>OU343225.1:119070451-119226166 GCA_910596185.1 Chrysanthemum makinoi
GTTGGTTGAAAGTTGAGACCAAACCCGCGTGCCTTTAATGGTGGACATGTTAGACCACATGCCAATTTCAGACGCCTTCTGTTTTTTTATAGGGAAAATTCTCTAAATGCCCCAGTTGCCCAACTTTATTACCCCAAATGCCTCACTTTTTTTTCACTTCTCAAAATGCCCCATGGGCAACTTTCCCATGGGCAACTCTATCAAATTTTTGGGCCCACGTTGTACTTGCAAAGTACAAATCTTACAAGTTGTCTGTTGGGCAACTTTGACCTAATATATTGGCAACTAACAATTTTGTCTTTAAATGAAAAGCAAAATTTTATTTTTAACTTTATGAATACAAAAAGTGGGCAACTTGCCCCACAAATTTGTATTTTAAAGAACTATCTATAAAACCAATTTTTAAATGCAAATAAGTTGGGCAACTTGGCCCACACATATGTATTTTGGGCTCTCTCTAAATACACTCTATACCATACAAATACACCTTTAATAAACCTAATTAAATATGTCAAAAAATTATTTATTATCCTAATACAACTAAATACAAAATACCCAAAACACACACTCCTTTACCCCACACACACCTTCCCTCTCAAAGCCGAAAAACATCCACAACTTAGAAACAGATATCCTTCCCTATCAAACTGAATAATCCAACGCCCGTATCCTACTCCCTCAATAGTTCTTCTTCCATACGACGCATATTCGTACATTCAAAGGAATCCGACGCATATTCCTACAGTCAATCGCAGTTCTTCAACATCTCAAGAATCCAACCACGAACATGTTTGATGCAAAGCTAACGGTCCGATCTAGATTAGAACATATTGCTACTATTAAAGGTGCACTCAATGTGAATAGAACCAAATTGTTTAGAGAAACTGTCTTTGGCCCTTGGTTAGATTTTCCTAAGTATTCCCCTGACAACCACTTATACCATTATTTATATCAAAATGCAGTTGAGGTGTCAAAAGTTAGTGATTGTTGTCCACCTTTAAATTTTGTACTAGGTGATAATGTTTTTGATTTTGGCCGTGAACAATTTAGTCTTCTTACTGGGTTTCGTTTAGGACTAGTAGATAAAAGTGAAAGTGACCACGGCCATGTTGTTAAGGGTTTAACATATAGTCCTTTTTTTGATCGGTTATTTCCCGATAAAAAGAAAACTAAGAACAAAAAAGTTAAGGGTGATGACCTTTTGGCGTTGGTAAAGTCGGCGGAAAGGTGGGAATTGTTATCCGATGAGGATGCTGTGAGGGTTGCTTTGTTGGTGATTGCAACATTTGTATTTATCGGTCGGGAAGGAAGGTTTAATGTTCCTGACCATTTGCTAAGGAATGTTGAGGATTTTTGTGTATGGAATGAGTATCCATGGGGCGAATACATGTGGGCTCATCTGTATAAAAGAACGGTGAATGTTGTTCCTAGGCATCTTCAGGCAGAATCAAAGAAGCCCGTTCCAAAAGATCCAAAAAAAGAACAAACATACACTCTTTATGGATTTACATGGGTGTTGAAGGTTAGATTTTACTTGTACTATACATTATTTGTGGTTGTATATATTCTGATGGTTAATCTTAATAATGTGTTGGCATTGTTCATTAGCCATTGGCTTGGTTCCCTAGGCATTGTTTTGTAGTCAGTGTAAGTGTTTGTGTAGATTTAAGGATGTTATGGTTGATGGTTTCGCAGTAGATAAATACATAGAAACGATTTGTAAACAGTTGGTTGAAACCACTGACAATGTGTCTTCATCCACTGCTAGTTTAGAAGAACCCACTGCTGCAACAACAATTACGTAATTGTATCCCCTGTTACTGCATATACAGCCACTGCTATCCTAACCACTGCAACCATAATCACAACCAGTTTAATCACAATGACTAACTCTTAATTCAATGTATTTGTTTTTTCAGATTTGGATTATGGAGACATTCCCAAACAGCTCCCAGTTCTGGACCAAAGACCCAGAGAAGATCCCACGTTGTCTAGCTTGGTCAAAAGTAAAAAACTTTGAAAAAAAACATTACACAATTTTATTTGATCCGGTAAGTAAAAACCCAAAATTAGTTAACTGTTGTATGTTTTTATTACATTTAGCATATCAGCTTATCTCCTTTGTTATTCAGGCTTTCAGACCACTACAGAAGATTGTACCGACAAATGCCGAGCTGAGTTGTCCGTGGTACATTCGCAGTATGGAGTACATCCGTCAACTAGATTCCCAACTTGTTGAAAGAAGAGAAGAGTTGGCTGACCAACTGATGGTGGAAGAAGAGGCAGGTATGGCTGGTCTGGATGTATGCGGTGGAATTCAAGCCGATTTAAATGTCCCTTTCTGTGACGCCGATGAAGTAGTTACAGAAGGTCAAACGTCTAGTGTGAATGACAAAGCTGTTGAAGAAGAGATTGTTGTTGGGCTTGGTGAAATGTTGAATATGAATGAGCCTGAGAAGGTTGAAGATGTTGTAGCCGGTAATGTTGAGGTTGCAGATGGGCTCAAATGTGACAAAGCGGAATCGTCACATACCTTAGATAAAGATGACTTTCGTGCCGAGCTTAAATCCCTTAAGTCCTGGGTTGGTACTATAGAAGAACGTGTAGGAGTAGTTGGTGTATCACAGCTCTTATGTGAGTTACACAGCGTACAAAAGAGAATTGTGGTAATTGAGGATGCTTTAGGAATAAAGTCACAAGATGATGTTGGTGAGATTAAGGTAAAAACCTGTTATTTGAATTTTTGTTACTTCATTCCACCAAAATGGTCTCTTTGATTGCCTAAGTAAGTTAACTTTTTTACAGGTGGATACTGTTGATGGCAACAAACCGTTGGCTACTACCGATGAACACACCCCAATCAGGACCACGTAGGATCCGATGACAAGCAGAAGCTGTTGTATGCCGATTCCGATGAGTTTACCGGGCCTATGTCCCAACTTATGAAAGCTGCTTTATCGGGAGGTGTTGACGATGCTCATCATTCCAACAATATAATGCAGGTGGATAACGAATTTGATTGTGCTGCCTTACAAAATTTGAATGATGAGTTCTCAGACATTGCTTATGATGGGTTTGATCCAACTCCTGTTGACGTACGCATATATATATATATATTGTTTTTTTTTCCCTTCTTTTATTTTTTTCTATTTCAATATTAAACGCACATACCCTTTATCTAGGAATCGATGGACGTGAATGGTGCGGTAAAAGATAATGACAGTGGCAAGGGTAAAGAAATTGTTGTTTGGCGGCCACCTCTTTGGTGGGAATGGTTTGTGCAGTTTACGCTTACATTGTTTAGACCCGTGGCGCAGCAGGGGGCTTTACCGGTAGACAACGTTTATGATCCCGCTGCCCAAGGTGCTCCACAATTAGACACATTTTATATGGATGTTGAGGAAACACAACCTGTTGAAGTGATATGCATTGATGATGAGGATGGGCAGGATGTTGTCAAGGTACATTTAATTATCTTATCAACAAACAAGTCCCTGCTTTTCATTTGATTACTATATACATTAATACATTTGCATAGATAGCACATAAACCCACATTAAAACAGTTTTCGACACCTAAAAAACAAATATGATACTAAATACATAAATGACCATCATCATAATCTACATTTTAGTTCCAGAGCTCTCTCCCTTGCTTTTCTTAATTGCTTTTAGTCGTTGAAACAGAATTTCAAGACTAGTAATCCTATTTTCCAAATTATAAATATTTTCAAATAATGTAGGATTATTCACATGTTGCTCCACTGGGTTGTTATCATCTTCCTGCGTTTGTTGCACCACCTCCCTTTGCTGCATCACCTCACTTTGAAACTCTTCCTCTACCTCATTTTGCTGCACTATCTGACCTTGCTGCACCAGCTCAGTTTCAGCCTCCTCCTCATTCTCTAGATCTTCCTCATCTTCCTCCTCTTCCTCATCAACTCCATAAATCTCATCCCAGTAGAAGTCTTGGCGACGCAGCCAAGTAAGGATATTTGTCCTCATCCACACACTCACTTGCCTATATGAACCATATTCTAACATTGGTTCTTCCCCAAAAGCATCTAACACTGCGTCAAAAAGCAAATCGTTGTTTAAGACAAACTCGTACTCTTCTTCATCATTTTGAAAGTTTCCATTTGGTGCTGCCATTGTTCTTGAGCGAGAATAAGAGAGAATAAAGTGAGATCTGTGATAATAAGAGACCAGAAACTAGGAAAGTATAATGCAGTAGGATATGTAGCAGTAACAAGAATCTTATATTTTACATTGTGTTGTACTTCACTTACAATAAAATACTGTCTTTTACTATGTGCAAAGAATCTTATCTTATCTATACAATGTGCTACAGTTGATATAATTATTAAAATATCAATTTATCTTTTTCATTAATACATCACTTTTACATCCTAGGAAACATGCAAACTATTTTCTTTTTCACTTATGGTTGACTTGACTGTTTGAGTGTCTTACGACAATTCATTTGCTTCCGAACATTAGTTTCACGGCTACTAGGACCAACATCTTGTCCTTAAAATAGACACCACATGGTTAGTCATGCCGTAGAATAACAGTTGAGTATTGAACTTATTTAATTGTTGGATAGTCGACCTGTTTGTTAAAAGATGAATCGTTTTTTTTTAAAGGCTGCAAATATCAGATTAGTTTTCAACTCCCTTAAACGTAAGAGGAAGCCAGGGAGATATTGCACCTCACCCTATACTACTCCACCAGCCACTACTCCAAAGAGAAGGCGTTCAGCACGGATTAATTGTCAAACCCCATCCCCTCCTAACGCTCCAGATTTTGATGATACATTGGAACCGTTTGTGGAGGTATTTGACCGTGTCAACTTATATGTCTCTTACTTTGTAATACAAACATTAACTAAAAGAGTTAATTTGTTCTAATTTAGAATCTGTCGAGAAGTGGGACTGGGAAGAAAAAAACCAAAAAGGTAACTGTGCCATGTTCCGTTCAAAAATTTTTGAAAGAGAATAATGGTACTAGGTTTATTTTCCCATGGGGCAATGAAGAGACTATTGTTGATCTCCGGTTTTGGGACTGTTTATTGGCTACGGGTGCAAACCAGGATGGATGGTTGAGGGACGAGGTGCGTATAAAATCAGTTGTTAGTATTCTACCATAAATGTTTCTTTGTGATTCCCACATTTTTTTAATAATGTGCCCAATTGTGTAAACAGCACCTTGACGTATGGGTAGATTTGCTGTGGCATTTCCGACCATCAGATGCCGACTGGGCTATGGTGGGTCCTTTTTTCACACCTCAAATAGTTAATGACTGGGTACAAACCTATTGGGCAAATGGTGTAAAGTACCCGGTGCCTTGGGCTGATGTTGAAAAGGTATTTATTTCTTTCCATATTGCCGTAGGTATCTGAAAATGTTCAGTGGGTGCGTTATGCTGATGTCATAAATGATGTAGGTACTATTTCCAATAAACGAACCTGACAAGCACTGGGCGGTAGGAGAGCTGCATATCAGTACGGGTGTTTTGACATTGTATGATTCGTTTCCAGCCTTTACAAACAAACGAATTTGGTGGAAGGATACCATGCCTGCAAAATTTCAGTATTGGCTGCCAAAATTACTAGATGAAACGGGAGTCTTTGCAGGCAAAGGGCATAGATATCAAGGCCTATCAGATTAGCTTTAAAAATGTGTTGACGTCCCCAAACAAACAGGTCAATACGGTGACTGCGGGATATGGTCTTGCATTAACCTATATAGGCTGACTCATAACATGCCATTAGAGTCTGACGATCCTGCAGAAACAGCTCTTGCCTATCGTGAAAGAATGTTTGAGTACCTATGGAAATACAAGATTCAGTATGCTGGTCATTGACTATATTTATTACAAGTTGTTGTATTGTCAGCACTCATTGACTAAGTAAGTATATAATTGGTACATAAAGGTGTTAGCTCATAAGGAATGGTCATTCTTTGTGTATGTATAATCAATTGTAGTAACTATTGGAATGATAAATCTGTAAATATCCAAAATGTTTAGTCAATGTTTGTAAATATTATTAGTTGATATTATTATTGCTTGTTTAAGTTATAAGGATCACTACTCAAAACTGATTACATATATATTATGATATTACATTTAAACCAGCTTCCAATCTTCTACTAGCCGTGGTTTATTCTAAACTAGCCGTCGTATCTGCTCAACTAGACGTGGTTTCAACAGTCCTTATAGCCGTGGTTTTGATCATACTTGCCGTGGTATCTTTTCAACTAGCCGTGGTTTTGATCTGAACTAGCTGTGGTTTCTTTCTGAACTAGCCGTGGTTTCTTTCATAGTAGCCGGGTATCTGTGAACTAGCCGTGGTTTCAACAGTTATTATAAACGTGGTTTCTTCATACTTGCCGTGTTCCAACATAATTCAATCCATGGTTTGACCCACCATCCTACTCAAACATTCTTTCACGATACACCACCCATTCTACTTAACCTTCCTTGAGAGTTTTATTGCCAAAGGACCTTGTACACCCAATTCTTTTGAATCTTCAATAGCAATTGATCTACCATTGGATTTGTTGATATGGATCCTTGTGGATCAAGCTTCGCTTCCAACATTTTCTGGGCAACAGTTTTGGACAATGGATAGGCTTTATCAATAAACATGAAAAACTTATCCTTAGTAGAATGTACATCATGTACTCTGGAATGCTCATAAAGCATCCATTCAACTACTTCAAATTGTTTCCAGAATTTGTCCGATGGATTAGGTTGACACATGTTTTTCACTGATCTCCACACCAACCTTGCTAATCCTCCAGTTGGCCCATGCTTTCCATATCTAAAATCAATGACTTTCCATAACGTTCTCAATCCTCTTTTGATAGAAAAAACAACAAGCTTCCAAAATCTACGTATCTACTTCTGCATCCATCTGCTCTTGTTATTTCAATCACTTCTCTACCATTGTCAGTGATTATTTTCAAATCATTAACTGGTTGACCTGCGTTTAGTGGTTTACAATTAATCGGCTCTTGTATATGACTCACCTTAAGATACAAATCCATTATTTCTTCCCTCTCCATCCCTTCATCCAATTTCTGTTTCTTAGAACGCACATTCTCCTTCTCTCACAATTTCTGCCATTCGATTTTGTTCGTTGTTGATCCAATCAGCTTCTTTATCAGAATTCATAGGAATGAAATCATCTTTCATTGTTAACCAACGTTCATACAGCTTTTCAATCTCTTCGTCCGTCCATTTTTTCAAATCTTTGCCTTTGCAAAATTCCACGTTGTTGAGAATTGAGATCATGAAATTTCTCCTTTGAGCCCTAGTTGGAGGTTTGTTATTCTTACTATTGTATGGTACGACCTTCTCTCCTTCTGCATTTGTCTCACCCTCGCAGAAGAACCTTTGACCTTTATGGAACATCTAATACTGCCCATTCTTCATTACTCCATTCCAACTTTATCATTTCAGAACCCTCAACAAATGCTTGTTCCTTGTTCCATTGTTCAATCACTCTCATAGTCGCTTCATCTTGTTCTTTCTTTTTTTTTTTTCTAAAGCTAGATATTCAGCCTTAAAATTTTCATCCAATTGTATTGATAATTCATGATCATGTGATATCTGAGCCTCCTTACTATCAAATTTAAGTTCATCTACTTCAGGTTCAGAAATAGCTTCACCCTTTCCTATTTCTCGTTGATCTACTACTTTATTCACTGCCTCCCCATTCTTCAAAGTATTAGCCAATTGTTTATTTCTAGTAGGTTCAATTACAATGGGAACAGGTGCAATAACAGAATCAGGAATTGCTAAGGTTCTACATAAGTTCAGCCCGTACCTGCACCTCCTTCTCCTCGATGGTGGTGTTACACCAGTTGTGATCATCGTACTATCAGTGGTTGTAGTACCAATATGTGTATCAGACGTAACTGTTGATGAAATAACCTCTGAGGTTACAGCAGTGCTGTCATTTGTATCATCACTAGATACAGCATGCACAACTTCTTCCTCTTCGTCTTCAACTGCAACATTAAAAGGTTCTACCATATGTTCTTTTCCTTCCTCTATCAATTCTGTTTTTCCAACCTTCAAACCTTTAGCCAAAGGTTTAGCCAAGGGTTTAGGACCAGTGGGTCTAAGTATAATAGGAAAATGTGCAGTACCCGATCCAGTCCGACTCGGTAAGCTTTTACATAACTTCATCAATGTACCCGCAACCTCTTTTTCAACTTCCTTGGGTGTTTTGTGTGCCGTGGTTGTCATTAAGGTCGCATCAGTGCTTTAATTAAGGTCAACATCCATGTTTACCTCCTCCCCTGAACAAATGCTTTTGCTCCTCCCCTTTGAGGACCTGCCTTTCTTAGTCATCTTCATTACTCTATTAGATGCACCAAACCTTGGTCTTCTTACTCTCTCCAACACATAAACCCTGTGCTTCAACCTTCTTATTGTATTTTCCATTTGTGTACATTTAGCCTTCAATCATTAACTACTTCTATAATATTCTCACCCGTGGGATCTGATATGGTGGCATTGGGTTGAGGTTCAGTGTATCAGTGTAGCAGCATCATTGGTTTGGGTGTTTTGTGATTCAGGTAAAGGTAATGGTTTAGCAGTGGATCCTGTTGGTTTAGCATTATGTTCAGACGTTGTCGGAGTGGGTTGAGCATCATTGCTTTGGTTGGGTTGGGATTCAAGCACCTCCTCATTTTCAGGAATGTCTGGGCAGGTTAAGCATATTAGGGAATAAAGGTGTAATCTTTCCTGAGAACTTGTCATTTTTTTTTCTCAAGTGTGTAAACACCCTAGGAGACATATGATGTACCTCATACTCCCTTTTATGATGAATGGGTGCCGTGATCTGTTTCTCGACTATTAATTGAACAAACCTAGGATATAAGTAGTATTTACCCTTTTCTTTAATGTTCTTTATTAACCCCTCAAAGATCAACCTAGACCAGTTAAACACCCTCCCCTGTGATAAACATATGACAGCAGTTGCTATTTTTGATGGAAACTCATCAAACCTAGTGGTCTTGTTGCTTAGACACAGAAGCAAAGTATGTATTAAAAACTTCCATTGGGGTGAGAACATACCTTTATGATACTTAATTCTTTCCACATTTTTCTCATAAACCAATCTTTGCAACCCCTGAAAAATATCATCATCAGACAAATTGACAACCCCATCAGCATCATCCAGCTTCAAAACATCCCTAATCACATCCTCTTTGACTATTATCTCGTTCTTATCAACAGACTCCAATAACCTCGGCTCCATCTCGTTCTTGAATTTTTGCCTTCAACCATAATTGATTAATGTATTCTTGAACAATGCTAGGTTGTACCTTATTGCATAGTGAATTGGTGTGTGTTTGAGAAAGCAATCATCTCATGGAACCTTCAGTATGATTGTTCTCGTTAGGTATGCAACGACGTTGTGTGGGTGGGATATTCTTTCGGATTTGTGTCTTTTGTGTAAACCACGTTTAAATTATCAGTTTGGGAGTTGTTAGTTTGTGTAGAGCGCCAATTTCAAGTGTTTAAAAATGAATAATTTGATAAGCGCATGATTTGGGGATTATATACTAATAGATCAATATTTCATAACAGGCCCCTTGTTGCCCCCACACAGGGTTGTTTAGAAACATACTACCCGTGGTTGCCCAAAAAATTGCACTTGCTGTGGTTTTCCCACAAACAGTAGTGCTTAGGAATGCCCACAACCATCTACCCACTTATAGTAAGTGCTAAACAACAAGACAAATAGTCAATGACTTCATTTACTACACAACAACTAACACCTTATACCCATTTGATGGTAGTCCTTATTAGATGATTGTATGAATGGAAAGTAAACAGCACTGCATAAGTTGATGCAGTTTTTATAAATAATGAATAATTTCCAAATATATATGTTTAACGTCTAATGTGTAACCATAACATATCGACTCATCCGTTGAACATCTAATGTGTAATCACAACATATCGACTCATCCGTTGAACGTCTAATGTGTAACCATAACATATCGACTCATCCGTTGAACGTCTATGTAAATACAAGCTATAATACAAGCTATAATAACTAAGAACACGATGATGTAAATACAACCAAACTAATACAAAATCTCTACAACTCGTATTCTTTAGCGGAGTGTAAATACAAGCTATAAAAACTAAGAACACGATGATGCAGCTTGTTCTTGAAGGAGCTGAGTCTTAATCATTCTAACCATTGTTCAGCTTGTGGTATTTCATTCCACACTGGATTTGGAGGAATTTCCAGCTTGTTAGTCAGCATCTTCTCCATAAGTCTTTTGGACAATGGATAAATTCTCTCAGCGAACATGCAGACTGTGATTCCACCCTTCGTCTCAACTAGATGCACACGAGCAGAGGATGAATCCAGGACTCCCTGCCATAAATGTGAGTTTTGCCAGATGAAGTGTCCTTTATCATTAGGAGATTGAGAGCTAAACAGGACATGAAGATCTCCTAATAAGAACATCCCAGAACCTTGTGGTGCATTGTTGCAGTAATGGGATGTGACAGAGTGTACAGAAGAATCAAGTCTCCCGGTCTAACCAAATGGAGTATTTCCTTCAAAAAGGTGAACTCCGTTGAAGATTTATCCATTCGATGCATGACATTCAGTTCTTTGTTTATCAATGTCCAATTGACACACATTTAGATCTCCATCAGGAAAATCAGATGAAGACCCTTCTTTGATAAAGGTTGACTCATCACCTCAAGATCCAAGGAGTTACTTGGCCATCCTCTTCTTTCTCCTACCAGTCTTATAGACCCTAAGGATGGTTCATCATCTTCTGAGCCACAGATCGACAGTAGGTGGGAGCTGGTACAATAGGTGCTTCAGAAGAAATGGCGACTGGTTCAGCAGATGGAGCCTTGTCAATGAGCTAGCCAATTCTGTAGGAGCTTCAACAGAAACCAAAGATGGTTCAGCAGAAGGCACCTTGTCAGATGGAGTGGCTTGAGGAATTTCTTCAGATGTAACCAGCTGGGAGATCTTCTTTGGTGGAATATCATCAAAATTATCCACTATCTCAACAAACTTTGGTCTTTTGGTCTTTGGTGCAACTTCATTCCCATCAATCCTTTTGAAGTAGGAAGTGTGAGATGAAGGCTCCTTAGCACAATCATCATCAGCAATATTGATAACATGAATTTCAGTAGAAGCACCCAAGTCTTCTTCAGAAGAAACATGTTGTGAGTGTACTTCAGCAGTAGAGGACACTGATAGTCTTTGTATGACTGAAGATTGACCAAGTTTAGTTGCAACATCCTCCATTGGGGTATCAGCAGATGCAGCTTTGACAAGCTCTGGATCCTTGGAGACTTCAGTAGATGCTTTTTCAGTACGATCTCTTTCTCCTTTGATAAAGAACAGGCTCCTTCTTCTTTGGAGATTCTGCAACTGCTGATGAAGGATCATTGATAGATACATCAGCTAACATATCAAGAGACTCATAACGATGTTCTTCCTCTTCCTCTTCAGAAGAAACCACAAGCTTCATCACAATGTTGGTTGATCCGCGCAGAACAGTCAAGCTAAATCACTCAAACCTGCCACTTGTGAATGGCAGACCGTAATCAGCTTAAAACTGCTCAAGCACGAATGCAATTTAAGATCAGAGGAATATAGTGTATTCCTGGGTCGTTAAGTCCCACGGAGGATGAATTGGTGTTTAAACAACTTCAGATGATAGAATGATCACTAAGGATAGTGATCATGAAGGTTTTGGATGGAAAATTACCTAAAGAAAAGATTTACAAATTACAACGACTTAAATGCAAATTAAAAGAAATTAAAAAGTTAAAATATATTAAATAACCGCTATCACTATTTTTACAGATCGATGAACGTTTATTTTATAAAACAAAATAACTTTAATAAACTATTTTAACTAAAACGTAAACTCAAATATCTAAAAACGTTATTTAAAACTAAACGACGCAAGTTATTTACGAAAATGGCGCTGGAGCGCAAGATAAAACGTAAAATTTATGAAATAAAAGGCCTACGAATGTAAAACTAATTTTCTTACGAACTATTTGATAAAAGAAAATTTTACAAAAATAATTATATTTTTTAGACTTTTATATTTTTATTATGAATTAATTAAAATTTTACACTAATTAAATGTTTAAAAATACTAAAACTAAGTAGAAAAATCTGAAACTTTTTGTAAAAATACTTTATACTAATACAGATAAACTAAGAAAAATAGAAAAATTGAAAAGCTACTTTATTGAATAAGCTAGAAATAAGCTTAAATGTTCGTTAAGCTAATGAGACAAGAGGGCTTATATATTGAAACTTATGCAAATGATAACAAGAAAGACCCAAGGCGCTATTGGTACAAGTCACACGCTAACACCCTATGAGGGAGAGGTCCAGGTTCGACCCCGGCCTCTCCCTTTTTGCACAAACATTTTCTTTTGAAAATTTTCTTTACAAACTTGCTAGAACATGAAAATAAGCAATTAGTTAACTACTAACAACTTTATCTAAAATGACTAATAACTGCTGATTTAGAGCTTATTTTTCCACATGGGCCTTAAAAGATAACAGCAAAGGCTTAAGCCATTTGGCTTATAAAGTAAATTAGCAACTAAGGAAATGGGAATAAGTTAATAAACTATTAATAAGCGAATATTAATACTGAAAAAGCTAAACAATCTAGAAATAAGCACTAAACAAGCTATAAATAAGCATACTGATTTTTAAAACTACAACACTTTTTTATAGAAAATTAATTTTAAGCACCTAAATAGCTAGATAACACTGGAATAAGCTTATCAGATGGACTCAAAAGCTAAAACACTCACAGTTTTTGTCCACTAAAAAAAAGAGCTTGTCAAAAAGAAGCTTATGAATATGGTGAAAGTAACTAAAAATTGGGACAAAACAAAGGCTTATTGCAGGCTTATCAAATAAGTTGCAATGAAAATTAGCTTGGACTCTCTAGATTTTCTTAGCAGCTAAACTTTAATATCTGTAGGAGCCAAAAGGATTTAAGCTAAATCTTAGTAATAAACACACACTAAAATTCTAAAGTTTTTCAGACAAAGGGGTCAAAACACCAAGTGAAATTTGACTTTTTATAAAAATAAACTAGTTTGACTTTTATGAATTTATGATCTATTCTACTAATTATATGTTATTATGCCAATTAGGTTTAGGCTAAATCCTAAAGTTTAATCCTATATAAAATTATACATTTTAAATCTTGACAGTTGCAAGTTAAGATTAGAAACTTTTGACTTTTTATCAAATGAGGACTATATGTTTTATGTTTGACTAAGCTAATAGATACTAGTATGACATGAGACAATAACAAACAACATAAAGCATAAGCTAGAATGCAACTAAATTATAAATCCAAACTAGATGAAATTTCCACAGTGATCTTTTTCAAAGCTTAACAAAGATTTAGACTATTAACTAGATTGCAAACCTTAAATAATCATATATTAGGACTGAATTTTACTAAATAATGACTTGTTATAGCAACATTAAAACTAAATTGAGACTTATGCTAATATGACTTATGAAAATGAATAAGTTCAAACACTTATCTATCAATTAAAAAGAACAAACTACTTATGAAGGCAGTTTAAAAGGCTTCAAGTTTGTAAACTTATAATTAAGCTGATATTAACTATATTTAAACGTATTATACCAAATATTAACAAGATTATGACTACCTATGAATTGAAATGAGATTTCAAAGATTGGCTTACTAATGATTCCAAGTAAAAAATGAGAACCAAGACCTGAGATCACTTCCTATGGCTTCCCATGAAGCTTTATACCCAAAAGCAATCCATTTTCAACCTTGCTTCAATCTCTGGCATCCTCTCCATGGCATTTTTTATTTTCTCACTATTTTATCTTGATTTTTGTGAATTTTTCTATTTTGAATCTAAACTGAGTTTTAAGGATACTAAAGCTTAGAAAAACTTTTATAAGAGCTTATATGAGCTTTTGAATGCTTAACAACAAAGTATAACAACATTTAACTTATCATGAAATTTTCTTGATCTTGAAATTTTACATAAACTGGAAATTAAAAGAAAACTTGAAATTGATTCTTGAAATAGGTTTATAACACTCTGAAATCATTAAAACAGGGTACTAGTAAGCTTAAAATTACACTAATATTTGAAAATTACATAATACGACATAAATTAAACTAAACTACACTACTTGGTTCTCCACACAACTTCTCTCTTGATATTTATTGATTCATTTTGTTCCTTATATATGTGACCTCACATGAAATCCCACTTAAATCCAACCATTGAATCGCTTGAAATCATCACAACCGCCCAAGTGTAAAATTGGCGGAAAAGTCTCATGGCGAGGTTCTTTGCATTAATGGGTTTTGGTGGATGTGGAGGTGTAAAGGGTTTGTTAAACTTATTGGGGATAAGGTAGGTGAGGTGGAAAGGTTGGGGAAACCACTGGTTTTGGCTAAACCATCGTGGGAGAAGCATGGGCATGATACATATGGCGGTTTTGTTTAAATCTTGGGTCTTGGTTTTGGGTCGGTGTTGGGCCAAGGAAAGGATTGGGTTGGCCGGTGGGTTTAGTTAGATTGGATTAATAACAAAGGGTCCATTTGGTTTAATAACTTCACAAGGACCAAACTCGTAATTCCCAATTCTTCAAGGACTGCTCTAGCCAACTTTCCAAAGCTAACATAAGGATTAAACTTGCCATTTATAAATAGTATAAGGTTTATTTTTATTATTTTCTTATTTTTAAAACCTTAGGGACTAATTTTGACACTTTTGCAAAGTTGAGGGACCAAAGTTGTAAATTTGTGATTTTTAACTTCAAAGTTATTTTTGAACAACTTGTGAATCCCAAGGACCTTTAATGACATTTTACAAGTTTTTGAATTACCAGGGACTAGATTTGACAACTTTTGTAACTTGGGGACTAAAACTGCCAATTATGCAAACTTGATCGTTTTTACCGATTTTGATGTTTTTGCATTTAAAACATATAAAACACTTGTTTGTGATATTTTATCATTTTGATATGTTTAAAGTGTTTTCGGATGTTTTGGCATTCTAACAGATAAAAATGATGAGTATTTAGACACTCATCAATCCCCATTTAAGATATTGCTAGTCCCTAGCAATGATTTGAGAAAATTTAATGGATTTTATCTCTTTACCAAAAGCCATTACTTCTGGAGTAGCCAATTGTTTTAGTTCAAGTAAGAACCTTGGTACAATGATAACCAAATGATTTTAAGCAAATCATAAGTTTTGGAACGGATTTGATTTGTCTTTACCGACCCATTCCTTCGGACTAGCCAACTCTTAGATAAATTATCAATATTATCTTTGGTGAGCTGATTACCAATTATGGATTTTCAATCTGCTTTACCACAAGCCATAAACTTGCTGGCTAGCCAACTCTTCACTTTTAAGGATATGGTGAGCTGAATACCATACAATTTTGGGCAAATTGCAAGCAATAAACGGATTTGAGATATCTTTACCAAGAGCCGTTTGCTCTTGGATTAGCCAATCCTTATGTAGGTTAGACATGGTGGACTGATTACCATTTGTTGTGTTTAGTACATAGTACTTTCACTACAAAAAATTTTAAAATTTGGCCATTTTGGGGGAAAAAGGGACTAAAAGGGTACATTTATGATCAAATGCATGAATTTCCCCCCACTTAGAAATGAATATTGTCCTCAATATTCAAAGTGTGGAAACACAACAATTATTCTCTTTTTTAATATTTACAATTTTCATTCATTTTCATATTTTTTTTTTTTTTTTTTATGATCTATATACAACATGTAGGGCATCTCCCCCACACTAGGGTGGTACACACGGGTGAAAACCCATGTTTTAGCTCATTTTTATTACAGTCGCTAGCTTTCGACCAGATTAATTGGTTCATGGGGAAGCAAAGTGGAAGAGACAATCTCCATCGAACTTTCATTCAAGATGTTTGTATAAACATTGAAATGCGATGAAAGTTCCACACCGATGAGATATACATAGAACCGGCTCAAAAATGATAAATGAAAATGCCGGGATCAAAAATAGTGTCCTCATTCCGAAGGAGAAAGGGAACGAGAAACCATACCATTTGTGAAAAATGGAATAAAGATGTGCATCACAATGCAATCCCATTCTTCATTAGTGAGGAGCAAATCACCATTTGTTAGATTTTTAAGTTTAGACTTGAAGCTTGTATGGTGATTGGCAACAAAATTCGGGAGGAGGAAGCGTCTCTTTAATCAACAGATTTTCAAGAAAGAGGATGTCTCCCTCCTAATCAAAGTAAGTATTGTCAATCCCTGTTGGAATTGACTCATCACTAAGAAAAGCATCGACCTCATTCCAAAAGTTATCATCTTCCTCGTCCGGAGTGAGAGAAGGAATGGAAGAGTCGGAAATGGGACAAGAAATGAGTGGATGATCATTATATAGGAGATTTTCGCTTTCCCAAGATCGGCCCGAAATCAAAGAGATCATCGTCACTTTCGATGAAAGTGGTGATGTGAGTAAGTTCATCGGTGAACTCCTCAAGAAAACGATCGACATCGATGTGGGAGTGATCCCTCAACATACTCGACGTTTCCATGAGAAGTACAATCGTTGCTAACATCGGAGAAAGTTTCAAAATGATCTTTTGAACACTCAAGAGGGAAAAGAGAATCACACACATGATCGGAAGTTCACTGACTCTCTTGGGATTGGGACAAGGTTCTCACACTAGACTTTATGAATTGGTCCGATTCCTTTTAGAGAAGTGTCAAGATGCTCGTCCCCATGGTCGAGAGTGAGTGGGAGCTTGGTGTGATAGCAGATTGTTTGAGAATGAATCTCAACCGCCGGGATATCAATCTGATGAATTTGATGAATCTTCAAGTGTATCTTCATCATCACTATCATCGAGATAAATCTGAATCTAGAGCTAGATCTTTTGCTTTTAGTTTGCAATTGATTCCCTAATAGATTTTTCAAAGCAATTTGGGAATTTATTTTAGCTTGCTCTTAACTAACAAAACTTCCATAGATTTCTCATGAGAGTTTTGAAATGACATAGCCGACTCCTCCTTAAGTTCTTTTAATAACTCCGGACCTTCAAGAAAAGAATGCTTTGTAGTTTCATGAGGAGCTGCTTGAATCATTTGGTACTGTGGAGGTTGGTCTTGAAATGATGTGTCAAAATTGTCACAAGGAAATGGATTCCTGTTTGACAATCGAGTTTGAAATGGGGACCTCCTGATTCTCCAATGATAAAAGCTGTTGAGCCCGGATTGGTGAATCATATGGATGGTCATAACCAAAGTTAAAGCATCACCGGAAAATTGTTCATAGACCATCGTGTTTCCGGATTGACACTCAAATCCTTGGTGAGGACCTCTACAAAATTCACAGCAGTATTGTTGATTATATGAAGATAAGTCGGGCGTGGTGGTAATTGGAAAAATTTGAGGGGTCGTTAAATGAGTTCGGATTAGGATCATAATCAAATGAATTCCTCGAACCACAAAACAAACAACTCCGTTCCGAATATCATTACCACATTGTACACACGTGCACGAAGACATGGTGAACCAAAAAAGAGGCTCACCACAACCGACACAAGGAATAAACGATTCTATTTGAGAGTTATGAGAAGGAATCCGTTCATTCAAAGAATCAACAAAACCAACATGGTGATCTGAATGACTATTAAGACTCAAAGAACATTTTGAAAAATCAGGAGGTGGGACAAGTGGTGTGCTCACGAGGCTAGCAATTTCCACCACTTCGATTATGGTCTCTGGTTTTGGTTCTTGAGAAACTGAAGATTAGGCAAGTCATTAGTCACGAGTCTAAATTCTCGCATGTTTGCTTTTACCCGTAAATCGTGAAAGTGTAGGATCAATTTTAGACGGCTTAGGAGCAATTGAGGGTTAGATCTTTGGATAACCGTAGGTTGGACGTATTTAGCACCTCCATTATCAAAGGAAGTACCTGTCCTTTGTCACGGTTTCTCGTTCTATTTCCCTACGCTTGAATCAATGGATCATCATGAACCACACGAATTCTTGACATTTGTGATAAAATAGGAAGTTTTTCAACTTCGTTTAAATCAGTAGTCGAGAGATTCCATAAGAAGAAGTTTAGAATCAAATGTATAGAGGGTAAAGGGATAAAGAATCAAAAAGGGTAAGAGGGTAAAGATGAATATTTTTGGATTTTTGAAAAACATGCCATAAAAACAAAGGATGAAAATATTTTTGGTGTTGTTAACACTTTAGGAAAAGTGTTAATGAACTTTTGATTTTGATTAAAAATTGTTTACAAAAAGGTGGTATATGTGCAAGAATGGATCTGGAAATGCTTAAAACACGCTTACATCCTCCCGTGGCGTAAAATTTGATGCGTGCCAACAGTCAAGCTAAATCACTCAAACCGCCACTTGTGAATGGCGTAACCGTATCGGCTTAAAACTGCTCAAGCACGAATGCATTTAAGATCGAGGAATATAGTGTATTCTGCGGTCGCGTTAAGTCCCACCTGAGGAGGATGAATTGGTGTTTAAACAACTTCAGATGATAGAATGATCACTAAGGATAGTCGGTGGGTTTTGGATGGATAATTACCTAAAGAAAAGATCTACAAATTACAGTGACTTAAATGCAAATTAAAAGAAATTAAAAAGTTAAAATCTATTAAATAAACGCTATCACTATTTTTACAGATCGATGAACGTTTATTTTATAAAACAAAATAACTTTAATAAACTAATTTAACTAAAACGTAAACTCAAAATATCTAAAAACGTTATTTAAAACGAAACTTGGCGTTATTCTGAAAAATATATTTGGGCATGATAAAACGTAAAATTATTGAAATAAAAGGCCTATGAATGTAAAATCAATTTTCTTACTTACTATATGATAAAAGAAATATTTAGAAAAAAGATTTATATTTTTTAGACTTTTAGATTTTTTATTATGAATTAATTAAGATTTTACACTAATTAAATGTTTAAAAATACTAAAACTATAGAAAAAATCTGAAAACTTTTGTAAAAATACTTTATAACAATACTAAACTAAGAAAAATAAAAGGATGTGCCGCTTATTGTAATAAGCTAGAAATAAGCTAAACAACATTATAAGCTATATGAACTAAAAGGGGTTATATATTAAACTTAGCAAATATAAACGTAAAAAGACCCTAGTGCAGATGGTTGGAGAGTGTGTCTTTGTGCGCGTGCGAGTAGGCAACAGGTCACATGTTCAATTCCCACCAGTCACGTTTTTTGCAACTATTTTTTTTTTGATTTTTATTTTACAAATCTTTAAGTTACACTAAAATAAGCACTTTTCAAAACTACAACTTTTTATGAAAATGACTAATAGGCACTTAACTAGCTTAAGATTTTATCACATAAGCTTATCACAGTGGACTCAAAATGGAAATTGAATTTGCACTAGTTTGCAAAAAAAAAGGGTCAAAAGAAGCTAATGAATAAGCACTGAATAAGCTAATTATAACTGAACTACTATTTTTCTAATTTTCTTAAGCAGCTAAACTTTAATATCCCAAAAGGATTTAAGCTAAATCTTAGTAATAAACACACACTAAAATTCTAAAGTTTATTCAAAAGCCACTCCAAGTGAAATTTGACTTTTATAAAATAAACTAGTTTGACTTTTATGAATTTATGATCTATTCTACTAATTAAATATGTTATACTAAGTTGTAATATGAATTATTTAAGCTAAAGTACAAAGTTAAAAGCTACCTTGATGAGATATGCATTCTTAAATCTTGACGATGGACCCAAGTTAAGATTAGAAAATAACTTTGACTTTTTATCAAATGAGGACTATGTTTTATTGTTTGACTAAGCTAATAGATACTAGTATGACATGAGACAATAACAAACAACATAAAGCATAAGCTAGAATGCAACTAAATTAGCAAATCCAAACGCCCCTTTAGAAACTGCTTTTGATCTTTTTCAAAGCTTAACAAAGATTTAGACTATTAACTAGATTGCAAACCTTAAATAATCATATATTAGGACTGAATAAATATAAAATACGAGTTATAGCAACATAAAACTTTAAATTGAGACTTATGCTAATATGACTTATGAAAATGAGATTTTTATTATCTATCAATTAAAAAGAACAAGCTACTGGTTTAAAGGCTTCAATACACTTAATTGTGCCTAATTAACATGGAAAAACAAATATTAGAGCTTATGACTACCTTGTACAGTGAAATGAGAGATTAGCTTGAAAAGGCTTACTAATGATTCCAAGTAAAAAAATGAGAACCAAGAACTGAAATCACTTCCTATGGCTTCCCATGAAGCTTTATACCCAAAAGCAATCCATTTTCAACCTTGCTTCAATCTCTGGCATCCTCTCCATGGCATTTTTATTTTTTCTCACTATTTTTTCTTGATTTTTGTGAATTTTTCTATTTTGAATCTAAACTGAGTTTTAAGGATACTAAAGCTTAGAAAAACTTTTATAAGAGCTTATATGAGCTTTTGAATGCTTAACAACAAAGTATAACAACATTTATTATCATGAAAATTTTCTTGATCTTGAAATTTTACATAAACTGGAAATTAAAGGAAAACTTGAAATTGATTCTTGAAATAGGTTTATAACACTTTGAAATCATTAAAACAGGGTACTAGTAAGCTTAAAATTACACTAATATTTGAAAATTACATAATCATGACAAATTAAACTAAACTACACTACTTGGTTCTCCACACAACTTCTCTCTTGATATTTATTGATTCATTTTGTTCCTTGTCGACCAGGATGAAATCCACTTAAATCCACCATTGAATCGCTTGAAATCATCACAACCGCCCAAGTGTAAAATTGGAGGAAAGTCTCATAGCGAGGTTCTTTGCATTAATGGGTTTTGGTGGATGTGGAGGTGTAAAGGGTTTGTTAGCAATTTGGGGGATAAGGTAGGTGAGGTGGAAAGGTTAGGAAACCAGTTTTTGGCTAAACCATCGTGGGAGAGAAGCATGAACGATTACATGGCGGTTTTGTTTTTAAATCTTTGGGTCTTGGTTTTGGGGTGGTGTTGGGCCAAGGAAAGGATTGGGTTGGCAATTGGGTTTTAGTTAGATTGATTAATAAAAAGGGTCCATTTGGTTTAATAACTTCACAAGGACCAAACTTGTAATTCCCAATTCTTCAAGGACTGCTCTAGCCAACTTTCCAAAGCTAACATAAGGATTAAACTTGCCATTTATAAATAGTATAAGGTTTATTTTTATTATTTTCTTATTTTTAAAACCTTAGGGACTAATTTTGACACTTTTGCAAAGTTGAGGGACCAAAGTTGTAAATTTGTGATTTTTAACTTCAAAGGATTATTTTGAACAACTTGTGAATCCCAAGGACCTTTAATGACATTTTACAAGTTTTTGAATTACTAGGGACTAGATTTGATAACTTTTGTAACTTGGGGGACTAAAACTGCCAATTATGCAAACTTGATACGTTTTTTACCAGATTTTGATGTTTTTGCATTTAAAACATATAAAACACTTGTTTGTGATATTTTTATCATTTTGATATGTTTCTGAGTGTTTTCAGATGTTTTTGGCATTCTAACAGTATAAAAATGATGAGTATTTAGACACTCATCAGAAGGCTACGGCTATATACCTCAAAAAGTGTAACCCTATGTAAACCTATCGGCACTAACTGAGATATATGAACTTTATAGTAATCAAGAACATCTAAAAGAAAACTAGAAAACGGGACGGAAATTCCACCTTCAAGAAAATATTCTAAGTACAATCCTATAGCATCATCTCCTAGTTGCCCCATGGTAAAATCATCCGGCGGAAGCCTCGAATGTAGATCGGAAGGTATCCCAAATTCTTTCACGGCCCATTTTAATGATTTATCAGTCATAATCGAGGTATATTTATCTAAGTCAAATTTAGGTCTTGGATTCGACGGACCCTCGGAAACTGGCCCAGATCCCCGAGCGGATGAAGAGCCGGACGGTTCCAACATTTTAGCCGGAAGGGAATGATTAAACCTTAAAATCTAAAGAAGATAAACTAGAAGAATACCGTGGTCAAGAGAGCGAAGAGCAAATAAAATCGTCCCTACCAAATAACGCAGAGAAGGTGGGTAAGTGAAAAGTTTTACCGTGGTAAAATGAGAGTAACAACGATATTTATAGGCGAGAAAGAGAGTAGCTAAGCGTCCCGTCGTGTCGAGTGGACGGTGGCATCATCATCACCACACAGCACTCACCCACTGCCACGTGTCCTAACATCGTTGCATCACATCGCTGACGTGTCCTGCTGACGTGTCATGATCTGCACAGTAAAAAAAAAGGGGTTATTAGAAAAGAAAGTCGAACGGCCGGAACAATACTCACCGAAGATCACTGCATACTCCCAATATCATGTAATGAATTCATCCATTAACATGATACTGGGGGGGACATGTTGGCGTATATCCCAACATACAACCCCCCGGCATATTAGTAAAATGCCGAAGAACCTAACTCTCCAGACGTACAGCAAAACCGCCCGGCACAATATACAATCTTCCGGATAAAAGCTTACAAGCCAATTTAGACCAAAGGCACCAACCGACCACATATAACGGAGGGTTAGACATAACCCCGGATAACGGACACGACATCACCATATATAAAAGGAAAGGAATCTTGATCGAACTCCTCAATTTTCCGCATCGAATCCAAAACAGAGTAAAGTCAACTCCGCCAGAAAACGTCACTATCTCGCCCACGTGACCTTCGGGTGAGGACAAAAGCTTCCTATCTATATAAGGAGTTAAGCTACAGCATTCAAGGTTAACTAGTTCTGACTCCATTTCATTACACTTTACTCTGACATAATATCATACTCATTCTCACGCCGGAGTTTGGTCTAGGGATAAAACCCTAGGCGAGGCTAACGCGTGTTGTCTTTGTGTTTACAGATCCGAAGGGACCTAATCCAGAGAGCTCAGCCGAAGGATTAGCTTGTTCGGGTAATTACAGATTTTTACCTCAACAATAGTCGAGGGTATTTTAGTCCATACACATTTATACTTTGATAACATATTTATATTTTAGCCCTTCATATTTATTTGTCGTCGTCAACATCATCCTCGTCATAGACGTGGTTGGGCAAACTCAAGGTGTAGTTTTCGTTTCACAGAAATAGCAATTTAGTGTTTGTTTTAAGTTATGGTTTCAAAAGTGGTTAAATTATTAATGCAGAAAATTAATCTCCTAAAAGAGTTAAAATTGGCCTTATATATGCTTCGAAAATCGATAACACTTTCAGTTTCCTTTTCAGTAAATGAATTGCATAATATACATGTGGATCAAGAGTTAAATATGTTAACAATTCACTGTATATCAACATAGTAATTAATGTGTTATGAAATGTGTGTTTCGTGTTAAGTTCATCGAGGGTGTTTTTGGTGAAACTAATCAAAGAGAGCTAGCGGCTTTTGTTTCATATGCCTTGGCCTTTCCGAACAACTTTCTGGCTCTTTTGGATACATATGATGTAAGTCATAAAATTTCCATCAGTATTTGTTTATCATTTTATAGCTCACTAATACTTATGATAAAATTATTTATTTTACTGATTAGTTACCTGATATATCCTTGTTTTTTCTGTATGATCAGGTGATGAGGAGCGGGGTTCCTAATTTTTGTGCTGTTGCTCTGGCACTAAATTATCTGGGGTATGTTTTTTAAATGTTAATCATGAGTCATTTCCATCTTTTATGCAAGTGTTTTTATTTATTCTTTTTATTTTTTGTGCAGTATTACAAAGCAAAAGGCATTAGATTAGACTATGGGTACCTTGCTTATCTATCATGCGAGACAAGGAACTTCTTTCACACCGTTGAAACGGATTTCAAGGTTCCTGGTTTTGGAAAAACTAAGGGCCCGTTTGGTATGGGGTATTTGCTTTTGTGGAATGGTTTCAAAGAAAAAAAATTGTTTGGTTTGAATAATTGGGTTACCGAACAGTACCGGATACCCTTGTTCAGAGGTTTCCACAAAAGTCACCGTGACCATATGGAATTCTGACATTTCCTTTTTATATGTTGACTTTATGTAGACAACAATAAATGTAAGTCCATATTAGTTTTATTTTTATGAGATGTAACTTTTTGAATCACATATAATTTATTATGTAATTTTTAACAACTTTTACAAAGTTTAAAATAAATAAAAACATTTATTTTATTTTATACATTTAATATATAATATTATTTTCTCTCTCTTACATCAAATCAAAATTCAAATCCTAATCCATATTCAAATCCAAATCTAAATCCTAATCCTAAACCCATTACAAACCAAACGGGCCCTAATATTACTGCTAGTAATGACCTTAATGAGGAAACACTGGATACTTTAAACAAACAGGTTTATTATCATGATTCCATCTATGTTAACATTCTTCAAACATGTTAAGAAGATTATATGTTAATTTTGGTTAATTAATTGTTTTGATCAAGCCCACGAGGTTGACTCTTTTGGTATTGGAACCAATTTGGTTACATGCTTTGCTCAACCTGCTCTAGGTTGTGTGTTTAAGCTTGTGGAGATAAATAACCAACCGCGTATAAAGCTGTCTGAAGATGTCTCAAAGGTTTGAATCACAACCGGCAAGTGATGTTATCTTGGGGAGATGATGACGAGGATGATATTGACGACGACAAATAAAGATGAAGGGCTAAAATATAAATGTGTTATCAAAGTATAAATATGTATGGACTAAAATACCCTCGACTACAAAACAAAAATCAGACATTGACTTTGTCAAGGGACTATTTTGGCATTAAAACCCCAAGTTTTGGACCTGTGGCGATGATAATGCCCCGGTTTGTCCCAAAGCAAAGCAAATTGACAAGTTTAGGGACCAACGGTGTATTTTAGTCCAATCCTAATATTAATCCTAATCCTAAACCCATATACAAACCAAACGGACCCTAAGTTTTATTGGTTTTATAGTTAGGGAATGTGTTTTAAATGTAGGTGTGTTATATGTGAGGTGTTGTGGTGGTGTTGAGGTGGCGCGGAGGTAAAACACCAATAAGTGTTATTGGTCTTCTCCTACACCTAGCACTCTAAGGTGTCATCCGTCACCCATATATGGTGTAGTAATTGAAAGCTGTGAACTAATATGTACACTTTTTAAAATAATATGTGGTAAATGCATGTTGTAGTGCGGATAATAATTCTGAAGCTATCTTTGAATGATAGTTTCTAGTCTGTCACATTGTACTATGAGAAATGCTAGACCCACTCATAAAATATACACAAAAATTTACTCGCTGACGTGTTAACGGGTGATTGGTTTAATAAAAAAGAGGCGAGAGAAACTGTCACAAAATGCACCAATTACTCGCTGACATGTCAGCGAATGAATATTTTGTATTGATTTTGTGAGTGGGTCTAGCATTGCTCTTCTAATATTGCCATGCAAAGTTGGTCTATCAAAGCAACACAAAATGGTGTTGTAAAATGTACAAGTGAGCTACCAAAGAAGATAAAGTGGTTATCAGGTTTTCAATAAAGAACATTTCGAGTGGGATTTACATTTTGTTGAAATAATTTTTGTGAGCAATTTATAGTCAGAGTAACATCTCATATATTCAACAGAAGTAGTGCATGAAACCTGTACTTAAATTAGTGATCTTAGATGTGTCACTGAGAGCTGTGGGTATGGTAACGTGGGAGGCGAGGTTAGGCCTTAACGCCACCATGTTAACGCATGTTAACCACACTGTGGGCGGCATTAACGGATGCGCTAACGTGGCACGTTAACGGCTTAACGTGCGTTAACATGCTTTCAACTAAAAAAAATCATTTCACCCGCTCAGTGATGAGTGTGTAAATACTCATCATTTTTGTACAAAATAAACTGCAAAATCATCGAAAACACTCGAAACACATCAAAATGATCAAAATATCACAAATCAGTGTTTTATGTGTTTCAAATACAACATTATCAAAATCAGATGAAAAACATATCAAATTTGCAAAATTGCGGTTGAGTCCCCAAGTTTCAAAAGTTGTCAAAACAGTCCCGAGCATATAATTTCAAAAAGTAAAGTCACCAAAGGTCCTTTTAAAATCAAAAGTTGTCAAATTTAGCCCTTTGGTGAAAAATATAAAAAGTTTGAGAAAATTACAAGTTTAGTCCTTCAACTTTGAAATTTGGCAGAAATGGCCCCTGGAAAATTGCAAAATGACAAGTTTGGTCTTTGGATTTTTGGAGATTGTCAAAACCAACCCTTGGACTACAAGTTCATAATTTTCAGTTTGGTCCCTGGAGTTTCAGTTTGGCATGTTTAGTCCTTAATGTTTCAAATGGGTTCAAATTCTAATCCTTAGCCCAAAATAATCCCAAGCCCAATACTATATTACCCGACCATCCAATCTCTACCCATTTCCACCTAGCTACAACCCGGTCAAAAGTTAACTTAAACCCCATCTTTTTCTTCTTTCTTCGTTTCCCACCACAACACACACAAACCCAGTTAAAAACCTGCCATTTCCCCATCATATTTCCCACACTCAACCTTTCTTCCTTATCCTGACACACTCAACCTCCAGCACGCTTGTCTCCCCAGTTGACTTTCACCTCACACAAGAAAGGCAGCAAAAGGAAAAGAAGACACCAAGAAGAGACAAGACAAGAGAGAGAGATGAAGACATTGAGAGCACTTAGTATAAATAGATGCCTTGTAGCCATTGATAAGGCACCTTAGATTTTTAGTTTTAATTCGGTTCTGTCTTTTTATTTCCAGTTGTAGTGTTAATTTTCATTAATGAACAAGCTTTCTTAAATCTCTCAATAATTCTCATTACTTATTTATCTAGTTTGGAGTTCGGTTCTAGTTCTAAATTAGTCTTAAATTAGTTTTTACCCAGTTGAGTTATTAGTTAAAGTACTCTCAGTGCTGATTTGAGCTAAGTTGCTTTAGCTTGTTTGATGTTTACAATTGGCAAGACTTGTTTTCCTAAGTTTAGCAGTACCACAATGTGCACACCGCTTTTAAGTGCTTATCAACCACATCTCCGCTTTTAAAAAGGCTCAAAACAAGCCTCAGTGAGATGTTTCAAGCACCTGCAACATCAGACTTATTAACTAGCTCAGTGGTACCGACTTCAAAGATAAAGGATTTTGATTCATCTTTGTCACATAGCGAGCCATAGTGGCTGGACGGTTGTAAGTTTCATGTTCCATTTTCAAATCTGATTCTACATCATAGTATTGTTATTAGTGTCTGAATTGTTTTTGATATAGTGATTTCATACTTGTTTGTTAGTCATAATCATTAGCTGCATCTTTCACATTCCAAATCAAATAGCATCTGCATAGTTAGAGTGGTAATATTTAGATTGTTGTAGTTAATACTTTTGCATCACTTAGGTATAATTTCAGTGTTTGAATCTGTTTTAGAATTAGCTACAAACTTGGATTAGTAGGTCGGTTGTTTTCTGCAATTCAAGATATTATGAACTAGTGCTTGGATTATATTGCAAACTCGAGTTATAAGTCAGATTAGAGGTTAAGTTTGGTTATATAAGTTTACTCTAGGTTCATTCTAGTCATTTTAGTCTTTAAATTACATTTACATTTCACTATAGTCAAAATTGCATAAATCCTTTTCTTGTGTGCAAATTTGTTTGAAACAGTGGTCCAGATTCTTGCTCACAGGTTTAGTTTTAGTTAATATAGCTTGCATTAGGTCCATATTATCATTAAACACCATTTTCAATAACTGAATCTTGCTTTGAAGTTCAAAATAGTCAAATTCCCAAATCTGTCCGATAAGTCATAAGTGGAAAAAGTGGTTTTTACCAAACTTTGTGGATTTTTCATTTGCTCATTTTTGATCCACATCTGCTGAAACTTTGGGATAAGTAACTTCAGTTGGTGAAGTTTTCAAATATCATTTTTGTGGAATTTTATGAATTTCCTGTAAGCATTAAATAAGCTGTCCAAACAGGCGGTTTGCCTGTTTCGTCCAAGAAAAAGAAGTAAAAAAGTGATTTTTGCCAAACTTTGTGGAATTTTCACAGATTCGTTATAAGTCCACTTGAGCTGAAATTTGGGATACAAGATCTTTGGTTGGTCGTGGATTTCATGATCATTTTAGTTTATTTTTAGGAATTTTATAAGCTAGCTTAATTAGTGCTTAAAGTAGGGCCTTAGAGTAGTTTGGCATATAAGTATTAAAATCGGTCGCGAGTTTTTTAACTTGTGCTTTTACTTCCCAACCAGTTGCATTAGCTCGTTTTAGGTTAGATTTAGGCTTTAGTAGCTTATGGTAGCTTATAGTTAGCTTTTAGCTTATTTCAAGTGCTTATTCAAACTGCTTATTTGTCCAATTCAGCTTATTAGTAGGCTTATCTAACTTTTTATATTTTTCCCATGATTAGAATAATATTTTAGATTTTCCTGTAAAGTTTCATAATTTTTACTGTTCATTTGTTATTTTTCTTAATTTTAATTAGTTTAAATTAGTTTTTAATTAATAATAATTATTTAAAAAGTCTAAAAAATATATTTTCAGTTTTAAAATAACTTTTATAATATTTTAGATTTTTCTAAGTCATAATTTCACTTTTCTAGCTTTATTTCATATTTTCTTATATTTTAGGGTATTATTAAATAGTTAAAAATAGTTTTTAATTAATAATAATTAGATAAATAGTAATAAAAATAATTTTCTTTTTCTAAAAATTTTCTCTTATCATTAGGTTTGTAAAAATGTCATTTTCATATTTTTAGGATTAATATTGCTTCACATTTTCTTTTCATGCGTCACGTAGTTTTCAATTTAAGTTTTATAAAGAAAAATCAAAAACATTAGATTTAAATATAGTGATAGCGTTTATTTAATATAGTTTATCTTTTTAATTCTCTTTAATGTGTATTTAAGCCCCTGTAGTTTATATACTCTTTCTTTAGTATAAATCAATCACAATCCTTTTCCGTTCAAATCTCTCGATCACTATTCGTTGGGTGATTCTTCGCACAGCTCGCTGGGACATAACGACCCGGGGAAACACTATACTCTCCAGATCTTCATTGAGTTCGTGCTTGAGCCGTTTTAAGTTTCTTACGGTTGGCCATTCACAAGTGGCCGGCTTGAGTGAGAAAACTTGACGGTTTGGGAGCGGATCAAATTTTTGGCGCCGCTGCCGGGGAGCTGTGCTGATAATCTTACGTCTAGCAGATTAGCGATTTGGATATTCACTCTTTGTTTATACCATTTGTATATGTTTATATTTTCTTTTAAAAATAAAAAAAAAAAAAAAACCCAAAAAGATTTTCCTTCTTATTTTTATATATAATGTTTCTCCAAAAATCCAAAAAGATTTTTCTTATCCCTGTTATCCGTTTGATTCTTTCTCTCGTATCCTCTAAACGTTTAATTCTATCTTCTTGATCCTCTTTATGCGTTTAATTCGATGGAATCATCGATTCCTTGTGTCGGTTGTGGAGAACCGCTTTTGGTTTACGTGTCGTTGGTGTACGTGCGAACGATGCGGTAATGACATTCATAACGGAAGTTGTTTGTTTTGTGGTTCGAGGAATTCATGTTCTTATGATCAAAATTCTTTCAATGAGCCGAAAAATTTCTCCGACTACCCACCCCAACCCCAAAATTTTTCGTTCAATCAGCGGTATTGCTATGGTTGTGGGGATCCGTTAGTTGATTTTCGATGTCAACGATGTTCTTGCGAGAGGTGTGGAAATGATCTTACGGATGGATTTTGTTCGTTTTGTGCTTGAAGTGAAAACTCATGCACTTATTCGAACTTTTCCAATTATCCTCAAAACGATTTTAGCCACCCTCCTCAATATTCATTTGAGCAAGAACCGTGCTATCAAAGTTTTAATGACACATCGTTTCAGAATGTACCGAATTTTTCTTGCACAAATTGTGGAGGTCCTCATTATGATTACCAATGTCAATCATGGAATCGAATTACTATGGACTGATCCTTGATAACACTCCTTGTTTTGACAATTTCCAACCTCCACAGCACCATACGGTTCAAACTCCACCGAGCGTTGCTAAAGAAATTTCCCAAAATTTTGAAACCGCAATGAAAAAACTTGATGATATACTTCAAAACCTTAAGAATCAAGTGAGTGGTGAAAAAACCATGAGAGAATTGCTAGCCGAAGAACGAGAGGCTCGCAATTCTAGGGAAGAATTATTAGCCCTAGAGCATGCAGCTCTAAGGCGTTCCCAATTTCTTAAGGCAGCTCTATATGATGATGACGAGGAGGGTTTTATCCTTTAGAAATAATATTTCTCAACCTCCTCGGTCAGTTGATATCCCAGCAGTTGAGATTCCATCTCAAACAACTGCTATCACACCCGATATTCCCACTCACTCTCTGAACATGGGGGACGAGCATCTGACACTGCTTCACGAAAAGGAATCGGACGACTTCATAAAGTCTAGTGTTGAGAACCTTGTCCCAATCCGAGAGAGTCACGGGAATTTCTGATCATATGTGTGATTCTTCTTTCCCTCTTGAGTGTTCAAATGATCATTTGGAAACTTTCTCCGATTTTAGCGATGATTGTGCTTCCCATGGAGACATTGAGTTTGTCGAGGCATCACTCCCACAGGTCGATCCTCTTCTTGAGGAGTTCTCGGTGAACTCACTCACATCAATCCACTCTTTGACTTGAAGCCGATCTGGGAGAGACTGAAAGTCTCATTGATAATGATCGTTCACTCACTTCTTATCCCAACAATCCAATAGAGAATGTTGATCACTTTGTTCTCGAAACATTCAAAGCTACTTTCACCAATCCTCTATTTGAATTCGACTCTGAATTCACTTCAATTTCTGAGAATCCACTCTTTGATACTCAGATTGAGGATAGTGATGAGTCCACAATGGAACAAGATTTCACAAATTCACATCATGTGAATGATTCTCTTCATGAGGAGTTCGCCGGTGAACTCACTCATATCATGACTCCGAGTATGATTGCTGGATGGCAAAAATCATGATCAGGGGGAAAAGTTCTCAATCATGAGAATTTGTATTTCTATGACAAATTTTCCAACCCTCCCTCCTGAGATGCTTTCCAAACCTAAGAGCTCAACCGATATAATCCAAACGAGTGCAACTGCACTTGATCTTGAGGAAGAAGATCTTATCATGATCGTCATCATGATTTTCCTTCTTTTTCTTCACCTACGGTGACTTCCTCTCTTCTTCACTCGTTCGGGAGTGAGGACACTATCTTTGATCCCGGCATTTTCAGTTATCATTTGTGAGCCGGGTCTTTCTCTGTATATCTCGTCGGTGTGGAACTTTCGCGTGCTTCAATGTTTATCCAAACATCTTAAATGAAAGTCCGATCGAGATTGTCTCTTCCACTTACTTCCCCATGAACAAATTAATTCGGGGTCGAGTCAAGCTAGCGACTCGGTAATCAAAAGCAGTAGCATGCCATATGGGTTTTCACCCATATTTCTGACTTCTTTCTATTTTCTACTACCCTAGTGTGGGGGGGTTGCCCCACATGTTGTGTATATATGCAAGTTTAAAAAAAAAATCTTTCTAAATAATGGCCGTAATATTTCCCTTTTCGTTCTTTGTTTCAAGAATCAGCAGGTACTTTGAATATTGAGGGCAATATTCATTTCTAAGTGTAGGGGGGAATTCTCACGAATTTCATATATTATACCGCCCAATTCCCCGTTTTGGCCAAAATTTTTGGAGTAAGTGTTTTACACTTTCTCATTTGGTTATCAACCGCTTTGTCTAATAGACAAAATGATTGGCTAATCCAAGAGCAAACGGCTCTTGGTAAAGATTTCTCAAATCCGTTTATATGGCTTGCAATTTGCCCAAAATTGTATGGTTCTTCAGCTCCCCATCATCCTCAAAAGATAATGAGTTGGCTAGCCCGCAAGATTATGGCTTGTGGTAAAGGCAATGGAAAATCCATAATTGGTAATCAGCTCACCAAAGATAATTCTGATAATTTATCTAAGAGTTGGCTAGTCCGGGGTACTACGGTAAAGACACATCAAAACCGTTATATGGTTTATGATTTGCCAATAAATCATCTGGTTATCGTTGTACCAAGATTCTTACTTGAATCAAAACAATTGGCTACTCGGAAGTGATGGCTTTTGATAAAGAGTTTTTCAAATCCATCAAAGTTTTCTCAAATCATTGCTAGGGACTAGCAATATCTCATGCAGGGGGATTGATGAGTGTCTAAATACTCATCATTTTTGTACAATCTAAACTGCAAAATCATCTCAAAACACTCAGAAACACATCAAAATGATCAAAATATCACAAATCAGTGTTTTATGTGTTTCAAATACAACATTATCAAAATCAGATGAAAAACATATCAAATTTGCAAAATTGCGCCAAATTTCCCCCAAGTTTCAAAAGTTGTCAAAAACAGTCCACGAAAGCATATAATTTCAAAAAGTAAAGTCACCAAAGGTCCTTTTAAAATCAAAAGTTGTCAAATTTAGCCCTTTGGTGAAAAATATAAAAAGTTTGAGAAAATTACAAGTTTAGTCCTTCAACTTTGAAATTTGGCAGAAATGGCCCCTGGAAAATTGCAAAATGACAAGTTTGGTCTTTGGATTTTTGGAGATTGTCAAAACCAACCCTTGGACTACAAGTTCATAATTTTCAGTTTGGTCCCTGAGTTTCGTTTGGCATGTTTAGTCCTTAATGTTTCAAATGGGTTCAAATTCTAATCCTTAGCCCAAAATAATCCCAAGCCCAATACTATATTACCCACCATCAATCTCTATCCATTTCCACCTAGCTACAACCCGGTCAAAAGTTAACTTAAACCCCATCTTTTTCTTCTTTCTTCGTTTCCCACCACAACACACAAACCCAAGTTAAAAACCGCCATTTCCCCATCATATTTCCCACACTCAACCTTTCTTCCTTATCGACACACTCAACCTCCAAAGACGCTTGTCTCCCAGTTGACTTTCACCTCACACAAGAAAGGCAACAAAAGGAAAAGAAGACACCAAGAAGAGACAAGACAAGAGAGAGAGATGAAGACATTGAGAGCACTTAGTATAAATAGATGCCTTGTAGCCATTGATAAGGCACCTTAGATTTTAGTTTTAATTGGTTCTGTCTTTTTATTTCCAGTTGTAGTGTTAATTTTCATTAATGAACAAGCTTTCTTAAATCTCTCAATAATTCTCATTACTTATTTATCTAGTTTGGAGTTCGGTTCTAGTTCTAAATTAGTCTTAAATTAGTTTTTACCCAGTTGAGTTATTAGTTAAAGTACTCTCAGTGCTGATTTGAGCTAAGTTGCTTTAGCTTGTTTGATGTTTACAATTGGCAAGACTTGTTTTCCTAAGTTTAGCAGTACCACAACAGCAGTGCACACCCGCTTTTAAGTGCTTATCAACCACATCTCCGCTTTTAAAAAAGGCTCAAAACAAGCCTCGAGATCTGTTTCAAGCCCTGCAACATCGCAGCTTATTAACTAGCTCACAGGCTGCACCAAAATAAAGGATTTTGATTCATCTTTGTCACATAGCGAGCCATAGTGGTCGGACGGTTGTAAGTTTCATGTTCCATTTTCAAATCTGATTCTACATCATAGTATTGTTATTAGTGTCCTAATTGTTTTGATATAGTGATTTCATACTTGTTTGTTAGTCATAATCATTAGTCGCATCTTTCACCGCTTCCAAATCAAATAGCATCTGCATAGTTAGAGTGGTAATATTTAGATTGTTGTAGTTAATACTTTTGCATCACTTAGGTATAATTTCGGTGTTTGAATCGCTTTTAGAATTAGCTACAAGCTTGGATTCAGAGGTCGTTGTTTTCTGCATTCAAGATATGAACTAGTGCTTGGATTATATTGCAAATCTGAGTTATAAGTCAGATTAGAGGTTAAGTTTGGTTATATAAGTTTACTCTAGGTTCATTCTAGTCATTTTAGTCTTTAAATTACATTTACATTTCACTATAGTCAAAATTGCATAAATCCTTTTCTTGTGTGCAAATTTGTTTGAAACAGTGGTCCAGATTCTTGCTCACAGGTTTAGTTTTAGTTAATATAGCTTGCATTAGGTCCATATTATCATTAAACACCATTTTCAATAACTGAATCTTGCTTTGAAGTTCAAAATAGTCAAATTCCCAAATCTGTCCGATAAGTCATAAGTGGAAAAAGTGGTTTTTACCAAACTTTGTGGATTTTTCATTTGCTCATTTTTGATCCACATCTGCTGAAACTTTGGGATAAGTAACTTCAGTTGGTGAAGTTTTCAAATATCATTTTTGTGGAATTTTATGAATTTCCTGTAAGCATTAAATAAGCTGTCCAAACAGGGCAGTTTTGCCCTGTTTCTGTCCAAGAAAAAAGAAGTAAAAAAGTGATTTTTGCCAAACTTTGTGGAATTTTCACAGATTCGTTATAAGTCCACTTGAGCTGAAATTTGGGATACAAGATCTTTGGTTGGTCGTGGATTTCATGATCATTTTAGTTTATTTTTAGGAATTTTATAAGCTAGCTTAATTAGTGCTTAAAGTAGGGCCTTAGAGGCCGTTTGGCATATAAGTATTAAAATCTGGTCGCGAGTTTTTTTTCTGTAGCTTGTGCTTTTTACTTCCCAACCAGTTGCATTAGCTCGTTTTAGGTTAGATTTAGGCTTTAGTAGCTTATGGTAGCTTATAGTTAGCTTTTAGCTTATTTCAAGTGCTTATTCAAACTGCTTATTTGTCCAATTCAGCTTATTAGTAGGCTTATCTAACTTTTTATATTTTTCCCATGATTAGAATAATATTTTAGATTTTCCTGTAAAGTTTCATAATTTTTACTGTTCATTTGTTATTTTTCTTAATTTTAATTAGTTTAAATTAGTTTTAAATTAATAATAATTATTTAAAAAGTCTAAAAAATATATTTTCAGTTTTAAAATAACTTTTATAATATTTTAGATTTTTCTAAGTCATAATTTCACTTTTCTAGCTTTATTTCATATTTTCTTATATTTTAGGGTATTATTAAATAGTTAAAAATAGTTTTTAATTAATAATAATTAGATAAATAGTAATAAAAATAATTTTCTTTTTCTAAAAATTTTCTCTTATCATTAGGTTTGTAAAAATGTCATTTTCATATTTTTAGGATTAATATTGCTTCAGTTTCACATTTTCTTTTGTACGTCACGTAGTTTTCAATTTAAGTTTTATAAAAGAAAAATCAAAAACATTAGATTTAAATATAGTGATAGCGTTTATTTAATATAGTTTATCTTTTTAATTCTCTTTAATGTGTATTTAAGCCCCTGTAGTTTATATACTCTTTCTTTAGTATAAATCAATCACAATCCTTTTCCGTTCAAATCTCTCGATCACTATTCGTTGGGTGATTCTTCGCACAGCTCGCTGGGACATAACGACCCGGGGAAACACTATACTCTCCAGATCTTCATTGAGTTCGTGCTTGAGCCGTTTTAAGTTTCTTACGGTTGGCCATTCACAAGTGGCCGGCTTGAGTGAGAAAACTTGACGGTTTGGGAGCGGATCACTCAGCCATTTAAAATAAATTTTCACTTACCACCCCTCAACCTATTCTTTAACCTGTTAATTCTGAGCGGGATAAATGAAGTTCACATTTAAAAATTAAAAATCAAATATGAGCGGGATTTATTCAAATTCAAAATCTAATCTACCTATATATACAACTCTACCAGAGTTGTTTATCACACACAACTCACACACACAAAAATGTCTCGCAAAGATTTCTCTCAACAATTATCAAGTCCTCCACAACTGCCAGAAACTACAACACAATTCCCAAGTCCACCACAACTGCCGGAAACTACCTTTCCACAAGAAGTTGAAGTTTATTTAACTCCACCAGAAGATGTCTTTCCGGTTTTCCAACCGGAAAATGTATTTGTAAACACTCCACCTCTTAACAATCCACCTGTTAACACTCCACAGGTGGATCTCCCAAACAATCCGTTTGGGTTTAGTGAGGCTTATCTTCTTGAACTTGAGCAGGACGAGGAAAATCTTAAAGAGATTAAAGAAAACGAGGCATGCGAGGAAGCTGCTTTTTGGAACAGGAAGCCAGGGAGGCTGAATATCTTAGGCAGATTTGGTTTGACATCATGGAAGGAAAGTATTATGATGGCGAGTTTAAATCCTCTTCGAGTGAGAAGGGTTATAACTCAGATGATTCGTATTCTTAATTTCTAGTTTTATTTTCATCAATTTCGTTGTAGTTTTAATGTTTAATGTAATTCGTGGTTAATGTTTTTCAACAAATGAAGTGTTTGTTTTAGTTTAGGGGTTGAATTTGAAAATATTTGAGTTAAGGTAACTTGGGAATGTTATGATAAGGGGTTTTTTTGTTGAGTTAAGGTGAAATTTTAAAGTTGATGTTAGGCTGACGTGGCACGGTGTTAAAGTTTAACCTAAGTTATGATAATGAGTGCTCTGAGTGGATCAGTAAAAAATTGTGTCAGGTATTTTACCCACATATAAATAAAAATATTGAGGGGCTGTTGGTAATGACCAATACTGACATGAAAAGATTGTGGAATAGACTTCCAACTATTGTGACACTAGCAAATACCGAAACTGTTACCTTTAACCCGCACTTTCTAGAAAGTGAGGGTAAGAAAAGTCTTTTCACTTCCACAAAAATGATTCACATAAAACCAATATATTATTATTCCTGTAAGGTCGCTAATATGTATGGCATGTACTGCTAACACTTTTCTTGTAGTGAAAGTTCAACTACTAGAACAATAAGTGCGGCACTTCAAGTAAGTACATCAATAATAGTATTTGCACTTGCAGAAATAGCAAAATCTGTATTTTAGGACTTGTAATGAAATTTTAGTTTAAAGATGATCTTGGTTTTTCTGTCTCTTTATGTTTAATCCAAATATTAGATGGGTCTACTTCCACAGTGGACATGGAGAAAGTAAAACGCTATTTGCGCAATCTAATATTAGTTAATCTTAGTATTTCAGTTTGTTTGTGCTAAAAACAATTTCCTAATTTCACTTTCGCTTTGATAGGTAATCTTTTGTTAGTTAATCAAGTTCTATATTACACTAAATTAGTTACAGATATTCAAGTTGCTAAAGTTGCTTGTTGTATACATTTCGAATAAAAATACACTGAGGATACATCTGAGAAAATTACCGAGACTAGCTAACTAGCTACTTGATTTGACCTAATTTCAAAACCAAACCAAACCCCTTGATATAAGCATTTTGGATTTTTGACATCCTTTCAAATGTGAACCAAGCCCGTTTACTTTCCATGACTAGCTTGTAGAATTTAAACTTCACTTTACATGTTATTTTGGAAATATGTGATATTTGATACTTGAAGTCTCATCTTGGCAACCTTCAGCTGGAATCTGAAAAGATTAAATTGTAAGTTAATATAGGTGATTTCTGGAAATGAATACAAACAAATTTGTATTATAAGTGTTGTAGAATCAACACATGTTATATAGTGTCTACATCCCCTTTTGATTCAAGCAAAAAATCAGAAATAAGCCATGGGTTGTAAGCAAAGTGTAGGGCTTCTAGTTTGCTAGTGTAAAGTGGCACATGGAGTTCCCCCAAACACTTAAGTAGAAAATCCTAAATAAAATAACCTAGTGAAGTGTTAGGTGGATCTCTGAGTGACACTTGACGTTTTCCTTAATTAGTATTAAACAATGAGCAACACTTGAGATTTTTTATGTCAAGTGGCACTTGGAGTTCCCCCAAATACTTCAGTAGGAAATTCGTTTATAAAGATCCCAGTGAAGTGTTCAGAGGATCTCTCAGGGACACTTGGCTTTTTTCCTTCGTCTCCTATCGTTTGCAGTTGGTTAATATCTTTGATAAGAATTAAGGCGTCATTGAAGATATAGATAGAAAAGGAACTTTTTATTTTATGAATTAATTTGGATTTACATAGAGTTGGAAGGCAAACGAGCAACAAGCTGCGCAACTAGCCGTTTTTGGATTGCAAAACTAATTCTTTTAAAAACAACTTTTGTGGATCTGGGTGTTATAAAATTACTATGCATAACACGTTGAACTCTGTTAAGAAGCTCCACTGCCTCATGTGCAATAAAACCAAAAGAATCAAACGTGAAAAAATAGAAACATGTTTATTTTCAATGCACGCTTTCTCGTGTTTTGCCACTTTGTACGAGGCGGCTTTTAAAGCATCTTGTCACTGTAAAACCCCGGCTACTCAAACACAAGGAGAAACCCCGGTTAGATCCACACACGCATATTTCCCTCCAACACATCCCAAAACCAAAATGTTTGCCGATCTGAGTGTGGATCTTCCATCCAACGGGTTAGTCAAAAATTTCACGTACAGGTGCTTCTTTCTTGGAAGATATCCCGGCACGCCTACATGAATCAAAAAGGAAGTCCCTAACCACACGTCAAAAAGAAACATGGAATGTATTTTTTCCATAGGCATCAGAAGCTTGGACATGGTTGGCATCGCGTCTCCATTAAAATATTGATGTTTTGCATGTTTATACAAAGCAAACAAATGAACAATATCTGAAAAAGAGAAGTCATATATTGTGAGGACCAGGTGATCGAAAAGTTGAGGGCTACTACTTTATACTCATTTCATCATTTATCCATTATAGACGACTAGGTTCAAAATATACCTTGATTCTTGATGAAAGAATCGGCTAAAGATGAAAAAGAGCGAGTCAAATATACCGTTACACCTAGGGGAAGAGGCATGTTTGTAAGAATCTGCCCCAATGAAACTTTTTGTGAACCATTTGCTACAACATGCAAAACACAATTATCACATCTACTGATCGATACTAGTTATGCAACCTATCAGATTATACATAACACCTGTTGGTTTATGGATATATTTAATATGTGTATGACCGGATTCGAACTCGAGACCAGGAGATTGCACACTTTACGTATGAGACTCGATGTTTAAATAATTAATATAAAATAATATGTTTAACTATTAAATTCATAATAAACAACTAAACGAGCGATAAGCACTTATCGAAAGTAACTATCAGTCGTTAAATGTCAACGGGATATGGAGAAAGGTAAACAAGCCAAGAGACGGTTTTAGGAACCCTCTTTTGGGCTTGTTTTTTTGCCGAAACTATGGAATCCCACATCGGAAACCATAGTAATCTTGACATCTACCATAAGGCTATAAATACATCCCCATGTATTCATCCTTTGGTACACTTGATTTCAATAGAAGGCCAAACTTCTTCTTTTCTTCCCTCTTGTCTTGGTCAACGAGTGAATCCCCATTGTAAGGGATTTACGAGCGACCTTGAGCATAACAAAGGTGTTTGGTTATTCTATTGTGATCAAGAACTAGCATTCGCATCGAATCGCTAATAGTACGTGTGTATAAGAACGTGGTGTAACACACTATTGTTACATCAATTGGTTTGAATTGAAAAACGGTAAGGGTCAATTCGTTAAACCACATAAACCCTAATTAGGGTTCCTGATTGAAGAAGTTCTTGCAATTTGGAAAAGGTATGTTTACGCTTTATTTTTCAGTTAATTAATTGCTATTATATTCCTAAGTCTTCTGATGTGTACTCTGTGATGTCTACATGTTATTATTTGTATATCATGTATCATAACCTCAACAGTGGTATCAGAGCCTTGTATAATGAGTAATTAATTACTGAAACGCATAAAACAAATGAATTGTATTGTGTTATTAATTGTATGTGAAGATCTAGGTTTTGCAAAACCTAAACCCTAATTTTTTTTGGGGGGGTCGTTTTTTTTGTGTGTGTGCCCTAATTAGGGTTTTGTAAACTATTGTTTTTAATTGGATTAGAAAACCCTAGGTTGCATGCAATTTTATGTGTATTAAATTGCGTAACTCTTGTTTAATTGCATTAATTGTTATGTGTGATTTATATCCATGATAAACACATGCATGTTTGTCATGGATCTGCTTTTATTGTATGTTCTACTTGGTTAAGTGTTATACACTAAATTTTTTATAGATCTAAAATTGGGGAAGACTTCAATTATTATTATTAAATCAATTATGTGCTATGTGGTATGTGTTTGATTTCGACTTACGCAATCAATGAAACGATGCATGTGGCTCACCTTCTTGTAGACGGGTGAAAGTCTTAATTAAACATGTACATATTGACAGATCTAGAATTGATTATTAATAAGATTTATCAAAAGGTTTGCATGTGGCTATTTGATATGCATGACTAATTATTATGTTATGCATTCATTGTTTATTTGTTTATTTTTTAAATACTTGCTTGTTTGTTATGTGTAACAAGGGTATTTTTATAAGAAAAATAAACTGACCTAAACAATGGTGAAACATGTATTTTAAGCATAGTAATCGTAATCGTTTAATTTATTGATTTTTTGCACAAAATAGTTAGAACGGCTCACCCATTAATGACAAACTGTGTGATGGGTATAAGGTTGGTACGCATTAAATTGTGACCTTAAAGATGAGGGTATGTAATATGCTTCGAGCTGACCTAATTCTCCGCTCGTTTGTGTGTCTTAATGGAGCTACCAAGTATTCCTATATGTGTGCATAAAATCTTAAGGGTGATTTACTTTAAATTCTACGTGCCACTTTTGAGGAAATTATCCAAATAACTTGGGTCTTATGACTCATGAAGCAGTAGGATATAGTGGGATTAAAGGTAATTCTTTAATTGGTTTACCAATACCTCGATTAAAGTTTGATGATGAAAAGCTTAAACATTAAAACAAGAATATAAATGTTTTAATAAAACCTATGCTACGAAGATGAATGCATGACATCTTTGTACATATTTGATTTGACATCAAAATTATTACCCTAAATTTAAGTTGTATGCCATCCAACGAAACGGAAACACCTGAGATTACCTTTTATTTGCGTGAGAACGTGATTTAGATCGTAATCAAAGGGTAAAATATCCACGTGACGTGAGAACGGGCATGGATGATTTTGCAGTTTCTTAAGTTGGACAACTTAATTGAGCTTTGTAGTGAGAACTGACAACTCAAGGCATAAGATGGGGATAAAACATGTTTACATGGCAATTGAAATTGGCTAGATGTAAATCCCATAGATCTAGAAGTTGCAATTTGAAAATTGGCAATTGAGGTTCGACTCGTACCATCTTGAATAATTTCATTACTAGCAGATCAATTGATGTGATGAAACTATGTCAATTTGGATCCTAGTTTTCAATGAAAATTAAATGGTTATATGCTTATGAACCATGGGTAATTAATTTTCTTGAAAAGGTTAATTATCGAAAATACTAAAATTGAATTTTGTAATTCTTTTGAATGTATAAATGCAACATTTAACCGTAAACAAGGTTTAGTCTTTGATCGAAGAAATTGATCCATTCTACTTTCAAACAAATGTTTGATCGAGAATAATTTACCGAAAAGACAAACGAAGTCTCTTTTCCATGGGAGAAGCATGAGACTCAATCCTATTCCTTTTCATGAATGAGAAAGGTATAATAGGAACGTTTGAATTGTCTAAATTCTAATGTAACTCATAGCAATGAATTGCACATCATATTTAAATAAAGATTTCATTACCCTCATTTGGTGAATGAATCCTTTTGTAACAAACATGAGATTTGGTTAAGTGGAAAACATGTATATGAGTTACTAGATTAGAAGCTAGACTAATTACCGCGAAAATTGGTAAAAGGAAAACTAGCATAATTTATCTAGTTGTTTTGATTTAACCTTTAAAGGTGCTACATACCAGTATGGGGATGGTGACCTGTTAAGGAAGAAATTGCATACCCAATTTTCAAGTTATTACATTGGTGGATAACCCATCATTCATAGAGTAGAATACACCTTTTAGTACCTTAGTAATGATTACGTATGGTTCTTCAAAGGTGTTGGAAAGTAAAAGGCAAGCAAGTAGTTTTCACTGGTTATGAAACACTTACAATGTTGTCAAATTCATTGGGAGCATTGTGTTGCATTATTGAATAAGAAGTTGTTGAAACGATTTCTAATTCAGTGGAAGCTACAAGCCTTATTTCCTGTGTAGTAACCCAGATTATCTTCAAAGATAATTACTTTCCAATTGTAGGCACTTATGTTTTTAAGGAGAGTCATGTGCGTTTCCTTACTAATCAATATAGTCCTACATCTACTTGTTATATCTATGATACAAATCATATTAATCAAATAAACGAACATGTATCGCGTTGTTTGTCTGCTACATGATGTTGTTCCATGCACAAGTGGGAGAAATCTTTATTGTGTGCAAGGTACAACACATATAAATATGATTTAAATGGATTCTCTTGACCGCAAGGTAAGAGAGTAACGTTCTAATAAGAATTATACATTTAAAAGTGTATGATTGCCCTATTAAGAACATGTGTCAAGATGATAACAAAGACTACTTTATCTTAAATATTTATGTCATTCAATATTTAAGAAACACTTGTTGTTACAATTTATGTTACGTGAGAACGTGAACTAGATTATAGCTCAAGGTAAAATATCCACGTGTCGTGAGAACGAGCATAGATGATTTTGCAGTTTCTTACATTGAACACTTAATGGAATGAAATAATTAAATGAAGTAATCTAATACTACTTTGAATTTAAGTATTCGTTGAATGAATTAAATATATGTAGTAAATATTAACTTGAAATATTAATTGAAACCCGAGGTGGTGTTCATAATTACTTTAATTATAAATGTTTATGATTTTGTAAAGTCACAAACATGAAGTCTATTAATACAAGACTTACAATATAAAGTAAGACGTTAACTTGCTATGTTTTAAGACATATGCATGAAGTCAATGACTTGATCAATGACTTATAACGTATAGTGGGATTATAACTGATATGTCTTTTGACTTGGTCAAGAATACTTGTGTTATAATCCATGAAATTGACTTGGTAATTCTATTGTACCATTAAGTTTTACTTTGTTGGTAAATAGGTAAGCCAAAGAGTATATGGTTATCTTAAATATTGTTAGATTATCTTATAATATTAATTCTAATGAAATACCATAGTCTTATGGTATGTTCAGTTAGAAGAATCAAAATGTATTGGCACAGTTTGATTCAAGATAACTATAGTTTCTTCCAAAAGTTATCAAGGTTAGTAGATTGAGTATAGATTGAATATACTCAATAAGACTCCAACCTAGAAGATTAATAAGACACCATTTTTTATGGAATGTGATGAATCACATTAAGTCTTATAATGAAGTTCTGAATTTGTTAAACTACTTATAAAGTGGGTTGTAACAAACTAATGTCAGGAACTGTAAATGTTTTTTGTAATATCCCAAAAGAGAACAATGTATTGTTGCTCTACTTGCTAAACTATTCAAAGGTAATCTTTAAATTGTTAAAGGCAAGTGGGAGTTTTGTTTAGATATTGAAAAATTAAATTACAAAAATACATAATCTTCTAAAATACACTAGCAAATATCATGATGAGGCTAAACATGTAAATGATAGACCTTAATATGATGGAATTGTCATTCATAGATCCGTAAGGATATCTCAGATATTTAATATGCTGAGGGATATGAGTTACAGGATCATGGTAAGCCTGTTAATCATAATGATAAATTTACCAAATGTTGAATTGTGGTAAATCAATCATACTATGAATGTAGAGATGCTGTCCATAAAGATAATCCACTTTAGATACTTGGTTTATCTTAATGAGTTTTTTCAAAGGATGAAAACCCTAGTGGTTTAAATCTTTGTGTAGAAATCATATGGACAATATTGTACACGTATTTAATGTATGTCTAGTGATAATAATATTAATCATACTTAAGCAATTAACTATGATTGAATATTCTTTTCTAGATACATTAAATAGAAGTATAAAGATTATAATTGTCATACTTAGTTTCATTGATATGAAATTTTGACAATGAATATCAAAACTCTTTGTTGTGGAATTACTTTTGCGAGGACGATCAGTAATACAAAGGAGTTTTATGAATTCAAATAATCTTTGAATATGTACAAACTGCAAAAATCCATGAATGGATATATGCATGCATCTAGGAGATGATTCTTATGTTTAATATTAAATCCATGTTTGATTCAATAATTAAAATAAGATAGCTCATAAGTATTCCTGAAAACTAGTGGGAGAATTATTTTTTATTTTCTTAAATCTTATATGTTGTATGGGCAACTACATTCCACCTAAATTAAGTTTTAGTTGAGAATGAAACTTCGTTTGTAAGATTTTGAAATAAGACATACAACCTTGGAATATATGTTTATTGTTATAAATATATGCGGTAAATAAATGAGTCTAATAGAATATGATGAATACATATCTTTGACGAGATAGAATATGAATGAGATCTTAAAGTCTAACTTGAAGATTCATTTTGTACATCATGTTGTGTATAAGGTTGTTGTATCATGCTTGATTACAAGATGATTTAACAACATTGTAATATTTATGTTTGGATTTAGGATTGCATTCCTCAGCCTGGAGTTGCTCCCAAATTCTATACAACAATTATTGTGTAATTGTCATAGTCAACAAACTTGAAGTTTGAATGGCACCAAACAAATAATATTCAAAGTTTACGGATGTTTAAAGAGCATATTTTTGTATACAATGATGCTAGTATAATTGAGATGACACTCAATTCTAGTCATGGTATCGTTGATGATGACCATGTTGACTAGTTATGCTCAACTAAAAGCATAGTTGCATTATACATTAAAGAATAGAGAATACTTTAAAACTTTAAAGTTTTGAAAGAAGATTGTCATAAAAGGTGGTTCAGGTTGTCACGCACCTTATGGAATGATATGACAATATCAAGATATGTGTAAACACATACAAGAAATTCAATTATTGAATTCATAAAATAAGTATGCTCAAAATTCCTATAGATCAAAGTTAGTTGAAATTATGCCCTGTCAACAAGTATGATTATCATGACTTGAGGCAAAAATTCATTAACTGAGTATTATCATGCATTGATCTATTTAGTATTTGGATAAAGGACGTTAAACACTTATTATTTATAATGAATTAAAGTACGTAATACGTTTAATTTCATTTATAATATTGTGTCCTGTATTTGCATGTTTAAATCCTTGAATAGCTTAAGTTATTCTAAATAGTCCGTTGTCGATCAATAACATGGGAATTATATTGAATTAAGACAAATCTGAGTATTAGTTAGAATATATTTGAAAGTATATTGATGCGTAGCATGACTAATTTCAGATGATATTCAATGGATTGAGTATAGGACTTATCCCAACCACATGATGGTATTTTATGGATCTTAGTTATTAAGTAAATCATGAATATTTATCCTCTGACTTGAGATACCAGAGAAAGTCATGGATGTAGTGCATTTCTGTGAAGCAATCTAACGCTATCACGTGCGGGTAGTTATAAGGGTTATTTTCGAAGTGTTGCAAATTTATGAATTCTGCCAGTAGTCAAAAGGATTTGTTTCCTTCAAATTTATTTTGAAGCTTAATATTATTGGGCCCCTCGTAGGGTTTGTCAAGATGTTTGCATGGCCATGCCCAAGGTCTTCTGGAATACATTCAGAAGAATTTGTAATCTTGATCAATCATATAAAGCGAGAAACAAAATAGTTAATTAATAAATGAGTGAGATCCATATTCTTATTAACATGGTATTAGAAACAAAAGGATAAGTATGATGATGAATCATCAAAAGGTTTTTCCAGGAAACCATACTCGAGTTGTTCTGGGGTCATTGGCGTGTTGCTAGATGCTAACCAATGTCATTACGCATACTAAGATATCTCCAAGTGGGAGCTGTTGGTTTATGCATATATTTAATATGTGTATGACCGGATTCGAACTTGAGACCACGGGATTGCACACTTTACGTATGAGACTCGATGTTTAAATAATTAATATAAAATATTATGTTTAATTATTAAATTCACAATAAACGAATAAACGAGCGATAAGCACTTATCGAAAGTAACTATTAGTCGTTAAATGTCAACGAGATATGAAGAAAAGTAAACAAGCAAAGAGACGGTTTTAGGAACCCTCTTTTCGGCTTGTTTTTTGCCGAAACTATGGAATCCCACATCGGAAACCATAGTAATCTTGACATATACCATAAGGCTATAAATACATCCCCATGTATTCATCCTTTGGTACACTTGATTTCAATAGAAGGCCAAACTTCTTCTTTTCTTCCCTCTTGTCTTGGTCGACGAGTGAATCCCCATTGTAAGGGATTTACGAGTGACCTTGAGCATAACAAAGGTGTTTGGTTATTCTATTGTGATAAAAAACTAGCATTCGCATCGAATCACTAATAGTACGTGTGTACAAGAACATGGTGTAACACACTATTGTTACATCAATTGGTTTGAATTGAAAAACGGTAAGGGTCAATTCGTTAAACCACATAAACCCTAATTAGGGTTCTTGATTGAAGAAGTTCTTGCAATTTGGAAAAGGTATGTTTACATTTTATTTTTCAGTTAATTAATTGCTATTATATTCCTAAGTCTTCCGCTGTGTACTCTGTGATGTCTACATGTTATTATTTGTATATCATGTATCATAACCTCAACAACACCCGACACTTTTCTGTTGGGTTTTACTAATCATAACATTTAAAGTAAACACGTAAACATCATCAAAGCATGCAGCGGAAGTAATAGGAATAATACTTGTAAAATTAATTAACCGAATTAAAAGTATATGCGTACCTTTTGCGAATCAATGCAATTAGGTTTATGAAAAACCCCCAATTAAGATCATCAACCAAGAAACCCTAAACCCTAATAAATTAGGGTTTATGAATGTCGACCAAAACATATGTCGACCCACCAAGATATGCAAACACAAGTGTATTTGCTCTTCGTTCTTGTACACACGTATTAGTAGCGAATCAATGAGAAAAGCTAGGTTCTTGATCACAATAGATTAACCAAACACCTTTGTTATGCTCAAGGTCACTCGCAAAACCCTTACATGGGGTTTTGCTTCGTCGACCTAAGAACAAGAGGGAAGAAAGAAGAAGCTTGGCCTTCTATTGAAATCTAGTGTCCTAAAGGATGAATACATGAGATGTATTTATAGCATTATGGTAGATGTCAAGATTGCTATAGTTTCCGATGTGGGATTCTATAGAATCGGCCAAACACAAGCCCAAAATAGAGTTCCTAAAACCTTCTCTTGACTTGTTAACTTTTCTTCATATCCCGTTGACATTTAACGACCGATAATTAAAACTCCGTTAAATCCCAACTCTCGTTAATTGTGATCAAATAATTAAGTACAACATTTTATATATTAATTATTTATACATTGATTCTCATACGTAATGTGTGCAATCCCGAAGTCTCAAGTTCGAGTCCGGTCATACATATATTAATAATTATCCATAAACCTTTCAGCTCCTACTTGGATATTACTTAATATAGTAATGACATTGGTTAGTCTAGCTTTAACACGCCAATGCCCCCAGATCGAATCGAGTATGGTTTCTTGGAAAAACCATTTAATGATTCAGCATTTATACTTATCCTTTTGTTACTAATACTACATTAACTATGAATATGGATCAAGTCATTTCATAAGTTAATATTCTGTTTCTTGTTGTATTTGATTGAACAAGATTACCAAATCATCTGAACGTATTCCAGATAGATCTTGGGTAAGGCCTTACAAACATCTTGCCAATCCTACGAGGGGCCCAAATATAGTATTATGCTTTGAAACAAATTCAAAGGAACAAATTCTCTTGACTACAAACATAACTCATGAACTTTGTAACACTTCTGAAAATAGCCCTTATAACTATCGATTACGGATAGCGTTAGACTATCTTACACAAATGCACTACATTCATATCAGTTATCTGGTACCTCAAGTCTGAGGATAAACACTTCATGATATACTTAATGACAAAGATCCATAAAGTATCATCATGTAAAGTTGGGATGAGTCCTATATTCAATTCATTGAATATCATGTGAATCTGGTATGTCCCACGCATCAATATACTTTAAAAGTATATTCTACCAAAACTCAGATTTGTCTTAATTCAATGACATTCCCACATCATTGATTGACAACGGACTTTTAGAATAACATGAGTTATTCATGGATTAAACATGCAAATATAGGATATAATATTAAGAAAATGAAAAATAAACATAACCAATATTTTATTTCATTTAAATAATATTTGTTCATAACATCCCTTATCCAAATACTAAATAGATCAATGCATGATAACACTTGTTAATGAATTATGCCTCAAGTAATGACAATCATACTTGTCGACAAGGCATAATTTCAACTAACTTTGATCTATCGGAATTTTGAGAATACTTATTTCAAGAATTCAACTAGTGAAGTTCTTGTATGTGTGCATTCCAAATATCTTGATATTGCCACATAATATTTCATAAAGTGTGTGACATCCTCAACCACTAATTTATGACAATCAAACTTTCAAACATTTTAAAGTTTAAAGTATTCTAATTCTTTATTGTATAATGCAACTATGCTCTTAGTTGAGCACAACTAGTTCACATGGCTATTTACAAGGATGAAATCCTCCCATGACTAGTATTGAGTGTCATCTCAATTATACCAGCATCATTGTATTCAAAACAACAATATGCTCTTTAAAATCTCCATAAACTTCAATATCTACAGTGTAATGTTTGATGCCTTCAAAACTTTCAAGTTTGTTGGCTATGACAATTACGCAACAATTGTTGTATTGCTCATCCATAGAATTTTGAGAGTAACTCCAGGCTCAGGAATGTAATTCTAGATTCAAACATATTCTATTAGAATATTCATTACACTAGTTATCTAATAACTTCATTAGATATCAATATTGTCAAATCATCTTGCATTCAAGCATGATACAATAATAACATGGTGTACATGAAAAATCCTTGTGTCAAACTAAGATTTCATTCATGTTCTACATATCCATTTTCCAAATGATATATCATGTTCTATTAGACTCATTATTTAATACCGCCATATTTACTAACAATAAACATATACTCCAAGGTTGTATGTCTTATTTTCTGAATCTTTCATGTGAAGTTCCATTCCAAACTAAAACTTAACCTCTATCTTAGATGGAATGTTACTATCCACAACATATAAGATTTAAAGAAAATAAACATAATACTCCCATTAGCTTTCAGGAATACTTAGAAATTATCTTATTTTAATTTAAAACCAAAACTTGGATTTAATAGTTAAACATAAGAATCATCTCCTAGATGCATGCATATATCCATTCATAGATTCTTGCAGTTTGTACATTTCCAAAGATTATGTTAATTCATAAAACTCCTTTCGATTGCTTATCGTCCTCGCAAAAGCAATCTCACAAGAAAGAGTTTTAACATTCCATTGTCATTTTTCATATCAATGAAAATAAGTATGACAATTATCATCTTTATATATTTAATGTGTCTAGGAAAGAATATTCAATCACAGTTAATTGCTTAAGTGTGATTAATAATCTTGTCACAAGTCATGCATTAAACACATGTACAATATTGTCCATATGATTTCTACACAAAGATTTAAACCACTAGGGTTTTCCTTCCTTTGAAGAAACTCATCTTTATTAAGATAAACCAAGTTTCCAAAGTTGATTATCTTTTTGGACAGCATCTTATCATTCATAGTATGAATAATTTTCCACAATTCAATATTAGGTAATATATCATTAGGATTAACAGGTTTACCATGATCCTGTAATTCATATTTCTCATCATATCAAATATCTGAGATATCCTTACGGATCTATGAATGAGAATTCCACCATCTTGAGGTCTATCAGATTTGACCTCATCATGATATTCACTAGTATGTTTTAGAAGATTATGTGTTTTGTAATTGTAATTTAATCTCTTCAAGATCTAAACAAAACTCCCACTTGCTTTTGTAATTTAACGACTATCTATAAATACTTTAGCAATTAGAACAACACTAAATTGTTTTCTTGTGGGATATTACAAATCACATTAACAGTTCGTAAATCTTGTTCATTAATAACCTACTCCATAAGTAGTTTTAACAAATCAGAACTTCAATATAAGACTCAATGTGATTCATCACATTCTATACTAAAATGGTGTCTTATTAATCTTCTAGGTTTGAGTTTTATTAAGTATATCCAATCAATACTCAATTTTCTAACCTTGATAGCTTTTGGAAGAAAAGAAAATATAGTTATCTTGAATCAAACAATATAACAAATGTTTGATTCTTCTAACTGAACATTCCATATACATACAATATTTCATTAGAATTAATATTTTAAGACAATCTAACAATATGCAAGATAAACTTATTCCTTTTGGCCTACCTATTTACCAACTAAATCAACTTAATGGTATAATAGAATATTCAAGCCAATTGCATGTTTTATAACATAAGTATTATTTGACCAAGTCAAAAGACATAAAATTTATAATATCTTACTTTATATTATAAGTCTTGTAATAATTAAAAGACTTCATATTTGTGACTTTACAAAGAAACACATAAACATTTATAATTTAAAGTTATTATGAACACCACGCCATGGTTTCAATTAATTAATTTTCAAGTTTAAAAAAAAACTATTTATGTCATTTCAAGAATACACAAATATTTAAAATAGCATTAGGTTACTTTATTTATTTATGTCATTCCAATAAGTGTCCAACTTAAGAAACTGCAAAAGCATCCACGCCCGATCCCACGACAAGTGGAGATTTACCTTGAGATTACAATCTAGCCAAGATCTCACTTACACTAAAATGTAACTTCAAGTGTTTCTATATTTTGAATGACATAAGACATAAAAGTAGTCTATGTTATAATCTTGACACGTGTTCTTTAAACAAGACAATCTTATTAGAACATTAATCTCGTATCTCAAGATCAAGAGAATCCATTAATCATATTTGTATTTGTTGTTCCTTTGCACACAATAAATACTTCTCCCACTTGTGCATAGAATAACATCATATAATAGATAAACACCATGACATTCATTTGTTTATGTGAGCAATATGATAGTGTCGTAGATATATAAGCATTACAAGTAGATGTAGGAGCACTTAATTATCAAAGAAACGTTCATGACTATCCTTGAGAATATGAATGTCTACATTTTTGAAAGTAATGTATTATTTCAAGAAACTCTAGAAATAATCTGAGTTACTACCAAGATAATAAATCTTGTAACTCCCACTGAATTAGACAACGTTACAATAATGTCTTATTCAGTAATACACCATACTCACACTGGATTTGACAACATTGTAAGTGTTTCATTAACCAGTGAAAATAGCGTGCTATTACGTTGTTACCCCTTTGTAGGACCATTCGTAACAATTACTTAGGTAGTAAAAGAGTATATTTTACTTTGTAGATGATGAATCATCCATCAATGCTATTAACTTGAAAAATTGAGCATGAAATTTCTTCCTCAATGGGTCTACCATCGCCATAATGATGTATAGCACCTTCAATTAGTCAAAACAAAAACAACTAGATACAATATACTAGTTTGTCTTTTACCAATTTTGGGGTAATTAGTCTAACTTCTAATTTAATAACTCATAAAATGTCAAACATGTTTTCTGGTTGACCAAAATGTCATATGAGAATTCAATCACCAACAGAGGGTAATGAAATCCCTTAAGGAAAACATGGTGTGCAATTGTTTTTAACTATTAAAGTTGCTATGAGTTATATTAGAATTTAGACAATTCTAATGTTCCTAACATACATTTCTCAGTCATGAAAAGGAATAGGATTGAGTCTCACTCTTCTTCCATGGAAAAGAGTTTATGTTTGTCTTTTAGTAAATTTTTCTTGATCAAACATTTGTTTGAAAACAGAACTAGATCAATTTACCAAAGCCCAAACCACGTTTACGGTTTAATGTTGCATTAATACAATCAAAAGAATTAACAAAATTCAATTTTAGTATTTTCGATAATTAAATCTTTCAAGAAAATAAAATACCCTTGGTCAATATTCATATTAACCATAGAATTTTCCTTGAATCTAGGATCCTCATTATCATAGTTTCACCACATCAGTTGATCTGCTAGTGATGAAAGTATAGAATAGGTAATTGTCGAAGAACAATAATTGACAAACAAGTTTTCAATTCCTAGAAAATATGGGATTTACAATTTTTGCCAAAACAATTAATGCAAAATGTAAGCATGTTTTATCCCATCTTATGCCTTAAGTTACAGGTCTCACTAACTAACTTAATTAAGTTGTCTAATTTAGAAACTGCAAATTATTAAGCTGAGGTCTCACACAACATAAAGATTCACCTTGTTATTGTAATCTAGCTCAAGGTCTCACATAACTAAATTACAACTTCAAGTATTTCATATCATTAGATGGCATAAACTTAAATTTAAAGGGTACAAGTTTTGACGTGTAATCAAAACTTATGTATAAAGAAGCATGCATACAACTTTATAGCATAATATTTTCGAAAAACTTACATGAGATTTTAATTGCTAAGATTGAATTCTACAAAGTTTTAATCGATGCATTGAGAAACTTACAACTTTGCACTAAGATGCTTCGTACATTGAATGGTTATACTAGGTAGCTCCAATCGAACTCACAGAGGGCAGAGGACCAGGTAAGCGCAGAAGCATAACCTTAGACATCCTTTCAGTGTGACTGTGCGCACTTCTTTTAACCCCTTTATAGTTTGTTCTAGTGGGTGAGCCGTTCTAACCATTTAGTACAGTAGCATCAATCGATTAAAAGTTCAAGAACAATACTTAGATAAACAAATCAATTTCGCCATTATTTAGTCCATTTAATTTTCTATTCATAAAAACCCTTTTTGCTTACTAACATGTCATACAATATATAAACAAAAATGCATTTTAATAAAAATTAAACAAACTCAAATAATATAAACATATAACTAAACAATTTTAACATATGTAAAAACAATTAGCCACATGCATAATTATTTCGATAAACGCTAATAAACAATTCTAGGCGTTTAAATAATGTATACATCAACTAGGGCTTTCAACTACAAGGTAGATGAGCCACATACATCGACAAGTCGATTGCGTAAGCCAAAGTTAATAGTATACCAAATAGCACATAACGAATTTTTATTAGTATAATTGAGGTCTTCCCCAATTCAATAATTATCAAACCAATAAACATGTGTATATCACTAAACAATTTAATCAAAACAATAATCCATAGCAAAACATGCATGTTCCACCATGGATTCATCATAACAATTATATCAAGAATTCCCAAGATACGCATAATACATGGCACATAACAATTATTCATTAAAACCACATAAAATATACATGCAATCCTAGGGTTTCTACAAGTTTTACAAAAAATAAAACCTAATTAAAAAATTAAAGGGTAATCGACCCTTATAATAAACAATTAGGGTTCCAATTTTCAAAACCCTAGAAACCAATAAAAGCATGTAATAATCAAAAAGATTCAATTTTATGTGTTTCGGTAATTAATTACAACATATTAACGGCTCGTGATGCCATTGTTGGGTTTTACTAATCATATCAATTAAAGTAAACACGTAAACATCATCAAAGCACGCAGCGGAAGTAATAGGAAAAATACTTGTAAAATTAATTAACCGAATTAAAAGTATATGCATACCTTTTGCGAATCAATGCAATTAGGTTTATGAAAAACCCCCAATTAAGATCATCAACCAAGAAACCCTAAACCCTAATAAATTAGGGTTTATGAATGTCGACCAAAACATATGTCGACCAACCAAGATATGCAAACACAAGTGTATTTGCTCTTCGTTCTTGTACACACGTATTAGTAGCGAATCAATGAGAAAAGCTAAGTTCTTGATCACAATAGATTAACCAAACACCTTTGTTATGCTCAAGGTCACTCGCAAACCCTTACATGGGGTTTTGCTTCGTCGACCTAAGAACAAGAGGGAAGAAAGAAGAAGCTTGACCTTCTATTGAAATCTAGTGTCCCAAAGGATGAATACATGAGATGTATTTATAGCCTTATTGTAGATGTCAAGATTGCTATAGTTTCCGATGTGGGATTCTATAAAATCGGCCAAACACAAGCCCAAAATAGAGTTCCTAAAACCTTCTCTTGACTTGTTAACTTTTCTTCATATCCCGTTGACATTTAACGACCGATAATCTAAACTCCGTTAAATCCCAACTCTCGTTAATTGTGATCAAATAATTAAATACAACATTTTATATATTAATTATTTATACATTTATTCTCATACGTAATGTGTGCAATCCCGAAGTCTCAAGTTCGAGTCCGGTCATACATATATTAATAATTATCCATAAACCTTTCATTTTCTACCTGATCACTAAGGGGCTGTTTGGTTCACTGAAAGTTTCTGATGTAATTGTAATTTGTAGAAGGAATTGTAATTTGGATGAATTGTAATTTGAATTGTTGAAATTGGTCATGTGTTTGGTTGGCAGGATGTAATGTAATTCAGGTGTAACTCATTTACATAAGTCTGTTTCGTTTGAAAAAAAATTGTAATTTAAATTTCATAAAATTACCCATACAAAAAGTAATAGCAAATATCATAAATGTTTGTGCTTTATTTTACCCATTAATGTTCGTGACTTTTTTTTATGTATCATTTATATGTTAAGACTAGCTAAATTAATATAAATATCATAAGTGACTAACACACACGACTTAAAAAAGGTTACAAACAGATTCGGAAATATGAAACAAAAAATTTCAAAACGTTAAATACAAAAGGTTCGTCACCATTACAAAGTGAAATTTAATGTAAGAAATACGAGTTGAAAAAAAAAATCTAACGTTTTGTTCAGTAGTAGATATAACAAAGTTTATGAATATTTTCGGAAGTCAAGACAACATCACATGATTGAACCAGAAAGTGGGTAAGAAAGATACGTAAGAGATGTATGAATTCTTTATGTGTGGGATTAATTTAGTAAATATGTATGAATTCCTTTGTAATGTTATACTTTCCATCGTTATGCCAATGTAATTTAGATTACATCAAAAAAGTGGGCCTAATGTAATTTACATAATTACAATTCCGCCCATTAACCAATCAAACACCTTATGTAATTGAAATTCTAATTACAATTATATCGAATTACAACGAATTCGGCGAACCAAACACCCCCTATAGCTTTTTCTCCGGACAACATTTCATCGTAAAATAATAAGCATCACTACGTGGCAGCAAAAAGTTAGATGCCTAGCTTTTGTGATTATCATTTTTTTTTCACTGAATATTGTCCATGATTGCAGCTATATATGCAAGTTGCTTTGGGAAGTATGTGGCAGTGGCAGATTCATCAGCAACCAAAAGGTTTTTTTTAGCGAAAGGTTACTTTTCTTGTATTAACAACAAAATTTAAGTGACGGAGAGAAGGATGACGTATATTCGCGACATCTGCTTCCATTACAAAAGGATATAAAAAAATAAAATTAACCAGTTGCCTTGTCACACCTAAAGACACTAAACAAATGCTCTCTCCGCCTCATATTAAATGTCCAGTTTGAATTTTTAAAATCTTATTTTTAACTTTGACAATAAATATTTTTTGTTGTGTTATATATATTTGATGCAAAATATATGAATAGATTGAGTTTTTTATGTATTTACACTACGTATTATTTTTATCTAATACTAAATTACACAAGAAAAAATATTTAAGGTCAAAGTTGTAAAAGAAAGACTTAAAAAGTCAAACCTAGACATTTAATATGGGACGGAGGGGGTATGAAATAACTTACTCTAATTATACATATACCTGGACCGTGTCTTGCGCGCTACGTTTTCAAAAGTCAACCTTTTGCAACCTCGACAATGTTTATTCTTTCAATCCAGGTTCGTATTTAATATGTAAAATGTTTTGTAATATCATAAAGTGGTTTCTGACTTAGAGAGACCGTGCCAAAATGTTTAGTCCCGTTTTATAAACCTCAAGTCACTACTTTTCATAAAACCCAAATCAAAACATTTTATGAAACAAGCTCAACACTTGGAGGTTTATGTTTTCATAAAATTATCAAATAAAGTAAACAAATGAGTATGATCTTGTTTATGATTTAACTAATTACTAAATGGGTTTACTCCCTTTTGAACAAATAAGTTAAGCTTACGTTAAGTATTTAGTTAGAGCACATTCCTCTTATGGGTTAATGGTTTACTTAATATCCAAAGTATTTAACTTAGTTGATTCAATATAATTAGTTAAGCTAATTGCGAAATTAAATGATTATAACATTTGAATCATTTGAATTTGAAACTAGAATCCTATTTGCATCACTTGGTCTCTTAGACAAGTACGTGCTTGGTACCTCCTTTCGCTCTTTATAAGGCTTGATCTCTTTTTTCACTGGGTATAATCCCTTTACCAAAAAAAAAAAAAAGGCTTGATCTCTTAGTTAAACAAGTACTTCCCTCTTTATCTCTAACCAATGCCCTCCTTACTGTAACACCCCATGAACGACACGACTTAAAATAATAAAAAATTAAACACTTTAACGGGAAAATGACTTGACTTAAAACTGACCCGCTGTTACAAATCGTTAAACTGATTTGATTCTGTAACAAACCGACCCTTGAAAGTATTTTTACATGAAACTAGACTCAATTACCTTCGAAACGACGGGTGGCACGACCTCTAACGACTTACGGTTTATTTTATACAAAATAAACAAAACGACAAAAATCTGCCAAACATCAAAATTCTGGTCTGAGCATAGATCTTAAGATCTATGCTCAGGAAAGAAACTCTTTAAAATTAACTTTATGGACTGACCATAGATCTTAAGAACTATGCTCAGGGAAAAAACTCTTTAAAATCAACTTTCTGGTCTGAGCATAAATCTATGCTCAGGAAAGAAACTCTTTGAACTTAAAATTTCTGGCTTGAGCATAGATCTTAAGATCTATGCTCAGGGAAGAACTTTTGCAAAATTTCCGGAAAACTAACTTCCCGAACACGACTCTATATGAAGACTTTCAGAAATCATTACACATCATAAAACTTCATCTTCATAATACTCGTGGTCTCCATGATCCACGAAACACACTTTACAAAGTGATGAGTGTTTTGCCAAACACCCGTTTTGACCCATTTTCAATATAACTTTAACATAACCCTTCAACATACATTAAAACCTATAAATTGACTCTTAACCATTACAAAGACTTGACACTATGAACATTAAACCTTTTTAAGGACTCTCGGGGAACAACTTTAAATTCGAGCTTGGTGTCTATACTAAGCTCTACTAGTTTAACCAAACGCTTCTAGTCCATGCATCCAAACCTTAACCTCCTTACCAATAGCTTTATCATCCTTCTCATGAACCTATAAAACATGGTAAACATCTATAATGTAAGCGATAACGCTTAGTAAGTAAAAGACATAACATGTCATTATATATCAAATAACATGTAAGCATTAAAACATCTTAAACATCACATTACTTGGATACACATAACCTTTCATAACATTGAACATCACACCATCACTTTAGCCACCTTTCTTGCATATGAAATATGATCAACCTATAAAAATGCTAGGTCAATCCTACCATAATACTTCCTATTATAAACACATACATGTTAGAATCTACATAATAGCATGTAAGTGTCATTTTACTTACCTTAGCTCCAAGCTAAGCAAACCAAGACATCATCATCAACAATAACACCATCAATCTCTCTAAGCATATTGTAGGAATCGTTGTTTTGGATTTATTACTTGAGTCTACACACTAATTCTTCTTCAATTTGATCATCAAATGGGTTTTCTCTCTTTTCCCTCTCTAAACTCACGACACACACATATAAACACTTATCCATATGAATTCTGTAGAATTCCAGGGAAATCTCTAGTCATATGTTGGTGTATCTTTGGCCAAATGACACATATGGTCCCTCAAGTCCTTTTCTTTCTAATTTGGCCACAAACAACTTTATAACATATTTACAACTTGACAACTTTAGTCCTTTAAGTGTACTTTTCTTATAATTATAACACAACATATTTTTTTATAACCGTTTACATAACTTTATCACGTATATTTTTGCCTATCGGGTTTGACTAACCAATCCCGTAAGTCCTTTGAAATTATAGAAGTCATGGTCAACCATTCAAATGGCATTCTTGTAATAAAACGCTTAGGCCCGGTTTCAGGGTGTTATAATTCTACCCCTTAATTAGATTTCGTCCCCGAAATCTATCGTTTAAACTACCCTTGACTTGATCACTTCTTGCCCTCATTCTTAGCATTAAGTACATTTATCATCCATACATTCCGTTGCAATGATCTATGTGATTTTGCAACATTAAGCAATACATATCAAAATCCTTAATCCACTCTACTTCTCATTTAACTTTCTAAGAGCGTACGATTCTTACTAAGGTCATTATGTCCAACATGACGCATTTACTATAATCATTGTATCATTTTGCCAACCTCATTTCCATCACATCGCATTCTTACTTACTACACTTAACCTTTAAATCAAGGACTATGTGTCACTTGGGGAAATTTACGCCGTTTTGACTTTACATAAGTCAAATATTAACATATACAACTTAGCATCTTCATTTCTATCATATTCATTCTACTCTTCGCTTTAAAATTTTGCTGTAATTCCTCATCTTCGTTATTTCATTTTTAAGGATTTTCGCTAAGTGTTAAGGGTTACTTAGGAAAATCTTGGATTACTTTGACTTTCATAACTTAACATTAACTATTATCTACCCATCTTACATTTGTCATTCCCTTACTTCGTTAACGTTTTCATTACATTGTCTCATTTTCTCTATTTCTTACAATAAATTTCTCGTCAAAGACTATGAGTCTCATAAGAAGTTTCAACGTTTTGACTTCAAAAGTCAAATTTTAACTTATACCTTCACATTTACTCATAAGAGTGCTAACATTAATTAGCATGTATTTCCATCATTACTCACATTTGAACCACGTCTCAAGGCATGCTATAACATCATTACCAATTTCTTAAACATTTCGAGTTATACTATAGATACCTAATGGTTGGTTTTACTTAATGTCTCAATTACAAGTTTCATTCTAATTATATCTCATCTATCTTAGTTCTTAAGACTTTTAACTAATTCTAGGCTTCCATTTTCTACCCCTTCTACCTTACTCATTCCATGTTGGGAACACATAAGCCCACTCATTTACACTTCTTTATTTACATGGAAAGGCGTCCCAATCGATGTAAATCAAGAAACATAAACTCATGGTTCGGCGATTCACAGTTTCTTTAATTAAATGAAAAGGCGTCCCAATCCATTTAACTAATTAAGGAAATCATAAGTCGTCCTACTTACACGCTTCCAACACAACATTCATACCTATTCGTTACACATTTTAACTTTTCTTCCTTTTAGTTCTTTTCAACTTTTTAGATTTGGATCCATAACATTTTCACATTCACTTTGGGGATATTTTTATGTGCCAAGGATGTAGGCAACCCCTTGCCAGTAAAGCCAATACATTTTGTCGCGAAGGATTCCTTGTCATTCATTAATTTGGCCATCCCGAAGGATACCATCATTCACTTGGTAATCTCGAAAGATATCACCATTAACTTGGTCATCCCGAAGGATACCATCATTAACATCATTCACTTGGTAATCTCGAAAGATATCACCATTAACTTGGTCATCCTGAAGGATACCATCATTAACATCATTCACTTGGTAATCTCGAAAGATACCGCCATTAACTTGGTCATCCCGAAGGATACCATCATTAGAATTATTAACTATCATTAACTCATTGGTTATATGATAGTTACCTTTAACCTTTCACATTTAACATTGGATCCAAGTCATCATCATTTTAACACACATTCACATTTTCATTCCTTTTATTTAGTTTTAAGAAAGCATCATTAGGAAATGACACTTGCTTATTATATTTACACATTCTATGTGTTTACACATCTTACTTTCTTATTACTCATTTCAAACATGCTTACCAATTATCATTTTCATTTTTAAATGATCACCGATAATGATAAACATTAGCCGTGATATCATAATTTCAAGTCTTTGTCTTAACTTTATTCATACTTATTACTTTATGACTATAAGACATGTCATTACGTTCTTACTTACATTCTCAACTCATTTATTCTTTAGTTATGAGCTCATTAGTTATTCCATTTTCATTTCATCATTACTCATTATCGTTTCTTAGCCTCATCCTATACATCTTGTATTAATAGACACTTAACAATTAATGTGTCAATTCTCATCTTGCTTTCACACATTATACATTGGCTCACTTATCATTACTTCGTTCTATACTTTAAACATCAAGTACTTTATTTCACTTTTAGCCTGTCCCTGTTACCACTTACCATTTTAATGACATTCCATTTCCACTACTCTTAAAACACGTTCTTAGAATCACAAAGCGATTACCGGCACTAACCAAGATGCACGGTGATTCAAATTACTTCAACATTTCAAGTCCTCCACGGACTTATATCACAAATACATTAACATTATAAAACACATTCATTATTCTCTACTTAGATTCATATAACCTATCTCATAGTTCGCTTCAAAACTTAAACGTTCACCTTCCCGCATTAATACTCAAACATTCAACGCATTCTAATAGTGGTTTAAGTCTATGAATCCTAAAATGGAAACGTAATTCACATAAACCAAAGCTCTGATACCAAGTTGTAACACCCCATGAATGACACGACTTAAAATAATCAAAAATTAAAAACTTTAACGTGAAAATGACTTGACTTAAAACTGACCCGTTGTTGCTAATCGTTGAACTGATTTGATTCTGTAACAAACCGGACCTTGAAAGTATTTTTACATTAAACTAGACTCAATTACCTTCGAAACGACTGGTGGCACGACCTATGACGACTTACGGTTTATTTTATACAAAATAAACAAAACGACAAAAATCTGCCAAACATCAAAATTCTAGTCTGAGCATAGATCTTTAGATCTATGCTCGGGAAAGAAACTCTTTAAAATTAACTTTATGGGCTGAGCATAGATCTTAAGATCTATGCCCAGGAAAGAAACTCTTTGAAATCAACTTTCTGGTCTCAGGAAAGAAACTCTTTGAACTTAAAATTTCTAGCTTGAGCATAGATCTTTAAGATATATGCTCAGGGAAGAACTTTTGCAAAATTTTCGGAAAACTAACTTCCCGAACACGACTCTAAATGAAGACTTTCAGAAATCATTTACACATCATAAAACTTCATCTTCATAATACTCGTGGTCTCCATGATCCACGGAAACACACTTTACAAAGTGACGGGTGTTTTGCCAAACACCCGTTTTGACCCATTTTCTATATAACTTTAACATAACCCTTCAACATACATTAAAACCTATAAATTGACTCTTAACCATTGAAAAGACTTGACACTATGAACATTAAACCTTTTTAAGGACTCTCGGGGAACAACTTTAAATTCGAGCTTGGTGTCTATACTAAGCTCTACTACTTTAACCAAACGCTTCTAGTCCTTGCTTCCAAACCTTAACCTCCTTACCAATAGCTTTATCATCCTTCTCATGAACCTATAAAACATGGTAAACATCTATAATGTAAGCGATAACGCTTAGTAAGTAAAAGACATAACATGTCATTATATATCAAATAACATGTAAGCATTAAAACATCTTAAACATCACATTACTTGAATACACATAACCTTTCATACGTTGAACATCAAACCATCACTTTAGCGACCTTTCTTGCACATGAAATATGATCAACCTATAACAATACTAGGTCAATCCTAACGTAATACTTCCTATTATAAACACATGCATGTTAGAATCTACATAATAACATGTAAGTGTTATTTTACTTACCTTAGCTCCAAGCTAAGCAAACCAAGACATCATCATCAACAATAACACCATCAATCTCTCTAAGTATCTTGTAGGAATTATTGTTTTGGATTTATTACTTGAGTCTACATACTAATTCTTCTTCAATTTGATCATCAAATGGGTTTTCTCTCTTTTCCCTCTCTAAACTCATGACACTCACATATAAACACTTATCCATATGAATTCTGTAGAATTCCTGGGAAATCTCTAGTCATATGTTGGTGTATCTTTGGCCAAATGACACATACGGTCCCTCAAGTCCTTTTCTTTCTAATTTGGCCACAAACAACTTTATAACATATTTACAACTTGACAACTTTAGTCCTTTAAGTCTACTTTTCTTATAATTATAACACATCATATTTTCTATAACCGTTTACATAACTTTATCACTTATATTTTTGCCTATCGGGTCTGACTAACCAATCTCGTAAGTCCTTTGAACTTATAGAAGTCATGGTCAACCATTCAAATGACATTCTTGTTATAAAACGCTTAGGCCTGGTTTCAAGGTGTTGTATTTACCTCATCTTTTGGCTAATGAGTTGTAAATTCTAATGGGGAGCCTAAAAGTGAAGTTCACATTGGGGTTTACCATGAGGCAACGACTAGCAATAAGAAAGACTAAAATAGCTCCAGCGTGCTCGACCAGCATGCTAGCGCGCTTTGCCAACCCGTTAGTCTCTGTGTTTTTGCTCTTGCCTATAAATAGCACCCTTCTTTCCATGTCGAACTTCACCTCTTGCCAAATATTTATCCCCTCTTATTTCTCTCTTATATCTCTCTAAGTATTTCATAACTTCTTGTGCCTAAACATCTTACTATCATTATTAAAAGGAAACTTCTTTACAAGAGAAGAACTCACAAGAATCTAATCCACTCTTGTGTGTTGTCTAGAGTCTTCTTCTTTTTCTAGTATTCTTGTAGTCTTGTAGCACAATACTTGAACTCACATCTCTATTTGTAACTAAGTGTCAAGTCTAACTTTAGGTGCAGAGAAGCAGGTGTGTAAAGTCTTACTCCGGGGTGCAGAGAAATAAGGGTGTAAAGTATGTACCAGGTGCGGCCAAGCATTGGGGTTTGGTACTTCCTAGGGTAGAAGTTTTTGTAATAGTTCTTAGAGGCGAGGTTTTGTTGGTGGTTCGAGGTGTGGACTCCGTTAGGTGCTAGCTTTGGTCTAGGAGTAGATCGGTGAAAGCTAAGGTGTACGGTTTATCCACCACAAGGATTTTGATACTAGTGAATTAGTATAGATGTCACGGATTCTAAATTGGATGCATAAATGATCTAAACCCCTCATCCTGAATCAGTATAAATTGTTGTATTTGTTCTCTCTTTCTTTAACTCTTTCATTGATTACTTTGATATATATTGGTTATTTGTTTATACAAACTTGCTTGTAATCTTGACTCTTAGTATACTTAAACATATAAAGAATGTATCCCCCCTCTCTACGATTATACTATTGGTATCAGAGCAGCATACTCAAGTTTTCAAACCTAAAAACCTTTTTAGAAAATTTTTTTATATCGAATACTTCTTTTTACAAAAATTTAACAACCTAAACTTACTATGGATATGAGTGCTCTATGCAAGGACCACCACTAATTGAACATGAAGGGTTTTGCTTTTGGAAAAATCGTTTTGAGACATAAGTTAAACTAAGAATGTTGACTTGTAGGAGGTGATTATAAGTGGTGAATTTGTTTTTACAATGCCAGACTCGAAAACAAAATTAATAATTAGAAAACCCATTTTAGATCTAACTCCGATGAAAAGAAACAACTTTGTGAAAACAATGAAGCTAAAATGACCCTTTACAATGCTTTGTCACGAAAAGAGTTTCAACGTGTTTTTATGTATAAAAGCGAAAAAAAGTTTTGGCACACAATTATAAGAAATTGCTAGACCCACATAAAAGTATCAACAAAAACAATCCACTCGCTGAGGTGTCAGCGGGTGATTGGTTTTTTGTGGGATCCAAATCTCACAAAAACAAATCACCCGTGACACCTCAGCAAGTGGATTATTTTTGTGAATACTTTTATGTGGATGTATCATTGCTCCACTTATAATCACCAACTCACAAATAAAAGGCAGTAAAATAGACTTCCTTGTTAAAGAATATGATCTTGATGGTGTTTGTGCACCTAATTTCTTTTTATATATATATGCACATTTGTATATTATATTATGGGGCAATTATGGCAACACACCTTTTGCTCAAGGTGGCAACACTTTTTAGAAAAAAGTTGGCGTATCTCTTAAATATACCTTGACACTTGCGACTTTTTTACTTTTAATCTGAGCTTGCCAAGTGTCCCTCGTCATTTGTGTACCCAATTATTGTTTTCTGACTTTTAACAGCTATGCTAGTACAGCGCCCGAATCTAAGCGACTTTTTTAAGATTCTTGCGAAATTATTTTTGTCTTTTAGTAAAAAAAGTCAAACTTACTAAATATTTTTTTTATACTTTTAGCTCCTTCCCAATGATGAGCGACTTAAACGAAATAATATTAGCGACTTTTTTTACTTTATACTTTTGTACCTTTTAGTACTTTTTTTTACATAACTTTTACACTTTTTTAAATTTTTACCCTTTTTTAAAATTTTTACCCACACACACAAACACACACACTAACACTCTACTACCCCAAAAACACAAATCAAAAAGTCAAATCAACTCATTCGCTAACTGAAACCCTAACTCAAACCCTAATTAGTCAGTAAATTAAACTCCCAAATGGCTTACATTGCGCAATATTTTGATGTTAAGGTAACGGTTCGTTCCCAGGTTAAGTTGCTTTCAGATATTAAGTCTAAGTTGTTAAGCAATCCAAATCGAATGAGGTTGTTTAGAGCAACTGTTTTTGGGCCATGGTTAGATATTCCTAAACAAGGTAAAGGCAATCATATGGTGAATTTCGTTTTACAACACCAGGTATATATCCCCAAACTGCTTAATTCTTGTCCCCCCATTTTATACAAAATTGGGAATAATTTATTGAAAGTCGGTCGTGGAGAGTTTCTATTGATGACCGGATTTCGTTTCGGTACTTTGCCTGCCACTGTACTTTTGGTTTGCGTGTCTTTCCTGAAAAACAATTTCAAAGAAGGTAACTGTAAAAGGGAGTGAGCTTTTACAGTTGTTTGAGAACGATACACAATTTTCAAAGTTATCGGATGAGGATGCGGTAAGAGTATGTCTGTTGATAGTCGCTGAGGTCGTGTTCATAGGTCGTGGACCTTGGTATATCGTTGACAATCATTTGTTGCAATTAGTTGAGGATTTTCGGGCATGGAATGCATATCCATGGGGAAATTTCTTGTGGAGACGTTTTTACAAAAATTTGGCCAATGTGGTACCCCGGCATTACAACGCTCACTACAAAGAGAAATCGCAAGAAAACCCTTCTAAACCTGCAACATATAATATTTGTGGCTTTCTCTTGGCTTTTAAGGTTAGATTTGTAGACATTTATGAACATATCAGTTTTTGTTTACTATTTTTGGATACAAATTTGTTATACTGCTTTTCATTGTACATTACTTTGATTGTTTTCATTCATTTTAGCTATGGATTCTTGAGAGTTATCCCAATAGCAGTTCATGGTGGACCAAAGACCCGACAAAGATATCACGTTGTCTTTCTTGGTCAAACGGTAAAACATTTGCCAAACGCGATTATAGCAAACTTTTTGGTCCTGTAAGCATTTCCATTTGTTTGTATTTGTCAAATAAGTAACTACTTCTTTATATTTGTTTTTGAATTTATAATTGTTTGTTTACTAGGGTTCGAATCCAGTATTGGATCTTGTTCCAACAAATGCAGAAAGGTTACAACCATGGTTTACACCTAGTAATGCTTATTTTAGCAAGTTGGATAGTCTAGAAAAATAATTACCTGCAGATGATCCAACTAATGATGTAAGTTGCACATTTTGTATCATTTCTTTTTCATCCATATCAACTATGTCGTTTATGCGACAATTCATTGGCACATTCTGTTTCGATCTTGCTTTGTAGGTACATAAAGTTGCAGTTCATAAAGAGGTCGCGGTAACTGATAAAGAGGTGGCCTTAGTTGATAAAGATGTGCCAGTAACTGCTAAAGATCAAAGTTCCAATCATCTAGACATACATGCCGTGGTTGCGGCATTGAAGGCACTTGTATTTATGATCGATAAACCCGGAGCCAATGTGGAGGTCCTTAATGATATTAAAAATAGAATTGCCGTTGTTGAGGAAGCTATAAAGATACAACGTCCAAAGGTGAACATGCTCTTTACATTCATTTTTAATCAACATCATTTAGATAGCAATATTTTTTTCACCAACTATTGGATTATATATATTTATGTACAGACGTCACTGGTTATTCACGAACAATTGCAAATAAGGCAATGTGTTGATGAAAATTTTTCTTCCAAAGATGCCATGGTAATCTCCTTTAATATTTGGTAATCATTTAGGTCTCCTTTCTTTAGTAGTATAATTGATTGTATATTTTAAATTTCAGACTTCAACTCATATGCACGACAAATCGGATGACGATTGTTTTGGCCAAAATGCCATGAAAATTCAGAATTCAAGTCCAATTCATAATGAAACTCGGAATGGTAGCCCTATTTTGTTTGATCTTCATTCTCATGATGTTCATGCGGCTGATTATAAAAAGGTTATGTTCCCCGTAATAGTACTTTTTTTGTCGTTATTTTGTTACATACCTAAATCAGCTTTGTTAACTACAGAACTTAAGCCCAGAACCTGATAACGAACAAGTTGGGCTTAATTATATAGACCCTACCGCTTATCCATCAGCTATGTCGCAGCTTGAGGATTTATGTCTTCCAGACGAACCATTGCCGGTAGTTGATCACATTCCAGATGATGATCCCAGTCATATGAATTTACCTAATTTAAATCAAAAAATTTCTCAATCAGCTATTGAAGTACGTATATATTAATTTCACATGCACTATCTACAGATGTTTGCTACATTTGGTCATCTATTATAGTTGTGTTTTTCTTGTATAATTACAGGGCAAAAACTTTGATGATGATTTCTCTGTTTATGGATCTTTGAAATTCGAGGATCAACAGCCGAAAGAAGATGAACAAAAGGCTACTGAAAACAAGGAAGATGGCGAAACACCAAGTGAGGTAGTGGTAGATGTTGGTGATAAACCCGGAGAGGCGGTTCAAGCTACTGAGATACATGCTCATGATTCCAATGTTACTGAGAAAGTAAGTGAAGGTGTGTCTAATGTTGATGATAAACCCGGAGAGGCGGTTCAAGCTACTGAGATACATGCTCATGATTCCAATGTTACTGAGAAAGTAAGTGAAGGTGTGTATAACGTTGATGATAAATCTGGTGATGATAAACCACGAGGCGGTTCAAGCTACTAAGATACATGCTCATGATTCCAATGTTACTGAGAAAGTAAGTGAAGGTGTGTTTAATGTTGACGATAAATCTGGAGGGGCGGTTCAAGGTAATGAAAATAACATTTTTGATTGCAATGCTACTGTTATAGATTTTCATGATCGTGAGAAAGTAAGTGAAGTAGTTTTAAATGTGGATGATAAATCTGTAGAGGGGGTTCAAGGTAATGAAAATGACATTGTTGATTGCAATGCTACTGATCAACATTCTCATGATCGTCAGAAAGTAAGTGAGGCAGTGTTAAATGTGGATGAGAAATTTGTAGAGGGGGTTCAAGGTAATGAAAATAAAATTTTTATTCAATGCTACTTGATATAGATTCTCATGATCGTGAGAAAGTAAGTGAAGGAGTGTTAAATGTTCTTTGAGAAATCGTAGATGCGGTTCAAGGTAATCAAAATAACATTATAGATTCTCATGATGGTCAGAAAGTAAGTGAAGCAGTGTCACAAATGGCACAGATGGGGGATGATCATATGAATCATGTTGAAGAGAATAAGGATGACGATGGGAATGTTAACGAGAAATTACGTGAGTTGGTTATTCATAATGAAGCATACAATGTTGATGGCTACGTTAATGAGAAAGTAAGCGGGGGTATGTTAGTGGTTGCAAATGAGACCGCAACCAAGGCGGTATTTGACAAAATTGATAGTGATCTTTGAGAAAGCAAGAAAGGCCATGTTTCATAATTCGAGAAAAACACACAAAATTTGTTTCACAAACGAAGGACAAGCCAATAAGCCTTTGACTACAGCTTCTGAGGTACAACTACATTATTTATTAAAGTTACCATATGTACTTCAAAATTCGATGTTATTTCAATGATGAACTTTGCATACAGGATGTTTTCATGCATGCTAAAACGAAGAGAAATGCAAGTAAGGCTCTACTGTCACCATATAATGGCCCAGCAATAAAGAAAAGTAGAAAGCCCAAAGTTACCCAAGAGAGTAAGGCCAAAGTTACCCAAGAGAGTACTCCTGTTTTCAAAGAAGATGTTGAATCAAAAAGGTCAAAGTAGGTAGGCAAGTGTTTGTAGGACCCATACGTGAACCTCCCTCCCACGACTCCAAAATTGCCGAAACGGCATTTCAAAAGACTGAGAAAAGAGATTAATTCCCCATGTGGTGAAGATAATCAGTTGGAAACATGGGTAGAGGTATAGCAGACTTATTTTTACAAATAGACAGCGTAAAGACATATCCATTAATCTGGTTTTTAAAATTTTTCACGATCTGTCACGTCCTGAAGGTTGCGATATCAACAAGATTACTAAACCAGCGTCTATGGATATGTTTATAAAAAAAATTTTGAAGTCATCGCATAACTTTCCTTGGGGTCACGGCGACATTGTTGTTCATTGAAAATTTTGGTTGGCTTTGTTGGGGTATGGAAGGGATAATAAAAAAGGATGGCTTGGAGATGAGGTACTTAACAGCCATTTAATTTCCATAAAAAAATATTTTTGATTTGAATAAGTTTAACGGTATGTTTTTTACAAAAAAATTTGCAGCATCTGGATCTTTGGGTTGATCTAATGTGGCAGTTCAGGCCGGCCAATGCCGATTTGGCTATGGCTGGATCATTTTTCTCGTCTTCTCTCCTTCATGGGTCTATGCGTGCCTACTACGCCCTTTGGTCAACGTTATCCATTGCCATGGTCTAGTGTCGAGAAGGTTTGTTTATAAAGACCATACTTTCTTCTAGATATTTGGGTGATATACATGCTCAAAATGTTTTGAATTACGACAAAGTTTATTTGTTCACATTTAGGTATACTTTCCTATGAACGTACCTGGTTGCCACTGGTTTTTTGCCGAGTTACAAATTCGTACAGGAGTTATAACTATTTATGACTCACTAGGTATGCCAGAACCTAAGACGAGAAAAGAGAATATAAAAATGAGGGCCACTTTTGTGAGAATGCTACCACAGTATCTAAAGTTCTGTAAAGTTCTTCAAGCCAAATCAATATCTGTTTATGATTATAAGATCACATTTTGAGTTGCGGATGATGTCCCTAAACAAGCCAATGCATACGGCGATTGTCGAGTTTGGGTATGTATTTTTTTGCACAGGTTGGGTAACAACTTAAGCATGAAGGTTGATGATCCTCTTCAAGTTGCTTTGGCGTATCGAGAGCATATGGTGGAGTACTTTTGGAAGTATAAGGTGGCTGTTCATACAAATGATGAATAAAGAAGCATTTCAACTCTTTGGGTATGGCTTGTATGTGGGTTTAGACTTTTGTTGTTCAACCAAATGTAACCCCAAACTGTATGTCTGTGTAGGACATCAAAATACAACTTTTTATGCATGTCTGTGTAGTGCAAATTGGTATATTCCTACTTGACCATGTAGGCTTTCTTTAAGCACTTGTTTTGTATATCGTGTTGTGATCTGATGATTTGCAACAAACAGTATGTGTAACTTGCAATGTTTTTTACAAACAACCATTTGATTAGACAACATTTAATGGTTTACAACAAACGTTGACAATTGACTACAACCAATCTTATTGCTAAAAGACCATAACCTACGTAGTACATAACACTTATTGTTAAACAGATTACCATAACCAAGCTACAACACTGAAGAGAACAATCAAACTGAAAACCAACACAACTTTGTCATGAACTTGTACTCTTGACTTGATAAAAGTCAATTCATCCAACATTTTTTATAAGGTTTTAAAAAGTACCTTTTTGAGGGGTCATTTAAGCCCTTATTCGATCACTTTTGTATCCGTTATTACTTAATATCGTTCCTTTTCACTTTTTAGGTATCTCGAAGGCAAAATGCTGGAATGACACTTATTCGGACGAAAAGGCGTGAATATAGAAAAAAATGGACAAAGTCAAGAATCGAGACACTCAGGCTGCTCGAACTGAAGGGGACGGCATCAGCTGTTATCTGTGACGCCGTTGCATCACTTTTGTGACGGCTCAGTAGCCAAATTGCTTATTTACAAGTTATGGTGTCAGGTTTTAAAAGAGTAGGTGGTCGCAACTCAGATGGCCTTGATTTGATCCAGACGACGTCAGAGACTGAAGGGGACGGCGTCACAAGCATAAGGTGACGCCGTCGCAAGACTAACGTGGCCAAGGCGAAACCCTAATGACGGCGACCCGACGGCGTCACAAATCAAAGGGTGACGTTGTCGCATATGTAATCTTATATATAGAATCCGAATTTTTTAGTTTTCAGTGTGTAGCCTTTTGGAGTAAAAACCTAAACCGAACCAAGGCTATGTTGTACAGTATTTTAGGGTTCCAAACCCTATCTTACATCAAGATAAGTGTTTTACTTCATTAATTTAATTATGTCTTCAATTACTTGTGTGTATGCTTGCATGTTCCCCATGTCCGGCTAATTTACTTGTGTGTTTGCTTAGGGAATATGAAACTTAATTATTGAATATTGATTGGTTGTCTCTTATCTTAATTGTTAATGATCTAGTAATGCGATAGGTCATCCGTTGTGTAGTTAATGCTTGAATAATCTTTGTGAACCTTAGTTTATAATACCTAGAGTTGTTGTAGGCTAAACCATCCGAAGAGTACCTTAGAGTTAAAGTTTATAAATCCTAGAGATTTTGTAGGCGAGACCCTTTGGTAGTTTCAAAGAGTTAGGGATAAACGCATACCCTACGACTTTAGACACACAACGCGATTAAGAATAAGGACGTGACAATTCAACCATCAATAGGAGATAATTAAGGAGTAATAAAACCTAAGTAAACACATCTTTAAATCATCATACGAGCACACAATAATTAGACATAGACTACCCTCACCTTAGTTAATTAGATAATTAGATAATAGAAGCAATCGGTAGAAATACCAACCCCCAAATACAAACCCCGAGATTCGTACCTTTCCATTTCCTAAAAAAACATAAAAAAGATAAAAAAATAATCTTCCTCAACCCCAACCTTAGCGTAGTAACTTCTCACTAGCATTCCTATTCCCCTAGAGAACGATATCAATTCCGTGGCTTACCCTAATACTACACTACAACGATTAGGTTCCTTTACTAGTGTTGAAAAACTTGCTCGACGAAAAGGAAGTTCCTTTGACCTCGAACGACGCTTGTAGCGTTATCAAGTTTTTGTATTTGCGCATTTGCCGAATAGAATAGCTAGTTATGAGTCTACCTCGTTTAGGTTTCCTTGCTTGATTCCTATCAAGTAAGCTTTTTTTTCCCATTTTTAGCTTCCTCGTAGTCTATCCCCCTTCTTCGTGACCTTTGTTCGTAAATCCCATCACTTTTCATCATGGAAGGTGATAAACCACCAAATAACACTCTACCACCAAACAAATACCCACCGCTTGATCCAGCCTTTGCCAACCAACTTCGAGCTCGAATTCTTAGTGAATTGGAGAGCTTAGGAAACTAAATAGGATAATTGAAAATACGCTTGAGGAAGCCCTTAAGGAATCTACTAACCCTGTAGATAGTGATTCAACCTCAAGTGATTTGGATGATGACCTAGAAGATGGAGATTATAAGGTGTTAGAAATTATGGAGGATAGTAAGGAGGAGGAAGAACTTAGGGAGTATTTCGACTCATACCCTAAGGGGAAGGAAACCGCCTATCACTATAACGTAGTTAACTTCCCGAGACCACCCTTCGAGCCTCGCATAAGAAGGGGTAACCCTAAAAACATCAAGATACCGTGTATGATTGGATAGTTATATAGGGATCACACCTACATTGACTATAAGGCACCCATGAATATAATGTATAGGCTATATTACAATTGGATCATGAGCAAAAAGCTAGAACCTATGAGAGACCCCTTTCGCCCTAAGAAAGCAAGTAACTATGTTGGGAGGGTTAAAGGATTGCATGTCTTCGTAGGTAACTTCACATATAGGTGTGATTTCATGATCTTGGAGAATGTTAAGGGCATCATTGATGGGTTTTTAAGGGATGTAATACTTGGGAGACCATTTATAGAAGAGTCTATGATGGTTTATGATCAAAAGGAAGGAATAGTCAAGTTCTCAGATGGAGCTGAGAGTGTTAAATATATAATGCCCCACAAAAATAAGAAGTTTGAGGGTATTGATAATTTAGATGTGGAAAACATTCCGGCATTTGATGTAGACTGGAAGAACAAGGTTTACTACACTGCTTGTCTTGAATTAGGCCCTGAATATATTCGTGATGAGAGAATGGTTAAGGAGATTGAATGGGCCTCTAAGATTAGGACAACGTAGGGCACACGACTACGAGACTAGCTACAAGACTCTTAAATAAAGAAAATCGCTTCGTGGGAGGCAACCCATGCTTAATTGTTTGCTTGTTTGTGTCATATATCTTTTATTGATTGTTTATTCTCATGTTTAAATTTGTAAAAATGCTTTATTTTGTTTTTAACCTCGTCTTAATTACATATAAAGGTATTTTACATAAATGATAAGTGTAGGGAGGATTACACACGTTTTCAAAAGAAACGTAAACATGAGAATTTCAATTAATTAAAAGATATACATGTGTGTTTGTTCGAGTCAAATGCTTGTATCGAGTAATAATTGATGTTTTGCAGGAAATTTTTCCAGATTCTAAAGATGTAAATTTTCCAGATTTTTTTTTCCAGAAAATCGCAGACCCGGTGTTTGTCAGATAACTCGACGGCGTCGTCAGGATCGCTTGACGGCGGCATCGAAAGGAGCAAAACAACCGATTACTTTTTCTCGCTTTTCTCGCGCTATGATAATTTTTGGAATTTTCCAGGTCTTAATTTTCTACAAATTCTGTAAACATCCATTCCACAAGCATTATATCCTAGTTTAGTAGAGTCCTATATATATATATTATTACCGCCGATTTTACGCGAAGGTTTCGTTTGTTTTCTTCAAGTGTGCAGGTTTAATTTATCAAGAAGAAGATACATAAGATAAGGAGGAGCTTTTCACGCAAACGTTCTTTTTGAAGAAAAATGTAACCACCACTTTACACGGATCCTACCGAGCTAATCAGGGGAGTACTAGTTTCTTTCATCTTTTATTACCTTCCATTATCATAACTTTGATACTTCGGGGAACATTGGGGACAATGTTCAGTTTAAGTGTAGGGAGGAAAATAAAACGGGAACTTTGAAACTATGCTTATCCTTGATTATTTGCTTTGTCCAATTGCATTTGTGTAATAAACCATGAGAAAATGTCGGTTAGGGTAATTTTGGCACCAAATTTTTAATTTTTCATGACATATAGGAGTGGGCCATTAGTCTTAATAAAGAGTCTCATGGATAGGAAGTTGCATGACTAGCACAAAAAAAAAACCCTTTACCACTTAAATTCCACCCAAAATGTGAGGATCGCCCTTAGATTTGTAGGAATTAAAGCATTCATCTTTAATGCTTAGTGTGTGAACCGGTAGTATAATATATTCTAGAACTTGTTTTGTGATGCATCCCGAGATCGCTAGTAAGACTACACTTGTGTAGTTAGGAATAACTAAATGATAAGAGGCATTAGGATAACCCTTGTTTGATACCCATAATATAATTACTTCTTCCACATCGGTTGAGTAATTCCCCCACACCCTTGCGTTGTACTCACTTTTAGTACACGATACCCCTAGTTAACCCCTCTGAGCCTATCCTTTTCGTGGTTCTCGTGATGTTTCGGTTTTCCGGAATATCAATGAAGAGCATTGTTTACACCCCACCCCCAAATGTACACCCAAATCGCCTTAGCCTACCTTGTATGCACTCACTTTCAGTGCATTATTGTTATCACCCTAAAACCCTTAGTTCAATTATCTAGTTGCTTGCATAAGTTGCTAAGTCGAGTCATATCCTTTGTACACAGTTTTCGGATGATTGGGACTCATGGGAAAAGTTAAAGTTTATGAAATGACGGGAAGGGAACGTTAAATTCAAATTCCCTTTATTTGCGTAATAATGTACTCCAAGTGTTTTGATCTTTTCAATTAGGGTCATATTAGTGTTAGAGTAATAAAAACTCAAGTGTAGGGATGTTCTTATAAATCCCTATCATTTTGATGTTATCATAGAGGATGGTAGAGTAAAAGTGTATGAAAAAAAAATTGAAAAAAAATAGAAAAAGAGAAAAAGAAAAAAAAATAGAGTGTTGAAAAAAAAACAAAAAAAAGGGCTACCATCCTACATCTATCTTTTATTTATGTTTGTTTGTTTCAGTTATCTAGAGTCTAGAGTGTCGAGTCTTGGCTTAGCAATGCCATTCTTCGCATGCTTGTAACATAAAGATTTTTGACTTGCCACCACTAAATAGCCTATCCCACCAAACCCTTTTTCCCTACCGTAAGCCTAACATTACAACCCTTTAAAAGACCTCTTTGATAGTCTTTCCTAGGTGCTTACGCCAAAGCGATGGAGGTTTGATCTACTCTCAAGCCTATGGTAATCTATGTACTAGGACCGGTTAATGAGTGTTTATCTTCCATTTCCAACTTGTTATATTTCATATACACCCGAGAGATGTGAGTATCCAAACACCCCATGTGAGGTGCTAGTATGTAATTTCCGTGCTTGTTATGACTTTTGCGGGGCTTATATGTGTTGTGGATTGTTTTAAACCAATGCTTCATGACCCCTAACTTATAAATTAATTGGCTAAAAGCACATTTGCTTGAGGACAAGCAAATACCAAGTGTAGGGATATTTGATAAGGTTTTAAAATGTACCTTTTTGAGGGGTCATTTAAGCCCTTATTTGATCACTTTTGTATCCGTTATTACTTAATATCGTTCTTTTTCACTTTTTAGGTATCTCGAAGGCAAAATGCTGGAATGACACTTATTCGGACGAAAAGGCGCGAATATACGAAGAAAATGGCCAAAGTCAAGAATCAAGACACTCGAGTGCTGGGCGAAGAGGACGGCGTCGAGTGTTATCTGCGACGCCGTCGCATCACTTTATGATGGCTCATTAGCCAAATTGCTTATTTTCAAGTGACGGTGTCAGGTTTTAAAAGAGTAGGTCGTCGCAACTCAGGCGGCCTAGATTTGATCCAGACGGCGTCGAGACTGAAGGGGACGGCGTCACAAGCATAAGGTGACGCCGTCGCAAGACTAACGTGGCCAAGACGAAACCCTAATGACGGCGACCCGACGGCGTCACAAATCAAAGGGTGACGCCGTCGCATATGTAATCTTATATATAGAATCCGAATTTTTTAGTTTTCAGTGTGTAGCCTTTTAGAGTAAAAACCTAAACCGAACCAAAGCTGTCTTGTACAATATTTTAGGGTTCCAAAGCCTATCTTACATCAAGATAAGTGTTTTACTTCATTAATTTAATTATGTCTTTAATTACTTGTGTGTATGCTTGCATGTTCCCCATGTCCGGCTAATTTACTTTTGTGTTTGCTTAGGGAATATGAAACTTAATTATTGAATATTGATTGGTTGTCTCTTATCTTAATTGTTAATGATCTAGTAATGCGATAGGTCATCCTTTGTGTAGTTAATGCTTGAATAATCTTTGTGAACCTTAGTTTATAATACCTAGAGTTGTTGTAGGCTAAACCATCCGAAGAGTACCTTAGAGTTAAAGTTTATAAATCCTAGAGATTTTGTAGGCGAGACCCTTTGGTAGTTTCAAAGAGTTAGGGATAAACGCATACCCTACGACTTTAGACACATAACGCGATTAAGAATAAGGACGTGACAATTCAACCATAAATAGGAGATAATTAAGGAGTAATAAAACCTAAGTAAACACATCTTTAAATCATCATACGAGCACACAATAATTAGACATAGACTACCCTCACCTTAGTTAATTAGATAATTAGATAATAGAAGCAATCGGTAGAAATATCAACCCCCAAATACAAACCCCGAGATTCGTACCTTTCCATTTCCTAAAAAAACATAAAAAAGATAAAAAAATAATCTTCCTCAACCCCAACCTTAGCGTAGTAACTTCTCACTAGCATTCCTATTCCCCTAGAGAACGATATCAATTCCCGTAGCTTACCCTAATAGTACACTACAACGATTAGGTTCACTGCCTAGGGTGTTGAAAAACTTGCTCGACGAAAAGGAAATTCCTTTGACCCTGAACGATGCGTGTAGCGTTATCAATTTTCATGATATCATTCTTTGAAACCTCAACAACGGTTAACATCAAAACTACACAATCGCGGAGTAGCCTATAATTTAGAGGCCAATTATAATCAACAACTTAAGACAATGACATACAAAACACTACTGAAAACATCATACCAAATCCACACACAACAAAAACAAACAACGTTTCATAGGTTATCATAATTAGGTCATCATAATTACATTGTTTCATAGCGAAAACAACCCAAATTTGCAATCCATAAACAGACTATAGGTAGGCATAGCCTACCAATCTACATACCCATATCAACACTAATAAACCTTCAAAAGACTATCAATCAACATACCCATACCAACTTCATAACGACGCTACCAAAAAGACCCAAAAGACTCTTAACGACGCTACCCATGAGATAGCTGTTCATCGATCTCCATTAATGTAACATGATCCTCCTTATCATCAATCCCTGCACGTATCCCAACAAGTACTGCATACATTGCATCGAGTACACAACGCTCCATACGCTCCATCTTCATAAGACACCCCAATGCATCCACATCATTTTCATCGTTTGGCCCTATCAAACGCGTCTCCCTTATAGTATCTTGAAGCTTGCGAATCTTCTCACGCAATTTCATCGTCTCATCCTCCATACGACGCATTAAATAAAGATCCTCGCTAATGTCACTTCTAAAGAGGAACTTAAAAGCCCCAGCGAGATCATTGGTACCGCTTGCCTGTTTCAGTTCTTCAATATTGGGGATCGCCGCCATGGTTGTTTTTGGTAGGTGGACGCACACAGGGAGAAGATAATAAGACACACTAATACCCACACACTAATACCCCCAAGAATATAAATACCCAAATCTACCCAAATCTTATTTAAAACACATCTACTAAAAAAGTTAGATATTACGCGAAAATAATACTTGCAAAACATAACTGAAACAAACTGTTCTTTTTTTTTTGATAAAACATTTTTAATATCACAAAACAAACAAGCATATGAAAATGTAACATAAAAAACCTTAATGTTTATCCTTTGTCACAAATATGTCCTCCAAATCCAACTATATATATGAACACCTTTTCCCATGCAGAAATGAACAGTCAAAACATATATGAGAAACCTCCATCATGTTAAAAAAAACAAAATGAGTGACCTCCATCATCTAAACAATATATGTTTTATAAAAGAATTTTGCTACATCCACATAAGAATCCCACTAAAAACCCACACTCGCTGATGTGTCAGTGAGTGATTTGTTTTTTATGGGAAGTGGATCCCACAAAGTATCGCATAATCGACATTATGAAAGTCCCGAAAAAAATAGCAACAACATAAATACCCAAAACTCACCCATACTTATGCAACCAATAATTATTAAACGTATTAAAATGCATATCTAAATAAAGTTTGTAATATTTTTTTAAAAAATAAAGTTTGTAATATTTTCATTACGTCATAAACCGATTTCTTTTGACACTCATATTGCGATGTCACAAACACTACATAAATGTAATTTGCATGGGAAAGAGGCGATCTTCATTACACTTGCTATTTTCAAACTACTAAATGACAATACACATTTTGTGCTTAACACTCTCTATTTCCCCTCTATTTAACAACTCCTATCACAACTATCAACACATTACCATCACATAAAAATACCCTTATCTCAACCAACAACAAAAATGGCCAACCCCCATCTTGTCCTTTTGGATCAACTAGCCCGCTTGCAAACTCTCGCTCTGTGAAGGCTATGATGCTAGTGGAATATTGGGGAGAAGTAAGGGACACTGTTCAGGATGAATTAGATCTGAAAGAGAAGGTAGACGAGCTAACCGCTCGTGTACAACGTAGGGATGTGCTAATTCAAGAGCTGTTGGCTGTTGGTGGAACACGCTCGTCTGTTGCGAGTGTTGGGGACATGACAAGGATGCAACTTGAAGATAGGGCTCAGATTGGAAGGCTGGAGACCTCCGTGTTAGAAAGGCGTGCTCGCGTTTGTTCTTTGTTATCCTTCATTGAACATCTGGAGTCAATGGTCCTTTGACTTTGTGAAGCCTTTTTAGTTGTTGTCTTATGGTCTTTTGTTGAAAGCTTTGGTGCTTCATGTTAGGTTTATGTTTGTTTAGGTAATGTCAACCTTTGATTAGGTTAGTATATGGTTATGAAGGTAGGGTTATGTGTTGGTGCAGTTTGATGGTGAAAGTTGACTAGTACCTCGGGTTGATGTAATAGTTAAGTGTAGATACTTTTGTTTACGTTATCAATCTTAATCTAATTTGTCTGTGTGACTAGTACCTACATTGACGTTGAATTACAAAACAAAATAGCAACCACATAAAGTTCTTTGTATCTAATTTTTCTGAGTAAAACATAATATGTTTGTCTAGTATCACGAAGGTGTATTTAACTGGTCGGTCTAAATTGATAGTGGCCATAACTCGCCAAGATGAAAAGGGCGCTTTCAAAAAGTCGCTCAGAATACATCGGTTTATGTGAAAGTACTTTACATGATATATCGGTTTATGTGATAGTACTTTACACTTGTCTTTTTGTGCGAAAGAGTCAACAAAAAAGAATTGCATTTGACTTGTAACTACATTTAGAATTGAACGAAATTAGGTAGGGATCTGGTCGGGCTAAAAAGATAGTGGCCATAAATCGCCAAGATGAAAAAATGCGCTTTCGAAAAGTCGCTTAGAATACATCGGTTTATGTGAAAGTACTATACACTTGTCTTATTGTGTAACAAAGTCAACTAAAAAGAACTGCTTAAAAAATATCGCTTAAAAAAAGTTGTTTAAAAAACTAGGTAAAATATTCGCTTAACAATATTATAGCCCTTTTTATGCGAAAGTCAATAAAAGAAAGGGCAACTGAATACACAAAGGGCACCTAAATACAATTGTTGAATATACAATTTAGCTATAGAACTATTCTGAGTCCATACAGGTTTGCAATAAGTTTACACCATGTTTTCCGTCTCCTAATGTCACGATTATTGTGATGCAAATACCACCTGTCAATTTAAAGAAAAAAAGGTTCAATCTTGCAATCAAGTAAACAATTGCATCAAGTGTTATAACATTCACAACTGTGCATCAAGTGTTATAAGATTCACAACTGTGTATATAAGTATACTAGTTATTTTTGAATCAAGTATACTATTTATTTTTTGTTCAAGTTGGCTATCAAATCAAAATGTCATAATTACTATGGGTGGCTCAAGGTGTCCATCAAATCAAAAGATCCTATACCTCATATAAAAACATACATAAACCAAAGTAAAATTTTAACTTCAAACACACAAACATAGAAAAAAATCACTGTTTTGTTTTACAAAAAAAATAACAAAAGAAGAAAATGACTACAAAAATGCCTTTCTGCGAAGAGTTAGCTGCTGCTGCTGGTTCTAGTCTCATTAGAGACATGATGGTTGAGAAGTTTCAGAGGGAGGATACTGTCACTAGGGTGGATGAAGCAGAATTAACAAAAAAAGCCCAAGATATTAGGGCTCGTGTTGCTGAGAGGGATTGTGTGATTGCAGAGTTGGAGCTTTTGTATCCTTTTGATTCAGGTGTGCAAAGCATTTCAAAGTTGAATTATTTGCAAAATGAAGATTTGGCAGATGTTGCAAACATGTTGGTGAAGGTTGTGAACAAGCAGAAGCGAGCAAGGGAGCTTCTGTCATTCATTGAGAAGCTCAAGTTTATGGTGTACTGATCTTGTTTCTTCTGGTGTTTGTCAAATGTCTTTTGGGTTTAAGGTATGGCTAGGGTTGTGTGGTTTAAGGAATGTATAAAGTTTATGTTTATGTTTATGGATGTTTTAATAAACCTAGTAAGGTTTATTTTGTTGGATATCTTTTAATATATGCACTTATTTATTTAAAAGCCCTAAGTACTTTTGTTGGAACATACCTGTGTTATAACGTGTTGAAAAAATAACCTACATCATCAAAATAATGGATTATCAATACGGATACGTGTCATGTGGTAATTGTGATATGAGTTAATTGGTAACTTTGACGCACCAGGTAAAATAGAAGTGTTTGCTATAAAAAAAACGGCGATATTCCTGGGCTGTTAAATCCTATTTTGTGACACATATATCGCATGGTTTATTAAATTTATGTCTCACAAAGTAGCATCTAACAGCTCAGGGATAGCACTTTTTTTTTTTTTTTTTTTTTTGTTATCGATTGACTGCAAAGCCTTTATCTTGCTCTTCAATGAAAACCAACTTACGCTTAACCTTAGGCTTAGCAACTACATCCCTAACAGACATATCGACATCAACATCAATAAGGTTGCTCGCTTCTTCTTCAGCCCAAGCAATAAGCTCATCATATGTCATATTGCTAGCATCTTTTAACCTTCTTCCATGGATAATCAATTTTGTTGTATAATCATCTTCAGAATCATAAAAGTTAAGATTCTGATAATAAAAATCAAATAAGTTTTGGGGATTATGTGCCATATACATCATTAACTTCCCATATCGATCAGCAAGGTCATACATGGCAGCCACATCCCTATCACATTCTATTGGTTTCAAGCCTACCTCTAATTGACATTGTGGTAAACAGAAAAACAACGAATAGAAATTTAGCTCAAGATGTTCTTTAAGATACTGGCACATACTACTATAGTCCACCTTCCTATCCTTGGACACACTCCAATAAAAAACACCCCCATTTTCATACCTCGCGGTTGGAAATAAAACTCGCCAAAAACACGAACATCAAATAGGTAACGAGGATCTGAAGTCCAACTAGGTGCCATCCTGTTACAGGAACACATAAAATACAATACTTTAAAAAATATATATATAATTTTACATGTAAACCCTAATTTGGTACGAATATTGAAACATTAAATAGAGACAAAATTGATATGGGGGACCATGACAATAAAGTATCACGAACCTTTTGCACAATTCAATGTTAATAATTGAACGAAAACGACAGTTGAATTGGATTATTAAGCAACTAGGGTTCTGGTCGGTAGGAAGTGAATGTGGCCACAAAAAGATAAAAGATAAGGTATTAGTGTATCATAAATCGCTAAAATGAAAAAGGCGCTTTTAAAAAGTCGCTCAGAATATTTTGGTTTATGTGATAGTACTTTACAGTTGTCGATGTACTATAATGTAAGAACGTCGAATAAAGAAAGTTTCTTATAAATTTTCGCAAAAACATAGGTTCTTAATTGATTAGTTAAAAAAGTCGCTTATTCAGTTTCAGGCCTTTTTTTCACACCTAAACAAAAACTCATATGAATGTAACGGTTAAGCATGTAATGGTTGTGTTGAAAATCTATCTATGAAAAATTTGATTGAAATGTTTGTTTTGGTGTTGTTAATGAAACATATCACGTATAAAGCGTTTGACCGCATGATCAATACGCGCATAAAGTGGCCATATTGAAAAGTACTTATCATAAAATGTTAAAATTTGTAACAGTCTAAACAGTCCAATCGAATCCAAGTATATACACACCCACCACTGAAAGTTTGTTCATGTAACCAAACATAATCATCTAAAAAAAAAAAAAAAAAAAAAAAAAAAAAAATGTCATTCAAGAAACGTATCCGATTTCCTAACAAATATGGAAAACAGGATACTCCAAATCATCATAACAATCTACATACATGAACTTAAACCTTATCATCTTTCCATACTCAAACTCACAATCTTCAAAAAAGTGGTTCCAGTCACCTAATGCATTCACATGATTCACCCGGTATGGATTGTCTCTATGATAGTCCATCTGAATTCGCATCATGTATTCGACTTCATCATTCCTAAAGAGTGCATTTTGAAAAAAATGCATAGGATGATTGTCAAGAAAATGGTTTGGAATATCCTGGTGTTTAACATTTACAAAAAAAAAACAAAAATTATATACCAAAAAAAAACAAAATTTATATAAAAATATATAAATGCATAGAAAAAAAAGTACACACAAAACACAAACTTACAAGTCTAGATAACGCAAGAATTTCAGAAGACCTTCTGTAAAAGACATCAATTGTCTCACCAAAATGATCAACGTGACAAAACCATTGGCAAATGTGTTGCATTCGCTCATCACCTGTTTCAAAAATATCAAAATAAATCTTAAAGATATATGTTATAATATTACTGAATATGATTATGAGATTTCAAGCCTACCTCCATCTTCATTATCAAGATCATTTTGTGGAAAAAAACAATTGCGTCACACCAAGAAATTGCCCCTGTATCTTTGCCCTACCATCGAAACCAAACACGGTTATATTCAAGCTATTGTTCTCCAATTTAGTAAAAACAATAACATCCCCAAATTCAATATCGGAATATTAAAGAGCAGCCGACCACATTTCATCATCCATAACATACAAAGGACGAGGATCATGACCTCCTTCTTAGCCCCAAGTAACATCCACATTAAACTCCATTCCTTCAACAACAACAACAACAGTACCTTGCAACCCAATACCATCTAGAAAATTTCCGGGCAATGTCTGAGACAACAACATGATTGACAATTATAACATATACAGTAATAAAATACACTTATTGGTAAAAAACGTAAACAAAAAAATGAATTCTTATTAATAACCTGTGGAATATGAGGGTATGGCAGCCGATAACTCTGAAACCTTATATAACGACTTTCTACAGCAACATATTCCTCAACTTCCAACCCATTAGAATCATAGCCAGTAACGTAAAAAGTGTCATCACCTTCTTGAACAAAGTGTAACATATAAACATCCGTATACATGTTTTCCTGAACAAATTCTACCCATTTGTTACCTATAATCCTAATGGGACCTCCTAACCGAGCAACAATCCTTACTTTCTTCCGTTGTCTTTGAATCCCAGTTAAATATAAATGCTGATTCCCATTATAAGCACGGTCGACAAATAATTGAGGAAGCTCAAGAAACCTGGGTAAACAGTTATGTTTGGTCGCACCACAAACTCAATTGCCATGATTACCTTATAAACAATTACAAAAATATTAAAACTCTACTAATTTTATGAATAAGAAAGAACATAAACGCAACAAGCATGTAAAGTTAATGTGGCCAAAAAATTTGATATGAATATTGAAACATAAAATACTGTCAATATTGATATGGGGGACCATGACAATAAAGTATCACGAACCTTTTGAGAAATTCAATTTTAATAATTGAACGAAAAAGACAGTTGCATGAAAATAGCTAGGGTTCTGGTCTGTAGAAAGTGGATGTGGCCAAAAAAAGATAAAAGATAAGGTTTAAGTGTATCATAAATCGCTATAAAAAAGTCGCTCAGACTTTATCGCTAAACAATAGTTGCTTGAATAATTAGCTAAAAAATTCGCTTATCTAGTTTCCCGCCAAAATATTTTTCCCGCCTAAACACAAGGCAACAAAATAAGCATAAATACAGACAATTCGATAGTACATATACAAAAATCTACAATGGCTTTGAACTTATCTGGAAAAGGTAATTATGAACAAGTGCCAGACAGGAAAGAGGATGCTGCTGAGAATTCGATAGTACACATACAACAAGCTACAATGGCTTTGAACTTATCTAGAAAATGTAATTATGAACAAGTGCCAGACAGGAAAGAGGATGCTGCTGAGAAGAAAAAGCTAGATGGTGATGTTAAGGAGAAGGAGAACCAAGATGGCATTACACTATAAAAAGTTAAGGCATTGCAAAAAAGGATTAAAGATTTAGAAGAATTCTATGAAAAACTCAAGGAAAGGAAAGCAAATGAAGAAGGACGTGGTTTTAGCAGTACTGTTTGAATGAATGTAATGGTTGAATAATGAATGATATGAATGTAATGGTTGTGTTGAAAATCTTATCTATGAAATTTCTTATTGAAATGTTTGATTTAGTATTGTTTGTTAGGTCACCATAAGTTAACACAAGCAATAAGATGTAAGAAATAGATAAGAAGTTATCGGATGAACACAAAACACACACACGATATAGAGAGAAAGAAACGTTATGCATAGGTGTGATATGAAAAGTGAACAACCAACCTTCAAATGAAGGTTTACAAGGTTATTTATAGGAGAGAGAGCTAGGGCAACACTCCTAGTCCCTTCCTTTCCTTATTGGATATGGGCCAAGGCTTATGGGCTTTCTACATAAGCCTTGCCATAATTACTAACATAAAATCCAAATTAAGCTAACTATTACATATTAATTACTAACACTTGTAATCATGTTTAGGAGTGATTCCAACAATCTCCCCCTAAGTGTTGGTGATTAAAGTGATCTTTAAACGTTGTAGGTGCTTATGTAATAGTTGCTTTGACGTCTTCTGACATTCTTCTTTCTTGTGAGAAGAAGTGTCTTGATTCGAACAATCTCCCCAGTGTAGGGATTTTGTTACTTTTGAAGTCTTCTGCTTTGACGTCTTCATTTTCTTTGTTCTTTGATCTTTATTCTTTGTGATGGTAGTGATAGTATGTTGTGGTTATCCGCATCAGGTCCACTTCGTTGCTCCAGTGTCTCCACGTCTTTCTCCAACATGCTCACACGCTCTTTAACGTTGGATTTCAGTACTGATGTAGTTCTCTTTGTCTTTAAACTTTGTGGATTCTTTGACTTTGACGAAGAATCATTCTGACTTTGTGTTGCCTTTTGAGAGAACTTCAATTAGTGTTGTTGTTGGTATGAGCATGTGAAGAATCTGCACGATCTTTTCCACCCGCGAGCATCCATAAGAAGAAAACATAAAACATGGGTTAGAAATAATCCAACGCTTACAAGTTTGAACTTTGAGTGTGTTAACAGCATATTGTGAAAACACGTCTCTAATTCTCACAAAGGTTGTTCCTGAACTGGATTCCCACAAGTGAGATAACGCGATATACCGAAGTACACCTACAGTTCAGGTGAGTCGCTGAGGTACACCGAAGCATCACCCCACGATAGTAGACCATTTGAGACACACTAAGCATAACCCACAAGGAGTTAACGAAGTGACCTGCAGTCAGGGTTGTTAGATGTTGACCCTGGTAGGAGTTTCCATTCATACACTGAGGATCACATGTGTGAACCTCTCATAAATGTTCTTGACAGATTGCTAAGATCTGTGAAGGACTCGATAATGTATCACTTGTATTCTTATTGTAGAATGACAAGCGATGAATTGTCAAGTGTTCCTAAGAGATCTTTTGATGAATCTCGTGGCTCTAGACTCAATAGTGCGCTTTGGTTTTCGTGAGCGGAGACTAGGGAGAGGGTCTCCTTCTTCAATACCAGCAATCTATGAGAGAAAGCTGATAGTTTACGTAGGGTTCCCTGTGAGAATGAAACAAGCTTCTGTTGAGAGAAACTTGAGTGGCTAAGAAGGTTTAGTGCATGCGTCACTGGGTCCATGGCGACTTTAATCTTCAATACAAGTGTCATCAAGTGACTACCAGTAGCATAGGAATTGAACCCGGTGTCTGCCCTAAGTTGAATAATCTGGAGGGCTATTTATTTTCACCCTTTTCTTTACTTTTATTTTTAATTCTTCAACTCCTTCTTTCTCCAATTCTCATTTTCTCCTTTTTTTAATCATACCTAAGGACTTCTAGATTCTAGCTATTGGTAATGTCCTTGGGTAGATCCCTCCGGCTCTGGCGAATCATAGGACGGTTATTCCTAACTTTAGTCACCTTATAACTCCATGACTAACCTATGTTGCCATAAAACCATTTTCATGAAAATTTCTCAACGTGGTTTTGATTAAAAAATTTTGTACCACTGAAAGAGTTTAACTTTTTGCAGAAATACTCCCCCTCCACACGTGGTTAAGTATTTTGACAGGAATCTGCACGGTGAGAGAAGAGCGCACACTTTTGAATTGAACAACTCTAGATAGAAAATTCCCCGCGAGACACAGTTACATCACTGACTAGGTCAGCTTGAAGTTGTAAACACTCCTTGGTGAGGAGGTTTGACCCGTCAAGGTTCAAGTCAATAAAGAGTTTCTCGAATGGTACATTCTACTAGGACAAGTCCTTTGCGAGACACGTTTACATCACTAGCAAACTAGTTTGAAATTATTACCCGTCCCGGAAAAGTTTTTTCTAGTTACTAACATTTAAGAGCTCGTCAATTCATTGGTTAAGTCTTTATCACAAAGATTCAATAGCAATTCACAACATATTTCTTATCACATAATTTTTCTCCTCCTCAAAAATGGCTTATAAATGTTATTTTTGACGAAATTTTGATATCGAATATGACCATTTCGAGTTTTGTGGGAAGATTACCACGAAGAACAATTTGTGAACAAAGTTTTTAAGCAAATAATCCATCTCAATAAGTGATATTAACTTTTGAGGTTTTGAAAATCATAAGGGGAAGTGCTTGTTCTTTTGAGCAAAACTTTGAAAGTGAAAGTTTTAAATAGTTTTACTCAAAAGTAAGAAGCTTTCGCTCCTTTTATAAGGATTGTGGCACTGAAGCGTACCACAGGGTCCTTTCATGACAAGAACGGGTTGTACACTGTTATGTATGCACAAGCCATAGTCAATAAATCAAACAAACAAAATCACAATCAAGAGAGTAAAAAGAGTACCCAATGATAACAAACGATCAACTACTTTCTGAGGACGTTGGAAAGTCAGAATCGGAAAGTTTGGTCATCCTCCCACATAACTCTTCCAACCATCGCATCTGATCCCGATGAATCAACATTTCATAAATCCTAGTTATAAATCAAAGAACATCCTTGCGATCCTTTGAATTCCATTTCTTCGTATGAATTATACCCAACTCAATGTCCTTTAATCGATATGCCAATCCATCTCGAACGATCTTCAGGGTGGCGTCCGCGAGAACTTGTGAATTTTCACTTCGGTAGACAAACCCAAAATTTTGTTTATGAACGATTTTGTACTGAGGTTCTTGATTGATTCCGTTGAAGTGTAGAAGTGGTACGGTTATATTGAGTTGTTTTTGGTAATATTCGACCCCGAGGTGGAGATCTTCAACACGCTCTTAAAGCGTATGAAAACAAGGAGTGCCGTAATATACTTGATCTGAATTTCGGTTGAGATTCAGGTTGGGGCTCAGGTATGTCATGATCCTCACCGCCAGTGTATGTAAAGTGATCAATGGTTTTCTCCATTGGTGGTGTGGTTTATGAATCCCTTGGTTGATCAAATGGTGGTGGCTGTGTAGCTTGTTGTGTAGTGGTGAAAACCTGCTTAACCATTTTTCGAATCATTGGATGGAGTTGCCTTCTTAACAGATTTTGTTGTTGACTTAGTTGTTTCTTTTGTTGATGGAGGTGATGATTGAGATGATGATTTGGGTTTGGTGGAAGTGTCAAAAGGTGGTTCAGAAGACTGTTGAGGTGTGTGTGTTGTATTGTCAACTATATAGTTGTCTAATTCCATCTTTAACTTTTCCTCTTCAGCTCTAGCAGCTTCTTCAGCCTCTTTTCACATCATTTCCTCTTCAGCCACCAAATTATCATCATCAGTGACTCTTTCATCCTTATCATGATCGTAATCTCCTTCATCATATATTTCCACATCTTCACCATTCTTTTCTTCTTGCGGTTGTTATAGTGGTTGCTTCATTTAAACAGTCGTAGTGACAGTGACACCCTGATCCTTACCGGGTTGTTTAACTGGATCGGATGGGGTAAGAGTTGTTTGCAATGGATCTTCCATAAGTGGAGGACTACTGCTTGATCCTCCTGCCCCACCGGGTTGATTAACCGGAAAGGTTGAAGCACGGTATTCCATCCTTTTCTGCTTTAATGTCTTATGAAATTGTATTTCCTCATCCATTAATCATACTCATCCTCATAAAGAAGTCAGGGATTGAGGATGACTTTGTGAGCATGTATTTGAATGGATGTTGTAGAAGGATGTCTATAGCAATTCTGCAAGATGATTATGAGCATATGAAGTTGTTGAAGATGACACTGAGATTGTTCTTGTCAATTGTTTTGTCGTATCCAGCTGGGAATGTGTTTGCCATCAAGAGCTCAGCTGGGGCATTGATGTTTGCTTGATTTGCAGCCATTTTGTGATCTGAAAGACATTAGACAAAAGGACAGACATATAGAAACACAATGTGTTTGTATTAGTCTAATTTATTATCTAATTCCTTGTTTGATGGTAACATGTTAATGTTAGTTACAAGTCCTAAGTCACATTTGTCCAATTGTTTGCAGTTGAAGTGATAAGTTACGTGAACGTGTTAATTTTAAAATTTCAAAGTCCAAATCTTCACTTAACACACAACATATTAACATTTGTAAGCTTAAGCGTAACATTAGATAATAGTGACATATGAGTAACATTTAACAAGTAACATATGCATAATAGGCCAAAATGTAGTGAACAGTGGTTTATGTGTGACAAGGATCCTTATGCGTAAGAATGGAGCTTATGCATAAGAGTAAGCTAAAGCGTAAGACCAAGCTTATGCGTAAGAGTTTCTTACGCGTAAGCCAAGTTCAAAGGCTTTAGGCTTACGCGTAGGAATAAGCTAGATGCTACGCGTAAAGTTTACTCGTAAGAGTAAAGCTTATGCGTAACAAGCCTTGTTTACGAATATCTTTCCAAGATACGCGTAATCCACTGTAGACCTCTTATGCGTAACGTGTTAAACATAAACATGAAAACTTGATTACAGTTTATTCCAAACATCTTATAGATCACAAAACAAGCACAAGAACACATCAGATACACACACAAAGACTTAGGCATAAAATTTCTTAAACCCTAAACCCTTAATCTATGGGTAAGAGATATAGCCACACAAATCAAACAAGAATGTTTCTGGAGTGTCCTAGATGTCATATGAGTGCAATAGAACAAGATTTAACACATTTCAACCACAAAATCAGAAGATTCATGAGAGAAGAACCCTTAAAAACCTAAAACTTAAATTCTTACAGTTTAGATGTTTCTGGGCTAATTTGAAGGTTCAAAACATGCATATATACTTATTCTAACACTTTCTTGACCACCTAATAACATATCACAGAATCGAAAAACCCTAAATGAGCGCAAGAACCCTAGAATTCAAATTAATGAAATTTAAGATTCTGGATGGTTTTGGACGATTGAAACAAGTTTAATAGACACTAAGAAAGGTTTTAACATAACTCATTTTAATCCAAACACTTTTATGCATAAACACCTAATTCGTTCGAGTGAACAATTTTCCAAAATCAGTTTAAAGAGTTTTAATCGTTGGATTTGAAAGATTTTTGAAATCCTTGTTTAGAATCTTGATCAAAACAATTCAGAACTTACAGATTATGAACAGCTTGAACGGATTTTGAAGATTTGGTTTGGGCCGCTTGATCTTGGTGGTTGATTAGGAGAAAATACACATGAAGTGGTGCATTGATTGTGTAGGATGAATGTTTTTGTTAAATTTAATTTTTCAAGCTTTACACATTTGGCCCCTTAACCTCAAATAGGTTCCAACCAAGATCCTTTAACACCCATTTTGGTTACACAAAACATATTTAGGCAAGAAACATGACGATACTCCCCCTCGACTTTTGTACTCGAATGGTTAAGGGGCAAGGAGAGTATTTGACAAGAAACGTATCCACCATTTTAGAAGAAACAACATATATTAGGAAACATGCAAGTACAAGGTTTTATGAAGCTGAAAAATATTTACTTTCTCCCCTTCAACACTTGTTCGGGAAAATTGTGAAAAGTTAGATAGAACAAAGTGTTGACATAAGTTTTGTACTTGCAATGTTTGAAAGAAATTAGATAGAAGAATATTTTTGTATTTTATCAGATTTTATATTTTTCTATTTTTGTTTTGAAAAAATATTTACAAAAGAGGTTTTGGTGTTTGATTGGTTTTAAGATTGTTTAAAAGTTCGTCCAGTTCCTCTGGAGTCAAACACCTCATACCAATCCGGTGGACCAAGTCAGTAAACCTAGCAGGAGCTAAGGCTTTGGTGAGAAGATCTGCCAGTTGGTATTCAGTACCCAAAAAATATAATTCAACGGTACCCTTTTCCACATGCTCCTTAATGAAATGATATCGAAGATCTATGTGCTTTGATTTCGAATGTTGAACAGAGTTGCACGAGATCGCAATAGCACTTCAATTGTCGCAGTACATCGGGATTCTGTCAAATATGTACCCATAGTCTTTGAGTTGTGTTCTCATCCAAATGACTTGAGCACAACACGCCGACATGGCTACATATTCTGCTTCGGTTGATGACAGCGATGTACAATCCTGTTTCTTCGATTGCCATGACACTAGTTTATCACCAAGAAATTGTAGAGCTCATGAAGTACTTTTCCATGAATCTAAGCAACCTGCGTGATCAGCGTCTGAAAAAAGCTATTAGTTCAAAACCAGAATCCTTCGGATACCAGATTCCCAAGTTAATGGTGCCCTTGATGTATCGGCGGATTCTTTTAGCCTCAGAGAGGTGAGTTTCAGATGGTCTCGACTGATAATGGGAGCAAAGATATACAACAAATACAATGTCAGGCCTACTGGCTGTTAGATACATGAGAGACCCAATAATACTTCGGTATTTGGTAGGGTCAACCAATTTCCCATGCAAATCAGCATCCATTTTCTTGGTATGTGCCATTGGTGTGGCATAGGTATCACAGGTTTGCATTCCATGTTTGTTTAAATTTTCAAGAGCATATTTGGACTGACTCAAGAAAATACCACGGGGTGATTGATGAACTTGTAATCCAAGAAAGAATGTAAGTTCACCCATCATGGACATTTCAAAATGTTTTTTCATAAGTTTTGAAAAAGCGTTTGAGTACTTTAGATGTGTTGACCCAAAAATGATGTCATCCACATAAATTTAAACGATTAAAATGTGTTCCCCGTGATATTGTATGAAAAGTGTTGGGTCGACCGATCCTTTAGAGAAATTATTGGCAATAAGAAAGGATGATAACTTATCATACCACGCCCGAAGGGCTTGTTTGAGACCGTAGAGAGCCTTGTTCAGTTTGTAGACGTGATTAGGGAACTCAAGATTAACAAATCCTTCTGGCTGACTAACATAGACCGTTTCCTTCAGTTTACCATTCAGAAAAGCAGTTTTGACATCCATCTGAAAGACCGTGATGTTCATGTGAGCCGCAAATGCCAGAAAAATCCGTACAACCTCAAGTCTAGCAACCGATGCGAATACTTTCTCGTAATCAATCCCTTCTTCTTGTCTATAACCCTTAGCCACCAGACGTGACTTATTTCGGATAACCGTACCTTCAGCATCCAACTTGTTTTTCCAAATCCATTTCAGACCAATAACATAAACCCCTGTAGGTTTTTCAACCAATTCCCATACTTCAAGATGTTTAAACTGATTAAGTTCTTCTTGCATGGATTCAATCCAGTTGTCGTAAGTCATTGCTTCTTTAATGTTTTTGGGTTCAGATTGACAAACTGTAAGTGCATAAATGCAAGGTTCACCGTCAGTCTGAAGGCGTTGTCTAGTTACGACTGGTTGATTCGGGTTTCCAATGATATTCGCAAGAGGATGGTATTTAGTCCAACGATGTGTGGAGGGTTGATGTTGATATACATTGTGCAGATTTGGGGGATTCAAATGGTTTGTAGAAGATTCCGCAACATCAGAAGTGGCAGTTTCATTAGCAAACGGATTGAAGAACGCATTTGGATCAAAATCTGCAGGTTGTGGTACTTCTTGGTTCAGAAGATCATCAGTTGGATCAGCGTCATTGGATGAGGTTTGTTCGACTGTTGTTGTAGAGTCAATTGGAGGTGCTTCTTTAACAGTTGTTGTTGTATCACGTGTATCAGGTATAGGATTATTATCAGGTTGAGCAGCGGAAACAGTTGATACATCTGGAGCACGTTGATCAATGTCATCATTAAATAGAGGAGCAAATAGCTGTTCCATTTGTTGACGAGTAAGCTGTAGGCTTCGTTCAGCTGATGATGGGGTTTGGGGGAAGTTTTGAAGGTTATGTCCGGGTTCCAAGCTGTTATGCTCAGAAGCCATTATGAAGAAGTTTCAGAATCAGCTTCCCCCCAAACTGACAACTGTCTTTAGCAGATTTGAAACTTTGATGAAGTCTACATTTCCTCTAACTTTTGAAGGTTTCAGTACGCAACAAAATTTGTAGATGAGCAGTAAACCACACAATGTAAATCTGACTTATTGCAGAAAATCAGTTCGGGGGTAACATGCAAGATCTTCTCACGTATGTAGATGCTTCACACCAAACAAACCGCGAAAGACGAAATGAAACGACTTCCCCCTGAATGTTGCGGTCTATCAGAATAATAATCACTTGTGAATATGCAGTTACTTGAGAATGACCGTTTGTGAGGCATCATAACATCCTATTTTAATAACTTCACACAAGATAACCCATGAAAGTTGAGACGATAACACTGAATTAAGACGTTTGAGTCACATATCGTCTCATTTCTTCCCCCTGATTGAAGAAATTCATGAAGGGAAACGGGTTTTCGAACAAAATCCAAAAGAAAATCAAGAAGAAGCATAATGAGATCAAGGAAGCAAACGCCACCTATACTCTCTTCCCACCGATGTTTTCATTGAATCAGAATCATACACCACGTATGTTGATGATGAATTGAAGGAAGCGAAACCATGTATGTCCAATTAATCGAACAGGTGTGAAGTACCATAAATATCTCATGAGAATCAACTGCTGATAAAAATTCTCTGTTCATAATGTTGATCATCAGCTGTGTCATTGTTGTTTGAAACAGTTTGATCTGCTGTTATTAAAAATTCGATAGGAGGTGCATCTACAGCAACGGTAGTTGTTGTAGTTTCAGAGTGTATCTGAAATTAGAATATGATCAGGGTTGTGCATGAAACATTCGATACATCTAAAGCACGACTTTTGAAAGACTCTTTAACCAGTGGAGCAAGCAATGTTTCCAATTCTTGACGATTAAGTACAACGGTGGAGTAGCTGATGGATCATTAAATTTTGACGGTGAGAAACGGGTCCTAAGCTGTGTTACTTAGAAGCCATAGCTGTTGTACCTGTAAAGAAAATAGAAAGGGGGCAAGAAAGAAAAACATGGATCCCCAAGTGAAACTAGGTTCCAGATGTTAGAAGCTTAAAGATGTAGTGTCAATAATCTTCTTGACACCTGAACATGCTATTTTGATGATTTCCATTCCTACCTCAGGGATGAATGTAGAGGGTTTCACACTTTTTATGGTGCAACTACTTAGTATCTTGCCTGTAGGAATCCAACTAAGACCAACAATTTTGAAAACTCTACCCGTTGGTATCCATCTAAGGTTAGATCTAAGGGATGTTGAAACTTCTTTTGGGAAGTGTTAGCCTTAATAGTTTTTATTAGAAGTGATGGTCATTCACATTTAGGAACTTTATATCGTGTGTTAGATATCGTGATAGAATAGTCAACGGGCTCATGGATTGGGCTAAGCTAATTGGTTATTAGTTTAGTTAAGCTAGCATTGTATAAGTTCATGTAACCCAATCCATGTCCAAGCCCATATACGGCCCATGGCCAAGCCTTAGGGAATCCTTTGTCTTGTACTATATAAACCCCTCAAAGTCTCATTTGAGGGGTGTGCTTGAAAGTGTGTGTGTGTGTGTGTGTGTTCTTTCTTTGGAATATACAACTTATTGTGTTTATCTTTTCTCTCCACATACACGGTTTGTATAAACATCAAGTCACCAACATCTTAATCTTTCCTTCTTTATTTACGCATAGGTTTGTGTTTGTGTTGAACGTGTTCTACGCGTAGCGTGGTTTCACGTGGTGATACTTGTGTTTTTTAAGTGGGTTTGTGATAAGGTTGATAGATTTAAGGTCCTACAATTGGTATCAATCGCCTAACAATGGTTTAGGAGTGTTTTGGTTGATGTTTTTTTAACGTGTTACGCGTAGTGTGTGTTCTCAAAGATTCACGAATAAAACTTTTATTTTTGCACTTAAATCTTCAAGATTCTTATGGTCTAAGGTTTATATAGTGTTAAAGATTCTAGTTTTGGCAAAAAGTTTGAAGCTTTACGTGTTTTAAATCGTTTTTAAACTCGTTTAGATTTCGTTGTTCATTTATACGCGTAAGCATAAAAAGCATTTTGGGTGTTTAAGGTCAATACTTTCCTGCTATTTGAGTGTTTTGGAAGCTATCTGTGCAAAAGAAATCGGTTGAATCATTGGAAATTTTTTACGCGTAAGTCAATACCCTAATCATACGCGTAAGAAAGTCAAAACCCTAGTTTTCTACGCATAACTTTTTGGTAACGAATCTTCGTGCAACAAAGGTGACTCGATTGCTTCCCTCACTTGGATAAGTGTGTGGAACACCGACTTTCGGATATCTTTTACTTGCTGTAGCGGTGTAAAGGATTTTTGGTTTTAAACCAACTCTTACGCATAAGCAGAAGGCTTACGAGTAAGCACTCTACGCATAAGTTAACTCTTACACGTAAGGTACTCTACTTCTATGCTTAACGTTTACGCATAAGATTTACGTTTAACCTTAAGTTTACGCGTAACTTGGATTTCTACGCATAAGGATTTCTACGCCTAAGCTATTTACGCATAAGGACTCCTACGCATAAGATCCTACGCATAAGCATCCTACGCATAAGCACTCATCTCTACGCATAAGAACCGTTTTACGAGTAAGATTGTGACCAAAACTTCAAACGGCTATAACTTTTGAACCGTAACTCCGTTTTCAGCGTTCTACCCATCAAAACGACCGTAAGAACGAGAAGATTGTCACGCCGAATAAACTATTATTCGGGTCAACCTTCAAGTCCTAAAAACGCTCAGAATAGAAGTTATTGAGGTTTTTAAGTTTTTTAGAGCATACTTTCACTACAACAACCAAGCTTAATCTTCATCAAACACAACTCCTTTATCGTTGAACCGATCCTACATCAACTTTATCATAACATACCTTCATCAATGGCAACTCAACAAGATATTCATGCAGCCGGTGCCGAAAACCGTCCTCCTATGTTGGAAAAAGGTAGGTATCTTCAATGGACAAGTCGTATGCTTCGCTACATCAAGACCAAACCTAATGGAAAATTGATGATTCAATCCATTAAGAATGGACCCTTCATGCCTCGACAAATCCTAGACCCTGGAACTCCTGACGTCCCACCATCTTATCATACTCAAACTGAATCAGAATACACTGAAGAGGATCAGAAGCAAGTCGATGCAGATGACATGGCAATTCATATTGTCCAACTGGGTTTACCAAGAGACATATTTCTGCGGTAGACAATACGTGAAACCGCTTTCGATATGTGGGAACGTGTTAGGCGGCTTTGTCATGGAACGAAATTGGTCAACAAGACATGGAGAACAAGTCGCTAACTGAATGGGAGAAGTTTACTTCAACTCGAGGAGAATCCATTGAATCCTACTATGGAAGGTTTTGCACTTTGATGAATGAGCTAATCGAAACAAGCTAGCACCCAGAACTATCGTTCAAAACATCAAGTTCCTGAACAATCTTCCGGAAGAATGGGGACGCTATGTCACTATTGTCAACCAAACAAAAGACTTACATCAGGTGAACTTTGATCAACTAAACGATTTTCGAAACAAAACCAAGCCGAAGTGAATGAAGTCAGGAAAGAAAGATTGGCAAAGAATCATGATCCATTGGAACTTATTGCAAAGACTCAACCTTCAGTGAATACACAACAACAAGCTTCATCATCTTCCAACAACAACTTGCAGCAATACATTCAACAACCACAACAACAATTCTATCCACTAGAACAACAAGTCATTCAACAACCGTATCCACAATACCAGGAACAAGGAATCACTGATCCTGAAACTGAACAAGAAGAAGCTTTGCGACAAGTATTTTCTTTATTGGGTAAAGCATTCAGAGGTCGCTATTCCACACCAACTAACAACAACCAAAGGATTTCATCAAACACTCGCAAGCAGGGCAAATTGCACGCCCGGTGTGAACATGGGTAATCAAGGTCAAATGGTTGGAGTTATTAGGAATCAGCAGAGGATATGCTATGGATTTCGCATGGGTAATCAGGCGGTTCCGTATCGGGGTAATCGGTTGGGTCAGAATGTTGGAAATCGGATGGGACGAATGTTGGGAATAGAGCGATGGGTAATCGGAATGGGAATGTTGCGGCTCCGTCGTTGGGAATTATGGAACTGTGAATCAGGGTAATCAGATTAAGTGTTATAACTGTCAAGGAATGGGTCACATGGCACGAAACTGTCCCACTAAGCCGCACAAGAAGAATCTTGAGTTTCTTGAAAGCTATCTTTTAGCACAGAAGCAAGAAGCAGGGATGCAGTTGAGTGCTGAGGAAAATGATTTCTTCGCTATTGTGGATGATTTGGAAGACCTCGAGGAACTCAATGCAAACTGCATCTTCATGGCAAATCTTCAGGAGACTAAGTACGACCGACTCGACGCACCTCCCGTCTATGACGCCAACGCAGATTCGAGGTACCAATCATTGATCAATGCTATAACAATGTCATATGTGATGTGTTTACTCATGACGAACAAAGATTATGTGACGCCAGCACCTACTTATGATACATGCCTGGACAATCCGAGTTGTAGCAATACTAACTCTGAAACTCCACATGTGGATCCTAATGGAGGCTGTGTGGCACAAAATACTGAGACTGATTAGGAAACACGTGCTTATTTCGAATCATTAATCAATAACCGTGGCATTGAAATTGAGAAAGTGAGTAAGGTCAATCGCGATGTTAAGGCCTCGAATGTTAAATTAACCAGCGAGCTTGAGAGTTACAAAGAGAACGCCAGAGCCTATGAATTTCATACAAACAAAATATCGTAATTAGAAATTGGTTACCGAGATTCTGTTTTAAGAGAAAAACAATTGCAAATCAAGTATGATACACTTGATGTGAATCTGCACTTGAAAATAAAATCTTTAAACAAGGAAATTTCTGAACTAAATGACCAACTTTCTAAACAAAAAGCACTGTTTCTGATCTTGAAAAAGAGAAAGAAAGCAGTTGATTGCTTGATTTTTCAAAACGTGAAGATTCTCTTCTTGATGAAATTCTGGATAAAAATGAAACTATCAAAAATTGGATAATTTACTTCTTACAACGGGTCATTCCGCTAAAACAAACAAGATGCTTTCTAATCAAGTAAATCCGATTTTTCATACTACTCATAAAATGGCTCTTGGTAACTCACCTCCTTCGTTCCTCAAGAAAGCTCGAAACAACGAAATGTGTTGAACAATGAAAAACCTTTGCATGAACCCATAATTGTGCATGATTCTCATGAAACGTTGGAACTATCTGAGGAGAGTAGATCAAGAATGAAACAAAAACATCCAGAAATCAAACCAATTGACTATAACAAATGGAACAAAATTAATGATATTTCGTTTGTTTCACATAAAGAACAATCAAAGTTTTCCATCACACCAGTTTCAAAACTAGTTTCAAAACCAGTTGCAACTCCTGTAGTTGTCTCAAAATCCTTTTCGAAAATCGAACAAATGTCTTCAAACAATCCTTTTAACACAAGTGATGCCAGAAGCATTTTAGACGATGTTAAAACTAGAATTGGGAGACTTCAAAAGACTGTTAAAACTAAAACTCATATTACAACAAACATCTGGTTCAATAGTTTTGATAATGAACAGAAAAAGTTTTTGAAATCGAAATTGCCCTCATTGAATAACATCAACTCAAGGGTAATTTATTTTGAACAAGCCTTTTTGAAAGAAACAGTTGACTTTGTCAAGGACCATAAATCCTTGGTAAAGCAAGCTAATGAAAGTGTTGAACACATCAAAGTTTTGGAAAATTTCAATGATTCTCTCTTCGAAGATGTTCTGACTACTGATATTATGTCCATCATTTTGCAAACATATTCCATTGAAGATCATGAAAGACTCCATTCTGAGACCTCCGAAATTGTTTCAAAATATGAAAAAGCTCTTGAAAAACTTGGAAAAGAAAATGTGTCATATTTTAAACAACTTGATCGAAAAACTGAGGAATGCAAATATGACAAACTGTCATATGAGCGTGCCTACAATGACATGAAAGCGAAAAATGATCTTTTGAGGGCTCAGCTGGAATGTCAAAAAGGAAAGGCTGTGAATACTAAGTTTGCAAAACCATTGACTGAGGAGAAAGCACATGTTCCCAAACCGGTTTCCAAACCAAAAATGTCTGTTTCTATGCCTCCTCCAAAAGTCAATGAGAAAAATGTTTCATCAAAACCAGTCACTCCACCTGCCCTACCTAAACAATATGTTGATAAAGGAAAAGCGGTTATCGAGAAACCAAAAGTTTTAGCACCTGGCCTTTTTAAGATGAGTACCACTAATGCGTCTGCCTCCACATCTAATACATATGGAACAAACGACATAAGTTTAGAAAAGCACTCTAAAGAGACTAGGACAGCTGAAACCACTTCCCTTGATAAAAATGTGAATCCTAATGCGTGTGCCTTACCTTCTACAGGACTAGAAAGCACCTCTAGGAGCAGCAGACTAAATCCTAAGAGCAATACAAGGAACAATAGAGTCTCGACTGCCTCTAGGAGTAGTAGCTTGAATAAAGAGAAGAAGGTAGAAGAACACCCTAGGAATTTACCGCTTTTGAATAAGAAAGACATTTCATCTGAATGTACTGAACCTATGAAATCTGCTAAGTTTAATGAATCTGTTTGTTTAACTTGCAAGAAATCTTTATCTAATGTTCATGATGATTTTGTTTCTAAGAATGAGATTGTTAAGCCTGTTCAGAAGAATGTTCCTAAAAGAACTTATGCTAAACGAGTAGGAAGACTAGTTGCAAGACTTAGGCTTTACACTACTGATAGGAAGCATAGCGTTTACTATAGGGAAGACATTTGGAAACCTACGGGTAGAACTTTCACACTCCAGAGTGGTAGAATGAGTAATGAGCCTACTCTCCCAGTAGAGAACTTCTTTGAGTGTGATCAGGATTTTACCTCTAACCCAAAGGAACCAAAATCAGAACGGTTTCTAAAATCTTCTTCTTTTGTTATTGGCAGGTTATCGAAATATGTCTTTGGATCGTCGACTCGGGTTGCTCCAAGCACATGACCGAAATCTGAAGTCGCTGATCAATTTCGTCTGGAAATTCATGGGAACCGGACGTTTTGGAAATGATCATGTAGCAGCTATCATGGGTTATGGAGATCTACCTTTTGGAAATTATTTGATCACTCGGGTTTACTATGTCGAAGGGTTGGGACACAATTTGTTTTCAGTCGGGCGGTTGTGATTCAGATTTAGAGGTTGCTTTTAGGAAAAATTCTTGCTTCGTTAGAAACTTGGATGACACTGATCTCTTAACTGGGAATCGTGATACAAACTTGTATGCTATCGAAATCAATCAAATGGCCTCTTCATCACCAATATGTCTTATGACACGAGCATCTGGAACACAACCTCGGTTGTGGCATAGAAGGCTATCCCATCTCAATTTTGACACCATCAACAAAATTGCCAAAGACAACATCGTCAACGGACTTCCAAAGTTCAAATACACCAAGGATCACTTATGTCCATCATGCGAACAAGGAAAAAGAAAAAGAGCATCATATAAACCCAAATCCGTACCTAGTTCGGAAGCAAAGTTGCATATGTTGCACATGGACTTATGTGGCCCAATGAGAGTTGAAAGCATTAATGGGAAAAAGTATATTCTTGTTATCTTCGATGATTATTCGAGATATACATGGGTTAAGTTTCTGAGATCAAAAGACGAAGCACCGGGCATCATCATCACCTTTCTGAAACGAATTCAAGTACTTCTTCAAACTCCATGGGGTTGTAAGAACGACAACGGCACTGAATTCAAAAATCAGGAGTTAAGAGCTTATTTTGAAGATGTTGGAATTACACATCAGACATCAGTTGTTAGAACTCCACAGAAGAATGGGGTAGTTGAAAGAAGAAATAGAACTCTTGTGGAAGCTGCTCGAACAATGCTAATCTACTCTAGTGCACCGTTATTTCTATGGGTCAATGATGTGTTGCCACTGCTTGTTTAACTCAGAACCGATCCCTAATCCATCCTAGATTCAATAAAACCCCGTATGAGCTTGTGAACAACAGAAAACCGGATATCTCTTACTTTCACGTGTTTGGCACTTTGTGCTATCCGACGAACGACAGAGAAGATCTAGGTAAATTGAAAGCTAAAGGTGATATTGGAATCTTCATTGGATATTCAGATAACTCGAGGGCATTTAGGGTGTATAACAGGAGAACTAGGAGGATCATGGAGATGATGAATGTGAAATTTGATGAACTTTCACGGATGGCTTCTGAGAGACTCACTCTAGAACCCGCACTAAACCAGCAGACTTCTGGACACATCAGTTCAGGACTCGTACCTCAAAGAGCTCAATCAACTTCGCTTGACAATCCTAAAGAACAAGAATGGGAGAATTTCTTCGAGTTAATTTTCGATGAATACTATGGTGGAACTTCGACAAATGCATCAAACCATCATTCCGCTGCACCCGCTCAAAATCATCCTCCACCACCAACAGAAGATGCATATACAACGGTCGAAACCAATGCACCAATTCCATCTACATCTACTACAGTTATTGCACCCGTTCTACCAGCAGTTGATGAGCAAAACCAAAACCAGAACGATGCAACGTTAGATGAAGACTTATTTGAAAATCCGTTTGCTACGGAATCAGCTGAATCATCCTCAAGCTTACGAGAACCATCTAACTCGAATACGTTTAACCAACGGTATCCTTCTACTCTGAAGTGGACAAAATACCACCCAATTGAACAAGTTATTGGTGAACCTTCAAGGCCAATTCAGACGAGACGCCAACTTGCCACCGATTGCGACTTATGCATTTACCTTTGCTCAATTAGCAATATAGAGCCAAAGAACATTCGCGAGGCAATGGCAGAACCGGCATGGATAGAAGCGATGCAGGAGGAACTTCTCCAATACCGTCTACATGACTCTTGGGATATGGTTCCAAGACCCATTGACGTTCGCGTCATTGATCTCAAATGGTTATGGAAGAACAAAAGGGATGAAGAAATGACTGTTATTCGCAACAAAGCTCGTCTTGTGGCCAAAGGATACAGACAAGAGGAAGGGATAGACTTTGAAGAGTCATTCGCGCCGGTAGCCAGACTAGAAGCAGTTAGGATATTCTTAGCTTATGCGGCTCACAAAAACATTACGGCTTATCAGATGGACATTAAGATCGCGTTCTTGAATGGAACTCTGAAAGAAGAAGTGTACGCGGAGTCCGAAGGCTTCATAGACTTGAAACATCCAGACTACGTCTACAAACTCAAAAAGGCAATCTATGGATTAAAACAAGCTCTGAGAGCGTGGTATGACGAACTGTCCTCTTTCCTTATCCAAAACAATTTCACCAAAGGAACAGTTGATCCTACCTTGTTTACACAAAAATGCAAAAACGACATTTTGATTGTTCAGATTTATGTGGACGACATCATCTTTGGGTCCACTAATCCGAATCTTTCAAAACATTTTGAAAATCTCATGAAAAGTAAATTTGAAATGTCCATGATGGGGAACTAAAATTCTTTCTTGGTTTACAAATACATCAATCCCCTCGTGGAATTTTTATAAATCAAGCTAAATACACAATTGAGATTTTGAAAAATCATGGTATGGATAATTGTGATTCGGTCGGATCACCAATGGTAACTTCACCAAAAATTGGATCCGATTTGTTTGGGAAACCTATTGATCCAAGAAATATCGAGCATGATTGGTTCTCTCATGTACCTTGCTAGTCGACCGATATTTATTTTGTTGTTTGCTTATTAGCACGGTTTCTGGCAAAGCCTACCGAACTGCACCTCAAAGAGGTTAAAAGGATCTTTCGGTACTTGAAGACATCCATTCACATGGGACTTTGGTATCCGATGGAATCCGGATTTGATCTAATTGCCTTTTCAGATGCGGACCACGCAGGTGATCAAGTTACAGAAAAAGTACATCCGATGAGCATAATTTTTGGGTGAAAAGTTAGTCAGCTGGTCTTCAAAGAAACAAGATTGCACTGCACTTTCAACCGGAAGGCTGAGTATGTGTCTCTATCTGCGTGTTGTGCTCAAGTTCTATGGATGAGAACACAACTCACAGATTATGGCTTTACTTTCGATAAAATACCTATGTATTGTGACTCGAAAAGTGCCATAGCCATATCATGCAATCCTGTTCATCACTCAAAGACTAAGCATATCAGAGTCCGCTATCACTTCATAAAAGAACATGTGGAAGAAGGAACTGTTGAATTATTCTTCATGAAGACAGATTACCAACTCGCCGATCTATTTACTAAAGCCCTTCCAAAAGAAAGGTTTGACAATTTAGTTCGACGACTTGGAATGCGAAGCCTAACCCCTGAGGAGTTAGAAAGTCTTCTCGAATCTTCTTGAAAATTATTTTCCAAAAAGCTTCGCAGTAAATATTTTTGAAAAACAAAATATAAAATTTGAAAAACCAACAAAAGCAAAATATAAAAATATAAAATTTTTCAAAAAATTCAAAAACAATATAAAATCCAAAAATCCAAAAATACTCTTCTCACGATATTTCTCTCGTATAATCGATATTCTGTACGTTTCTAGAAATGTCATTCAACAATGATACGGGTATGTACAGATGCTTGAGCGAGAGTTCTTTATTGTTTTCTAAAACATGTCGTTTCTCAAAATTTCTTCATAAAATGGCTTTCGTATACTTCAGTACGAAACCCGGACCAAAATGATGACTTTTGATTATTTTTCAAATCAAAACTCGTGCTTTTATTGAAAATCACTAGTGTACGCTTCAGTGCACTACATTTAAACATGGTGAGAAATCATCATCATCTTGAGCACCTATTCAAGATTGTTCAAAAAGATTTTCAAAATCTTTCAAAATATTTTGTGCTCAATATAACTCCCTCTAAACCCCTTTAATTGATTATGCTTTATTAAAAGGGGAGTATAAAACAAAATGTTCCAAATTCATGCTTAAATCAAATCCGTTTGTCTCCCCAAAAGATTCTAAAATGTTGTTAATCCGTTGATATCAAAAATATCACGAATATGCTATTTTTGAGGGGGGGGGAGACATGATTAAAATGTGATCAAAAATGTTTAATGATCAGTGTTTGAATCTCAAAATGAGCTCGACTCAGACGGAACCAACGTATTGACGGGAATCAATGTTAGTAAATGTACCATCTCGAGAAACTTGTGATAGATATGCACTTTCATGGGTCTGGCCTCCTTTTCAAGGAGTGTTTACAACTTCAAGTTAGTTATTAGAGCTAGTTGTCACCTAAAACTGACAATGGAACTCTTTAACTAGGCAACGTAACCGTGTCTCGTGGGGAATTGTCTATCATGAGCCGATCAATTCAAAAAGTGCAAACTCTACCCTCTATGTGCAGATTTCTTAAAACTCATAAGCACATGTGAAGGGGAGTGTTTCGAAAATATAAAACTCGCGGAGTGTTCCAAACATGTTTTCTATCATAAACACTCTGAGATTTTCAAGAAAAATGGTTTTATGGCAACATGGGACAGTCATGGAGTTATAAGGTGACTAAGGATAGGAAATTCGTCCTATGATCCGCCAGAGCTGGAGGGATCTACCCAAGGACATCACAAATAGTTAATATTAGAAGTCCTTAGGTATGATTGAAAAAAAGGAGTAATGTGAGAAAGGAGAAAGAAGGGGTTGAAGAATTAAAAAGAAATATAATAAAAAAGGGTGAAAAGAAATAGCCCTCCATATTCAACCTTAGGACAGAAACCGGGTTCAACTCATCTGCTACTGGTTGTCACTAAGTTGACACCGGTATTGAAGACAAAGACGTCATGGACCCAGTGACGCAATGCACTAAACCTTCTAGCCACTCAATTCCTCTTAAAAGGATTTGTTTCATTCTCACTGGGAACCCTACATAATCTATTGACCTTCTCTTAGAGTTGGTTGATATTGAAGAAGGAGACCCTCTCCCTAGTCTCCGCTCAGGAAAACCAATATGCACCATTGAGTCTAGAGCCACGAGATTCATCAAAAGATCTCATAGGAACACATGACATGACATCGCTTGTTGTTCATCATTAAGGGCACAAGTGATATATTCTAGAGTCCTACGCAGATCTTAGCAATCTGCCATAACATTTATGAGAAGTTTCACTTCTGTGATCTTCAGTGATTGAATGGAAACTCCGCGGTCAACATCAAGCACCACGACAGCGGTCACTTCGGTAACTACTCGTGGATTACGCTTAGTGTGTCTCAAACGGTCTACAGTCGTGGGGTGATGCTTCGGTGTACCTCAGCGAATCATCTGAACTATAGGTGTACTTCGGTATATCGTGTTATCTCACTTGTGGGACTCCAGTTCAGGAACGGCCCTAGTGAGAATTAGAGACGTGTTTTCACACTATGCTGTTAACACCCTCAAAATTCAAACTTGTAAGTGCCGGAATCCGCTTATTACTAACCTGTTTTATGTTTTCTTCTTATGAAAGCCCCAGAGCGGATGGATCGTGCAGACTCGCCACATGCTCATACCAACAACACATGAAAGTTCTCATCAAAATCAAAGGCAACTCAAAGTTAAAGATGATTCTTCGTCAATGTCAAAGAATCTACAAAGTGTAAAGACTCAAGAACTTCATCATTGGAAACTCAAAGTCAAATAGAAGTGTGAGCATGGTGGAGAAAGATGTGGAGTTACCTAACCAACGAAGTTGACAACGGCAGACAACCACATTAACTGATCACAAAGCATGAAGGAACAAAGAATCAAGACTATTCTATATCTACACACAAAGTTCGAGCTCAAGAAATGTAATGACCTAATCAAGTGGAGCATCATTTGAATGACCACCCCTTAGGGGGAGATTGTTAGCCTTAATAGTTTTTATTAGAAGTGATGGTCATTCACATTTAGGAACTTTATATCGTGTGTTAGATATCGTGATAGAATAGTCAATGGGCTCATGGATTGGGCTAAGCTAATTGGTTATTAGTTTAGTTAAGCTAGCATTGTATAAGTTCATGTAACCCAATCCATGTCCAAGCCCATATACGGCCCATGGCCAAGCCTTAGGGCATCCTTTGTCTTGTACTATATAAACCCCTCAAAGTCTCATTTGAGGGGTGTGCTTGAAAGTGTGTGTGTGTGTGTGTGTGTGTTCTTTCTTTGGAATATACAACTTATTGTGTTTATCTTTTCTCTCCACATACACGGTTTGTATAAACATCAAGTCACCAACATCTTAATCTTTCCTTCTTTATTTACGCATAGGTTTGTGTTTGTGTTGAACGTGTTCTACGCGTAGCGTGGTTTCACGTGGTGATACTTGTGTTTGTTAAGTGGGTTTATGATAAGGTTGATAGATTTAAGGTCCTACAGGAAGAGTCTGCGTCCTATATTGATCCACCTATTAGGTTTCTGAAATTTTACTTTTAGATCAACGGGTTTATTTCTAACTGTTTGAGTTAACTTAGGTTTTGGTTTGCTACTACAAGCGTTGTTCGAGTAATACACTCGAAGGTAATACACTAGGTCGTGAACCTAAGATTCCATCCTTTTGGAGTAGTGCCCTTTCCTAGCCTTTTCTAGATCATAGTTCTTGTGCAAGTCATTTGTATCATATGAATATTGAATTTTGATGCTCTGGTTTAGACACGTGTTCGAACTAATCCTAGACGGGCCGGTGCAACTACTTGTAGAGGTTTAACTTGTAAAACTTGATTTAATAGAAACAGGTTTAACAGAAACAGAATCATTTTTCTTAGGCCAAGAATGTGGAGTGACTGGATTTGTCAAATGATTATTCTTAACAACTTGGGAGGCAAACCGTGATTTTGAAGATTTTGATCGTTCAGATTTAAATGCAATTGGTTGTCTAACTACAGATTGGTTTCTGATAGGTTGAAGAGATGATTTCCCCAAGATTGTTGGTTTTGAAAACTTTGTATCCACACTCTTGCCAGTTAATCTTCTCAATTTGTTTTGTAAAGCAACATGTGCAAGTCCCTTTGCTTGAATTTGAGCCTTTAAATGCTCATTTACTTTTACTAATGTTTCCACACGATTACTTTGTTCATTTAAATACTGACCATTGTGTTCTGAAGAAAAGATTTGTTTTGTAATTTAAGTTCAAGAGAGATGCAATGTGCCTCTAGTTTTGAAAAATCTTTATGGCTGAGCAATGGTCTTTTTGAGAAGAATGTTTTCAGATTCAAGAGTTTGATTTGACATTTCAGTTGAATTGTTAACAAGTAAGGGCTCGGACATGAGATAGTTATCGGACATTGTGCAACACAATCGGGTCAACCTCTCCTTCATTTCTGAATGCAGTTGCTCGTTTGTTATATCGCATTTGTAGGAAGAATATGATCAATGAGATTGTACCTCAACCATTTGTTCTTTGTCAAAGTTGGGCTCTGTGTCATAGGTGGGTATGATATCTTCCTCAATCATTTGTTCTTTGTCAAAGTTGGGCTCTGTGTCATAGATGGGTATGATATCTTCCCCTGATCTGCTGCTGTCATCCTGCTTTTCCAATGTTGTAACCTCATTGTCCGCATTACCGACAGTTGAAGTAATCACAACATTCCCAACAACCCTTTGAGCATTCCTTCCATGTAAATCAACTCTTTCACCTTGCACGACTGTTGGATTTCGGGAATTTGATGATGTCTGACGCTTGGAATTGTTAATTCTTGAGTTCAACATCTTAGTCAGAACAATCCATCTTTCGTTCAATTCCTCAAATGCCTTTGCATCTTCAGAATCCATTGAGTAATACACTTTATCTCCCCTGCAGAAGAATCAAAAAGAAAAGAAAGGTGCGAAGTCGATATAGCACACAGAAGGTCGATATAGTGAATTTCAATTTTTCGTCCAAAAATAATTTTGAAAAATTTTCGCTCCCAAAATTTGAAATTCACTATAAAAATCAATTCTAAGGTTGTAGGAAAAATTTGAATTTTGACAATTTTGAAGCAAAATATGACCGAAAAAAATCGAATTTGAGCCCAAAAATTTGAATTTTTACCAAAATTTTCACAGTTAAACCAATTATTTTTTCTTTTTTTTTAATACTTGTGTTGATGATGGATATTTGTAGTCGAATGAAACTAGATGTTTGTTGATGAAGTACACTTAGGCGTAGAAACCAGCTTAGGCGTAGACAGATGCTTAGGCGTAGACAAGTACCTTACGCATAGAGAGAAGCTTACGCGTAGAGAGAAGCTTACGCGTAGGCTTGAGATAAAAGCTTAGCTTAGGCGTAAACCAAAGGCTTAACAGTAGAAATTCTTATGCGTAATATTTTCTTAAGCGTAAAACAAGCTTAGGCGTAGGAAATGCTTAGGCGTAGAAATTTCTACACGTAAACTTTAAGCTTATGCGTAAACTTAGGGTTTTACCCAAAAATTCTTTACACTTATCCAAGTGTAAAAAATATCTAAAGTCGAAGTGTTTTCAGGCTTATCCAAGCAAGAAAAACACCGAGTAAACCAACAGGCGTCGAAGATCAAATAAAGAATCCCTTATGCGTAGACTGAGCTTAGACGTAAAATTAGGGTTTTCTTACGGTAGAAAGTACCAACTTTTACCAAAACGATTTTATGCTCAAAAGTGTTTTGAAACCAGATTTTTATGATGAAATACCTTCAAAATCACCAAAATAACAAGAAAGTTGTAAACTTAATGATCCAAAGTGAAATATTAGCTTATGCGTAAGAAGGGATGCACGAACCAAATCAAGCTTAAAAATGAATCTACATGCGTAAAGTTTCAAACTTGATGTAAAAAACTTAAACTTTAACACGAAATGAACCTTAAAGTACAAGAATCTTGAGTTTTTAAGTGAAAAAATGAAAGCTTTTTGCGTTTGAAAGTTGAAAAACGTGAAACCTTACGTGTAGATAAGACAACTTCAAAGAACAAACCGTTTCACCAAACTAGATGGCGAATGATACCACTGTTAGGTCACCATAAGTTAACACAAGCAATAAGATGTAAGAAATAGATAAGAAGTGATCGGATGAACACAAAACACACACAAGATATAGACAGAAAGAAACGTTATGCATAGGTGCGATATGAAAAGTGAACAACCAACCTTCAAATGAAGGTTTACAAGGCTATTTATAGGAGAGGGAGCTAGGGAAACACTCCTAATCCCTTCCTTTCCTTATTGGATATAGGCCAAGGCTTATTGGCTTTCTACATAAGCCTTGCCATAATTACTAACATAAAAGCCAAATTAAGCTAACTATTACATATTAATTACTAACACTTGTAATCACGTTTAGGAGTGATTCCAACATTGTTAATGAAAAATATCACTGATAGAACCAAGTCAAAACTAAAATAGACATTGCCAGTGTATAGCAAAGTGCCATACAGGTGATGATGGTATTGCCATCAAAATTGTTACAACATCAGCATATTTAATCAAAATGATTGCAATGTAACATACACATGGTAGTAGAACCATCATCACATAGTAGTTTGTAACATACACTAACTAGTCTAAAGGCCGAAGCCTTAACGATCATAAAGCAAATATTGTATTAGGCCGTAGCCTTCACCACAGACTGAAAATAAATTGTTTCATCAGGCATCATGCAGGAAAGGAACCAAAATACAAATTGTTTAACAGGGTACATACCACCCTAGAAGATCAAATAACTACCACATGGTAGCCTTCATCATACCTTCGAATTACTTGGATCAACGGAGCCTGGGTATGACATGGAACCATCAGCCGTGGAACCATCAACTATCACTGGATCATTAACCAAACTGATTGCCTCATCACCCTTCATATCATCAGATTGTTTACTACCAACTAATTCAAAACCATCAAATAATCTCCTAGATTTGATGGTACCAGTTTCAAAACGACTTTTCTTGGACACATATTGAATAACAGTAGAGCTTCCAACTGTAGGAAGGTCATCAATATCATCAAAAATCCTCTTACACTTTAAAGGGTTGGTTTGAATAGATGGGAGTAAACTAGTAGCATGTGGATCCTGAAGGTCATGATTACCAGCAGCCTGAAATTCGTTAAAAAGGTTCTTACCTCTTAACGGGCTAAATTCGAACCCACAATCGTTTGAAACATAAAGTCTGTCTGTAGTCCTTAAACAAGGAGGAATGTATTCAATGTCATTATTACCACCAAATTGAGATTTTCCTCTAAATAAACTAGCTTCAACAAAAGGCTTGACATAAGGTTTCCTAAGGTAAGCTGGTGATTTTTTTCCTCTTCTTCCCATGCCGTTAGTTCTTCAAACGACAGACATTCGACATCTTTTCTTTTCTTTTAAATGACTTTTAATTTTAGATGTCACTTCATTGTCAGGAATCAAAAGCAGGTTCTTGTGATAGTAGCTAACTAAATGAACACGTGGTGATGAAAACATAGATCTCAACTAGCCCATAGAGCCCAGCCATGACATACACTTTCTTGACATCATTATCACCTTCTAAAAGGGTCAACCCTTCCTCTAGACTACTACTTGGAAGACAAAAATACCAATCCCAAATATCATGCTTAATTTCTTTCAACAGTATGTCATATATTTGAGAATACGATAACCTACTCAACCTAGGTAACCTCAAATGTAAAACATCTCCACCTAAATATCTTAAGGGATAAAAAAGACGTTGCCATGATAAACATCAAACCCAAGATCTTGATGTTTTCAGACATTACTGTAACAATGGAAATAATTCAACCAAAACAAAATATTAACACAAAACCAACTTTAGTTTACATTATGAGAAAAAAGTAAATGGACAAACTTCATGCATTATTGATACCATAAATCACCACAGGCCTTTGATTACGTGTTTTGTGATGCCATAGTTAGTTAAATCGAAAAACACAAAATATATTGTTGGAATTACTTAAGTAGGAATTCTGCTGAAAATAATTGAAGGAATCGGCGAAGTACATGGATTCTGTGAAGAAGAATTCTATTTGAAGTTATATTATAGTATAGTTGGTTTCTCTGGATATAGATATTCCGCGTATTTATTAGTTTGTTAGGATATGCATGAGCTATTTTAGGTAGTGATATGCATTTATTTTATATTATTGTTTATTTAGAGTTCCTTGTGTATAAAAGGAACTGAGGACTTTTGTATGAGATAACTCTGGAGAAAAACATTCCAGAAAAACACCTTTAGAAAGAGAGAAAAAGATCCATAGAGGATCATTGTTTCTTGAAAAAAAAATGAATACCAGCAGTATCCAACACAAAGAGAAATATCTGTTGTACCCACGTGATAGACCTATCAAAGTCAGCAGTACCCTCACCTTATACCACGTTAGCCAATCAACACTTCAGCAGTAATTAAAAATTAAAGCGAGACCCACGTTGTATCAATTTGACCATGGACCAATCAAAATTATATCCTTTGTGATGAATTAATGAACCATCAGCAGTAACATAAAAGTATCCGCGCGACCTTCGACCAATGAAATCAGTTACCAGCAAATCAATGAGAATTTCCCCATGTGAATATAGTCCCGAGCCCCACTTAACTTCTACGTTATTTCAGCAGTACCTTTGACCAAGGGATATGACCAATCAACAAAAGTCATACAAAGCTCTAAGTGATCACGTGATCAGTAACCAATCAAATAACATAATCAGTGTATAGAACAAGTAGGTCCACGTTGGAATCAGTACACACGAGTAACACAGCTAGAGACCCATGTGATCAGCAGAAATACGATATCCACGTGATATCATCCAATCAACACAAGCTACCACGTGACTAATATAAAAGATGCTAAGCATTCAAGTGGGGATCACGTGATCAATTTTAAGAAAAATAATCCCATTAAAACTTATGTAACATGAGAATCAGCCAATCAATAAATACACCAAAATAAATTATAACGAGGTAGGAAAATTATGCGTTTAAATATGTACGCCGTCTTCAACAGTAAACATAATTGGTACCTTATAAACCCTAGATCAAGAGCCACCCGCTCTGAAACCAATTGTAGAATCCAAGATCCTGACTCAACTAGGGTATAATAATAACAATGATTGAATGCACAGTGGAATAATAATTGACACAATCAAAGTTACCAACAAGGTTTTTCTCAAGAAACAATAATCCTCTATGGATCTTTTTCTCTCTCCCTAAAGGTTTTTCCTAGAACGTTTTTCTCCAGAGTTATCTCATACAAAAGTCCTCAGTTCCTTTTATACACAAGGAACCCTAAATAAACAATAATATAAAATAAATGCATATCACTACCTAAAATAGCTCATGCATATCCTAACAAACTAATAAATATACGGAATATCTATATCCGTAGAAACCAACTATACTATAATATAACTTCAGCAGAATTCCTTCTTGTGAGAATCCATGTACTTATTGAGATTCCTTCATTGAGAATCCATGTACTTGGCCAGTTCCTTCGTTATTTTCCGAGAATTCTTACTTTGCAGAATTCCCAACAATAACAGATATTTCTCTTTGTGTTGGCTACTGCTGGTATTCATTTTGGTTCCTGCTATCACGTAACTTTACTGTTGTTATCACATAAAATGGCAGAATTCGATAATGATAGGGATGATGTTATGTTTCCTTATTTGTTGAATAATGAGTCGGTGCAGGCTAAGAAGATGGAACCTTTGGATCATGAATAATGATATGAATATCTGGAAGGTGATCCAAAATGGCAACAGCTTGAAAAGGATTGGATGTGATCAAGATGGAAAACTCTTTATTCATCCTCCAACGACTGCAGATGAACACATTGATGTACAAAGAGAGTCAAAGGCCATAACTATCTTGCTTAAATCTAATCATGTTGATCATGTAGCAGATTTTCGTTATATGGATGATGCAAGTCGTATATGGAATGCACTCAAAGCAAGGTATGGTGGAAAGGCTGAGTTCAAGGAGATGCGCAAGGAAGCTTATACTAAAGGTCTTTCTTGAAGAATTTGCCATCCACAATTTACCTTAATGGGCATCTCTCAGTACATATTGTGTTTTGGTGTATGAACGATACAAGACTTAATGAAGCCTATGATATTTTGAAACCAAAATATAATGAATGCTATGTTGAAGTTGAAGCTTATAAACAGGCTTTAAAAACATTAGAAAGACAAAAGTGTGGTTTCAAAAGAATCAGTTGGCTTATGATGAAAATAAGTGTGTTACTAAAGTGATCTAGATTGTACTAAAAGATATTAAAACGCACTGAAAAAGAAAAGCGATTTATCTCTGAAATCTAGTGCTAAAAGAGAAACTTGATGAGGAAATAGCTAGACAAAACAATGGTAATATCTTGTAACAATCTAGCTAGAGAGATCTATAATAGTCAATCTGAGACTTCTGCAATAGGTTTAGTGTTTAAAAGTATGTAGGATTAGAAGCTAGGCATTGTGGCTAAAACTACACCCAGCAGGTTTAGCTAATTATATCAAAGAAGGTGAATTGCATGCTGTACCTGGACCTATTAGAGGTGAACATATGCCCACTGACATTTCCATCACAGTTGACTTTGATGGATCACATCATCTATATGGCAAAAAGTCAAGTGACTTTCCAGACCTTAGTAGCAAAACTAATGACTCTGTCTCTTGTTCTAAAAGTGACAAGTCATCAGACCTAAAATCCAATGACTATGCCTCATGTGATTCAATTGAAAAGTCTGACTCACCTAGGCACACACCCATGACCACACCTAATTCCAAAGTAGCTGATGATGAACCCAAAACAAAGCCCGTTACTTATTCTGTTAAACACAATTTTGCTTCTAGTTCTGTTTCTGATAAGTTTATGTGTAATAAACAAAGTTGTGTTAAGAATAAGTCTTTTAAGAAGAAATCTTGTTTTTGTTGTGGTAGTAAACTCCATCTTATTAAATACCTTGATTATCATGAGCAAAGGATGGATGTTTCCTATGGCCAAAAGACCTTTAGACCCATATGGACTAATGTTGCTAGTATTCCTCCATTTGTTCCCAAAGCTGCACATGTGAGAGCAGGTAAACCAGTTCCTACTGGTAAGCCAAAGGTGTCTGCATCTGTTTCTGCTAATAGGCTTAATAGGCCTTCTCCAATTCCCACTGGTGGAGGATATTCTTCACCAGTTACTACTGGTTGGTGGAACAGTAATGCTAGACTTATGCCCTATAGACCTACAAGTTCTTATTTTCAGTCATATACACCTTATGTATCTCATATGAATATGGCACATGGTGGAGTACGAGTGGGAAATGTTGTTAAGCCCTCAAAAGGTTATTCTTGGAAAACTCAAAGGAAAGTTTCATTCTGGGTACCAAAGAACAATGGTCTTTGTCAGGTGCATTGATTGAGGGGAGGCATAAGCCTAAGGGGAGGCTTATAGTTGTATTTTTTGTATTCTAACCATTTGTGCAGCTGTTGGATCCTCATAATCCTAAGGGGAGGCTTAGTGTTTTTGCTGACACTACAATTGTCTTTGGTTTCTGCTGCTGCTTGATGGTTTATTTTACATGTTTTGTTTATTTTTATTCTTTCTTTCTTTTATATTTAAAAATAAATAAATAAATAAATAATTGTCTTATTTATTTTGTTTGTTGATAAAAAAAAAAAAAAAAAAAACTCTAACCTGTCTGTGTTCAGTTTCTACTCCTTCTTACTTGCAGGTCAACTAATGGTTTTCATCTCACCATGTCTTTCTGACACAAGAGTTGACTAGCCCACAGGATTATGGCTTGTGGTAAAGGTTGCGGAAATCCATAAATGGTAATCAACTCGCCATGATGATGACGACATTCCATCAAAGAGTTGGCTAGTCCAAAAGCAAACGGTTTTTGGTAAAGACATCTCAATTCCGTTGATAGCTGTAATGGTTAGCTCAAAATCATAGGGTCTGCATCTCACCCATGCTTAATTGCTGAGAGTTGTATGGTCATCAATTCACCATTTCTGCCCTATTGGGTGACCAAAGGATTAGCTAGTCCTGAGCAAACGGCTACAGGTAAAGACATTTCAAATCCGTTTATATGGTTGCTGATTTGCTAATAAATCAGATGGTTATCAGTGTACCATAGTTTTTGAACGGAAACATTTGGCTACTCCGGTAGTGATGGCTATTGGTAAAGAGACATCAAATCCATTATTTTCAATGATTCACCTCTCACAGGAGTTAACACACCTGGATGTGATGAGAATAGTATGCAACTAATATGTTTTGATGTACATTTTGTCATTTGTTGCTGAAAAGATCTGGAGTTTCAAAGTTTGTCATCATAGAGATGTAATTGTTTTGGTTCTTTGCTGCTGATGTTTGAGAACAATCCTCTAGTTTTGAAGTGTTAAAGATCTATCAAGAAACTGGAACTTAACCTAGTCAAATTCCAGTTTAGGGGAGGATTGTTGGGAATTCTGCAAAGTAGGAATTCTGCTGAAAATAACGCTGAAGGAATCTGCCAAGTACATGGATTCTCACAAGGAATCTGCTGAGTACATGGATTCTGCTGAAGAAGGAATTCTGCTGAAGTTATATTATAGTATACTTGGTTTCTACGGATATAGATATTCCGTATATTTATTAGTTTGTTAGGATATGCATGAGCTATTTTAGGTAGTGATATGCATTTATTTTATATTATTGTTTATTTAGGGTTCCTTGTGTATAAAAGGAACTGGGGACTTTTGTATGAGATAACTCTGGAGAAAAACATTCCAGGAAAACACCTTTAGAGAGAGAGAAAAAGATCCATAGAGGATCATTGTTTCTTGAGAAAAACCTTGTTGGTAACTTTGATTGTGTCAATTATTATTCCACTGTGCATTCAATCATTGTTATTATTATACCCTAGTTGAGTCAGGATCTTGGATTCTACATATATGTAAGATAAAATTTAGTTTTGGTTAATAAATCTAATGATATATGTAAGATATAGTCAAACTCACCAATACCAAGACAAAGTCACCTAGTTACATGTTGGATAATGCATAAATAGCTATTACCCAATGGACAATACTTGTAAAGTAGCATGCATAGGTTTGCCCTACTTTGTATATCCATAGTTTGGTGTGTGCTTTTTTTTGCTTATTTTTTTAGAAAAATATTACTAATATACAAATATGTTTTGTAGTGTGTCTAATTTGTTATGGCACTGTTTAATTATCCTATTACATTAGTTTGAAGACAACAATATAATACAATATACTGAATACAAAAATTAAAACCATTCAAGGGAACATATGGTTATCAATTTGTTTCAGATAATACATCAAACTAGAAGCATCACTAAACATAAACACGGTGTTTAAAAAAAACCTAGCCATTTGTTCACGGTATGAAAGCGCAACCTGAATAAGATCCTTCACATCCAATGATAGACCAAAAGCCAAGCGGTATAAAAAAATACATACCCAAATACACAGTCCACCAAATATCCCGACCTGCTTCGGTACTTGTTCAGCGATAGTAAATGTAATGAAATAACTTGCCGGATCAATGCCTTTCTTCTCAAATACTTGCGCTTGTGCTAGGACCTCAGGTAGTTGTAGCTGTGGACAAAAGTTACACTGTTATAAAATATCTAATGTTTAAAACCTGGTTAAACGGTTTTGTATTAATTCTTATGACATATGAATAAATAGTCAAACCTGTAAACACTCCCTTAGTTTGATATAAAACTCTCGCCATTCCTTTTCAAAAGTTTGACCGCTATCATAAAAGGTAACAATGCCTATGTCTATCTCGAAACGCGCAAGACACCAATGAGCTTCAGTTTCATTAATAGGCATAAAAACCTACAACGTTTGGGTCACAAACATAACATTAATATATGGCAAAAGCTAAACGGGTTAATTATATTAATGAGACCGACTAGAAGAAAATATATATGTCATCACTTACATGGTTAACATCAGACCATGGAATAGAGTATCTTTCACCATTAGCATACCACAACGGCAACGATTTTTGTAAAGAAGTGAACAAAATAGCTACTAACCATCGCCAATCACCGTATCGGGTCTAACATGCCAAAGGTAATTAACCCACAACTCTATGTGTTGTAAATTTCGAAACATGAATGAGTGTGATAAACGTTATAAGAAATCAATTCAATAAGTACAGTTGTATGAGTACTTGCCTCATCCCTTAGCCAACCTTTCCTAGGCGGGTCTAAGCAAACCAAACTTTCCCAAAACCTTCTATCCACACACACATCGTCACACCAAGTAAACTTGCAGTTAAGCGGTCCAATTTGTCCAAGAAATTCGTCAAATTCATTTGTAAAATGAACTCTGTTGACAACGTTGCTGAAGCGTGCAAGATCCTAGTATATGAAACAATTACACTTATAATCAATAGTCATTAACAAGATATATTTTAAAACGTTGTCAAGAAGTATTTTTCATACCTTAGCCCAAGGCGTGACAATTTTAAGTTTTTCACTCATATCTGGATCAGGTAAGCTAGAGCATCGTCTTTTCTTTTCAGCATATGCCTTAGTCCAATAATCCAATTAGCTTCAACCAACGTTGTTCACCTTTTGAACCGCAACGCGCCTCTTCCGGCTTTCTTATGATCTGAGTTCATTGCTGCTTGCTTCTCCCTCTTTCGCTCGTTCATTTTCATACTTCAACCTCTTATGCTCTTCCAGCATTATCAACTTGTCCTCTTCCATCCTTAACCTCTTCTCTTGTTGCATCAACTGCTGCTCTTTTAACCGGGCACTTTGTAATTCTTCATGTCGCAACCTTAATTCTTCTTGGATAATAAATTCCTGTCAACGTTTATATAGTTACTTTCGTTATAATATGTTATGGTACGGAAAGGGTTTTACACATTTTTACTGATTTTGTAAATTACCTTTGCAACATCGTCATCAGAAAAGTCATCTAGCCGCGCTGATGAACTAGTATCAATGCTTGACTGACTTGACTCAAACAAGTCAAGAAAATCATGATTAAGCCGATCACAAAACTGCACTTAGATGTCAAGATCATTAGTTAACTCCAATTTCTCCTAAGAATGAAAAAATGTATTTATAAAAAGCATATATACGAAAAATAAATTAATCAAAAAGGATGTCAAAGTATATATACGAAAAAATGATATATTACCCCATTTCTTTCTCGAGCAAGATCCTGAAATAAAGGATACAAAATATTAAGGACGTATATTATTATCAATAGTCGTGTGATTATTGATGGGTCTATGAGGAGAATATAAAGTATAAATAACCTGAATAATTGCCTCGAGTTTGAATAAACGCTTATTTAACTCTGTAATAACACCATCCTGTATTATGCTGATCTCTATTATACTGCTCTCACTCCTGCGTATAATAGGTAAATGTTTCCTTTCAATCTTGCCACGTTTGCGTCTTGCGTACCATCTTCTTCAACCACTCGTCGTAAAGATGAGTGGTTTTCACTGGTGGAGTTCTAGGTATGATCATGGAAAAACGCCGTAAACTTTATATACCAATCAGATCTCCTCTTAGCTATTGTTGGTCTAAGTTCTTTAACAGGATTGGAATCCTTAAAAATGAAATAATAATATTGAAAATTTAATGTAGAATAAAAGATTGCATTAATAAGACAAATTTAATGAAGACTTTTACCTTTTCAAAAAGAAACTTATAATCAGATATTTTGAAGGGTATATTCTATTATTCTTTGACCACGCTACTCCTCTTGGCATAATATCAGGAACTTTATTCCACCATAGAATGCTTCTTTCAAATGACTCCAGTATCCATACCTATACGGATGTTGCAAGTTCAATAAAAAAAATAACATAAAATATTGATACATAAAATGACTCCAGTGTATATTGAAACATAAAATATTAACCTTGAAAGCCCAAACGAATCCTGGCAGCCTATAGGTTAGAACAAACTTGTGGTCTTTGTTAATACCTTGAAGGAAATCCCACTTGTGTTTATCCGCAACATCCAAAATTTCATCATACAAATGCCTCCAAATATGCTCTCCCCATGGAAAGCATCCCAATCATCTAGGTTTTCAACTAATCGCATGAGAGAATCATCAACTTCCTGAACCAATAATCTGCCCATGAAGATAACCTCCAAAGCTAACAATAGACAGAAACGTCTCTGCATCCCATTCGTGCGCATATATGATACCAAATGTCTCTTCATCCTCAATTAGACCAAGAATATCTAAGTTTGTAATTTTTGAACCTGAACGTTTTGGGAAAACCCTTGACCTAAAATTGAGGTGTCTAGACCTATATATTTCAAAACTTACTTTTCCAAAATGAAAACTAGTGATAAGCGAAAACTATGGATGACCGAAATGCAGGGGACGGTCTTCAATATAATATACAATCGGCATATCATAATGATTTTCATTCGGATAACATTGTTTTTGCAAAATATAATCTATCATATGTGCTTCGTGGTCAAAATAAGAAAGGTACAACTATTTACCGAAACAAGTTCCCCGATACAACTTCCTTCGTTTTTTATCCAACTTGGATTTTATTAAAGAAAAGTAGTTTGGTTTACTTCTGATGATGATTTTCGCCTCATATTCCTACAAAAATAAATAAATAAATAAATAAAATAATTAAAAAAAAAAACCATGTTCTACTTAATTACATATAAGGGGAGTAACAAAGCTGCATTCAATCATATTGTGGCAGACAATTGGTTCATTGCTAATCATCCAAGCATGCACATTATTTACAATTAATGCATATTATACAATTTTGTAATAAATACCATATATTACTTCATTCCTTAGTGCACTTATTGCAAAGGTACAACAACAAAGCAACACATCTCCAAACACCAGATAAATTAAAAACCCCAACACAATCAAAAACCTTAGCTAAGTTAAATAAACAAAATTGTTGTTGCAAAACTATGATTAAACATGATTAATTTCAAATAAAATACGGAAAAAACAAATATACGAACAATTTATATATATCAATATAGGAAAGTAAAAACAAATTTTAATGTAAAAATAAAAATACATACCGAATCTGAAACATTTTTTGCAGGGTTTCGAGAAGATGGATAGATCTTGGCTTGTGGGAGTATTTTGTAATGTATGTGTTATTCTAATTCATCGAATAAAGGTTAGGAAGATCTGTCATATGAAAAAGCGCTGAAAAAAAAAGAATACGCTTAAGTAAAAAAGTCTAAAAGTAATCTAAAAAGTATTTTTACAGTTCTGTAAAAAAAATGATAAAAGTACAAAAGTACAAATTTTAAAAAGGCGCTCAAAGTAATTCGCTGAAGTCGCTCAGCATTGGGAAGGGGCTAAAGGAATAAAATAATAGTTTCCAAAGTTTGACTTTTTTCTCGAAAATAACAAAAGAGAATTTCGCTCGAATCTTAAAAATTCGCTAGATCTAGGTCGATTAAAATCCATAGGTACGAAAAGTAAAATTCAATGATTGGGTTCTGAAAAGTGGATGGACACTTGGCGCTCCTTGATTGGAAGAAAAAAGTCCCAAGTCTCAAGGTCTATTTAAGAGATACGCAAACTTTTTTCTTAAAAAGTGTTGCCACCTTGAGCAAAAGGTGTATTGCCATAATTGCCCCTTATATTATTATGTATCCACTATTTTCTTGCTAGCTTTCCTTTTCATAGAACACAACTCATACAAAAATGAAAATTGTACATCATGATTATTTCCTTTATCTGTTTACCATTAGTCACTACATAATATGTGCTTTTTAATGACCAAGAAAAACTGTGAATAAATGTCATAAATTAAATAAGTTCTAAAAAAAATAATAATAATAAAAAGAAAAGAAAAAAAGCAGTTACTAAAAATAGCCACGTAAAAAGTCTACCTTGACACAAAAATTTCCTTAAAAAAATAGTCTAGAAGACTTGATTACAATTTTCATTCATTCATGCATGTTCTTTTACTACTGAAGTTTTCTGTTACAAACTGTACAAAGACTCGTTCACCACTGACTGGTGTATCGAGTCAGTAAAGGTCTCAGTATGTCTATTTGAATTATTTTCATTATTATCTGGATTTGTTAAATTTATATTATATCTATTAAGAAAGTTAGTATTACAAAATAATAATTATCTTATAAATTTAGTTGATTTTTGTAGGATCTCACGCACGCCAGGTCTCAAAGTGACTCTTATCATAGAGCAATAGCGCTTTTTGCAGAATTTATGTCTAAAGTTCTCAATTCTAGTATGGTCTGATCAATTTGGTCCCCTCGTTGTCATGTACTCATGCAGGTATATATATACATACTATATATCCAGTAACTTCAAGTTATGTTTTCAAGCTACATCAATCTCGATTACTGTTTCATGTGATCATGTCCAATACTTATTTTAGTAAGCGTATTATGTCTTTGTTTAGAGTGCTGAATGACTTCAACTGCTTTCCATTAAGATTAAGCTTCTGTGGGGTTCATCAGCATAGTATCATATATGCAAATTGCTATCAAATATCAAGCAGAACCACATAGCAAAAATAAATGATAATTGATCGAAGTATTAATATATTCCATAATAATCAGATCATACATGTATACATTCATAACAAAATCTAACTAAACGACAAATATATCTCAACTAAAGCAGCGGGCATCACCACAGATGAAGAAAAGATGGATACGTACTATGACCTGAATGCCTTGAAGCACAAATACTGGCCAACAGCCAAAACATTTCTTCAATTTATTCAATATCATATATGAAGGCATTCATATATATCTTCGTTATTTTTTAAATCAAAAGGTCCATTTGGGTAGCTATCTCGAGAAATGTTAGGTTCAATCTCTTCCAACCAGTGATATATATGTTTCTCCTTTTAAATGGTAGTGTTAATTTTTAAGAAGAAATCATATTGGAAAGCCCTGATCTGCAAGGCTTATTATCATTCATAAGAACTCAAAACCGGCCTTCCCATGATTCTGTCGTCCTCATCTACTTGATTATCAGGTCCTGTGATGAAGAGGAGAGATCCATCAGCACTATTGGTATGGATAGCACAACAACATTCACTAACCTATTTAATTTGCAAACAACGATTAAAACATATAAGCCTATGAGACATATATAGTACACCTGTTGGACTTTAATTGCATAAGTCTTGTTGGACAAAGTATTTAGTGTGTTATGTAATAAACGTATAGCCTAAGGGCCAAACATGTTAGTTTGTTAGTTAATAACCGAATAGCGGTTATAGTTAGTTAAAGGTAGTTATAAGTTAGTTACAGGAAGTTATACCTGTTGGTGAAGAGACACGATGGTTCGCCTGTGAACCCTATATATACGAAGCACATGTATACGTTTGAAGAGTGTGTCTCAAAACAGCAATGTAACCGATGTTATTATTGTAATAATAAAGAATCAATATCTTGTCAATCTTGTGTGTTCGTATTCGATCCTGGAAATGCGAAAATCTGTGAAACAGTGGTTTCAGAGCCTAAGGCTCCAAGATTACAAGTTTTGATTCAAGTCTTTGATCAAGAATATCAAAAGACTTAGAAGGGAAGAGACACCAAGGATTGTTGGTGCAACATTTCTGAAGAAGAAAGGAAACAGTTTGATGTTCGGGTTATTCGAAGATTACAAGAAGTTTAAAGATTTGGTAGTTTGTTACTACAACACAACCATTCAAGCCAGAAGACCCCGGTTCATAGAGAAACCCGTGAAGGTAGTATCAACCAAGAGGGTTGATGAAGGCAAGGGAATGCCAAAGTTGAAAATCCCACAAGAGAATGATGGGTTAGTTGGAAATAATGGGGAACCGGCTGTCAATGAAGAGAAACAAGGCTGCAATTTGGCAGTGAAGAAGTTAATGTATTTTGGAGTAATCTTGGAGAGTAAAGAAGATGGGTGTGATGCCAAAGATGAAGACCAACAAATGGGTGTTGGCTTGTTTGAAGAAGACAACCGTGAAGATTTAACTGATGAAGTATAACAGATCGACCAAAAGCTTCACTTTTTTAGATACTGCCAAAAGGAAAGCGTTTATTAGCAAGATATTTGTATGATGTGGGAATCTTACATATATATGATGTTTGAGATCTGCAGAATATGTTATAATAATCCTTCTATTTGTTGCCAAGTAGCTCTCGGAGTTCCCCCAAACACTTCAGTGGTTTAAACAAGGGTATACCAATGAAGTGCTCAGAGGAACTCTAAGGGACACTAGGCTTCCCTTGTTCTTTGTAGGAGACCATTCTAGGGTGAAAATAAATGACTGATACTTGCTCGTATTTATAAGAGATAGAAATATATGGTTCAATCATAAGCTGATCAACAGAACCTATTGATCTAGCTTTGTTATCTCTTTTTAACAATTAGCGGCTGTACATATATATAGAACATGTTACAAGATATAACTGGCCCATGTTGATTTATCCAGAATCTATCCTCGGAGCACAGAAAAAGGACTGAAAACCCAAAAGTAACAGATGATAGACGTGTCCGGATAACATTCGTATTCGTTCATCTAGCACAATTAACTGACTAGGTTCACTCGTGTACTTTTCGCATACAATATGAACAAATAAGCATTTTGAGCCTATGTTTTAAAATGTACTATGCGCATCACATACTCTCTAATCTAACAATTATAATTCACTAGGTTCTTTTATCTAACAGAAACTTTATTGGAGGCTCTAGCTGTCTTAAACACGAGTAATCTAGAAAAAAACATGTCCTCATTTGGGAGTAAAGAGTAATTAGAGTAACAATTGACATGTCTAACTATTGTGCTTAATTTATATGCCTACCAATGAGATGAGCAAACAACATATCATTTGGGAGTAAAGAGTAATTAGGTATATCTATGATTTTTCAACACATTAGTGTGTGATTTAGGTGACAGTTGAGGTTAGCTTTTCTCTCACTTTGTATATACTTCCCTTTATTAGATTGAAGTTATAAGCTTCAATCCAAAGAGGGGCTTAAGCAATAAAAAAAGAACAATGAAAACCAAATAACCTAGCTTATTTTTTGTGTGTCTATTGCTCTTTATAAACAACTAGCTAGGTTACTGGGTGTTTAGCATTGCACACTTGTATTTATGTTCTAGGCTTGTAATTAAGCACAAAACAAGCACTTTCTCTTGTGCTTATTTAAAACTTAAAAGTGTATATTTACTAGCTAGAAAAATAAGCTTAATAAGCAATTGGGTAATCCAAACATATGAACACTGCTTATTAAGTTATTTGTCATTAAAAAGCAGCAAGTCATTAAGCACCAAAAATATATTTGTAATCCCAAACACCCTTCTTTACATGTGAAATGTTCAAGTAACAGGCCAATTATATACTGTACAATAGTTGATGTGGTGTTTAAATTATGTAAATTTGATAACTAGCTAGATGTCGATTGTGCGGCATATATAGTTGAACGGACGTCACTTATTGGTTCTATACAAGATATTTGGACACGATGTTGGCTACTTTACACAATTTGTGTATGTTGTGCTGATATATGTAATGGGTAGAGTGATCAAGGATCTTTACCTAATTTGAATGTTGGATGCTAAAATTAGAGCACGCATGAAACTTGGTCATTACATAATTTGAGTCTTGGTGAATTGCAAGCAAAAGACTTCCAACAAGGTTCAACCTCGACGAACGTGCGATTGATGTTGATTCAGTCGTGTGCCCTCTTTGTCACAATACCTCAAGACCGAAGAACATCTCTTTGTTTCTTGCCCCATTTGCAGTTGATACTTGGAAAGATGTTTTTTCTTGGTGGCAGGTCCTGAATACCCTAATCACTTCCCTTAGCGAAGTAGTCAACCTAGCTGATCGGGGTCCCCATTGCGGAAATGCTCAAGAAACCATTTGATGTGGTTGTTAATGCCACCTTATGGTCTCTTTAGAACTACAGGTACAAGTCTCTTTTCTACAGCAAGCAGCAGGGACAGAACCAGGGGTTCCCACGGGGTCCTGGGATACCCATCGATTTTTCATAAAAAACTTCTTATTTCACATGAGCCTCCAACTTCGACTCCGTAGCCTCAGCGGCTCCCAAAAGTTTTTTCAACTTAGTCACCTCAGAACTAGCCCGATGTGCAAACATCCCTGCCTTTGAAAAATGCATATTCATTCCATATTAATTCAAATTATCAATCAGGCCACGATCAAAAGTGGTAAGGCTATCGGCAAGGGTCTTATGAGGATACTGAACCCGACGAGTAGGAAGAACAATTGCTACGACATAAGACTTTGACGAACTCCCAATAGTCCAAGCTGTTGTCCCAAACTCTAGATCAATATATGTAGATTGCAAATGTAAAGTAATATGAATAAGTAAAATTGTCTATTAACCTTTAAAATCATTCGATACATATGTATATATAAGTTTCTATTCGGTATGAAAGAACCATTGTGTTGGTTCGTTTGTAACCGCCTATAACCGCCAATCTATAACCGTTTTTCGGTTATTAAGTTCCTAGTTGACGTGTTTGGTCCTTCGTCTAATAATAATTACATAAGAAGCAATAAGAGTAAGATTATCGGTTCACATTCTCCACCTTAATCTTGATTGTTGCTTCGTCCTAAATCTTGAACTCCGAGCATTTGTCGCATAGTCACGAACTTCAATCTTGGTAGAGCCTTCGTTAGAATATCTGCTCTTTGTAGTTCTCTGCTGACATGTTCCACATTGACGTGCCCATTCTCTACGCTTTCACAAATGAAATGGTAGCGAATATCGATGTGCTTGCTTCTGAGTACACCAGGTGATAGGTGACTCTCCGAAATAAAATACTATCCCAGTAGTTCCTTTTCCTTGATCAGTGGTGATTCCATAACTACTGTCGCTGTAACCTGTAATCTTGCAGCCGCCTTCTTGCTTGTATAGTATGCCATGCTCCTTTGTTCCTTTGATATATCGGATTACTTGCTTTACCGCCTTCAGGTGATGATCCTTCGGGTCTTGCATGAATCTGCTGAGTAGTCCGACTGAGTAACTAAGATCTGGTCTTGTATGCAGTAAGTACCTGAGACTTCCGATTAAGCTTCTGTAATAAGTTGCGTCAACTGAGTTCCCATCTTCCGCCTTGACCAACTTAGTACCGATATCCATAGGTATCTTCGTATCATTGTTGTCTGCCATACTTGTTTCCTTCAAGATCTTGTTAATATAACATGTCTGCTTGATTGTAATCTCTCCTCCTGTCTGTGTAACTTTTATCCCAAGATAATAAGCTAACAATCCTAAGTCGCTCATTTCAAATATATCCTTCATCTGGGATTTGAATTCTTTGATTTCTTTCTTTGGAGTGCCTGTAATTATCAAATCATCTACGTAGACTCCAACTATAAGGGTAGAATTCTTGTTCCGATTTGTATAAACTGCTTGTTCGAGATTACACTTCTTAAAGTCTAAGGACTTTAACGTTTGATCAAGCTTCTAATTCCAAGCTCTCGGTGCTTGCCTTAAGCCATATAAAGCTTTAGTAAACTTATAGACTTTTCCTGAGTTTCCTTGTTGAATAAATCCTTCAGGTTGTGTAACGTAGACTTCTTCCTTTAAATCTCCAAGTAAAAATGCCGATTTTACATCTAAATGATGTACTTGCCATCCATGATATGCTGCTAATGCTAATATCAACTGAACTGTCTCTATCCAAGCAACCGGTGCAAATACTTCATCGAAGTCTATTCCTTGTTCTTGTACATAACCTTTTGCCACTAACCTTTCTTTGTATTTGATGATGTTTCCTTTTGCATCTCTCTTGGTTTTGTAAACCCATTTGAGTCCTATTGCCTTTTGATTTTCTGGCAATGTAGTAAGAGTCCATGTATTATTCTTGTTGATTGAATCCAATTCAATCTCCATGGCCTCAATCCATTTCCCATCTGTTGATGCTTCCTTGTAATTACGAGGTTCTTCTTCCGTAAATAACAAACTTTGTGGTTCAACTCTTCGTGCATACTTGTATATTTCCGTCATATCTCTATATTCACGTACGAGTGTATCATCAAATCTATCTCTTGAGTTCTCTACAGAACTAGTAGTAGCTTCTTCTTCCTCTTCTGAGTGTGGGTCGTAATTGTATGCCGGTGGTGTGATTGGTGAAACTGGATCAGGAGTCTGATCTTGCTCATGATACGTGTTGTTCTCGTTTTCTGTGTTGACTGGTGTATGGTTTTCATTGTCAACTCCTTCTACCACAAAACTAGCCCAAAATATGTCTTGTGTGCTCATATCTTCTTCATCTTTATTCCAATCCCACGGCTTTGTTTCCATAAATTTACGTCACTACTAACATGTTTGTTCTTGGCTATAGGATCATATAACCTACATGCTTTTGATCCTTCCTCTACTCCTAAGTAAATCAATGGTATGCTTTTGTCGTCCAGCTTCTTTAAGTGAGGTATCGTTATCTTTGCATAAGCTGTGCATCCGAATATTCTTAGGTTTTCCAGATTTGGTTTTCTGTTGTAGAGTGCCTCATATGGAGTTTTATCTATCAGGGCCCTCGTAGGTACCCTATTGAGTATGTAAATTGCATGTTTAACTGCTTCCGCCCAAAAAGTTAAGGGTAACTTCATTGCTTTTATCATAATCTTTGTAGTTGATAGCACTGTCCTATTCCTTCTCTCCACTACTCCATTCTGTTGTGGGGAGTACGGTGCTGTCAACTGTCGTGCTATTCCGTTTTCCTTAAAGTACCTTGTGAATTCATTTGATGTGAATTCACCACCTCTATCCGTTCGTAGCATCCTTATTTTTAATTTCATCTCCATTTCTATCTTCTGTCTAAATTCCTTGAATGTACTAAACACCTCATCTTTCGATGTCAGAAAGTAGGCCCACATAAAACGTGTACAATCGTCCACTAACAAGAAAACGAGTTTCTTGCCTGAGTGCGTTGTTGGACTTATAGGACCGCAAAGGTCTCCATATACTAAGTCCAACGGGTTTTTTGATCTGAATTTAGCTTGGTTTGAAAATGGTGTTCTACTGTGTTTTCCTAATAAACATGCGTCACAAATCTACCCGGCATGATTTATTCTTGGAATTCCTTCTACTAGACCTTTCCTAGTCATCTTGTTGATATCGTCAAAGTTCAGATGACCTAATCTAGCATGCCATAACCATGCTTGGTTATCTATATTTGCTAAGAGACATATAGGTGCTTCTATCTGTAACTGAATCTTGTAGAGTCGATTCTTAGATCTTTCTACCTTCATCAACAACTTCTTGTTCTTATCATACAAAGTCAACTTGTTTCCGTCCATAATGACCTTACAACCTATTTCCGTAAGTTGTCCTAGACTAAGTATGTTGCTTTTGAGGTTTGGTATGTAGTATACTTCCGATACTACCTTCTGTTCCTGGTTCTTACAACCTAACAGTATAGACCCTCTACCCATTATCTGTACATACGATTCATCTCCAAAACGTACTCTTCCTGTTACGCTTTCATCAATATCCCTAAAATGACTCTTTACTCCCGTCATATGGTTACTTGCACCATTATCTAAATACCATATGCTTGTATCCGCTGTAGCATATTTCTTTGGTTGAATTTGTTCTTCATTCAACAACACTTCCTTGTGTTCAGTTTCGTGCATAGTCATTAATAGTGATGGTTCATCGTCTTCTAAGATAAGGTTTGATTGTTCCTGAGTTGCTGGTTTTCCTCTACAATTCCTTTTAAGATGTCCAATTTTATGACACCTGTAGCATTTTACCTTACTCACATCCCATTCGTCTTTATTCTTATCCGAACTCTCTTTATAACTAGAGTTCCCTCCTTGTGAGTTGTTTCTATTTTTACTCTGCCAGTTCCCTCGTGAGAAATTTGATTTCCCTCCACGTTTGTAAAAACGTTTCCTATTTCTTGAGTGTTCGCCATGTGCGAATAATAGGTTTTCCTGGCTTTCTACTTGTCCTCCCTTCCGGAGTTTTATCATTTCCTCAAATGCCTTGAGTCTTTCAATGATCTCATCTAAAGTGATTTTGTCGAGATCAGTTGTTTGTTCTATGGATGCTACTATCTGAACGAACCTATCAGGTGTGGAGTCTAATTGTTTTTTAACTAAAAGTGATTCATCCAAAGTTTTCCCTAATTCTTTTTCCTTCGTGGCATAGCCGTTTAGTTTAGCCGCAAATGCATCCACCGTCTCATCTTCTTTCATATGAAGTGAGTTAAACCCAATCATCAATGATTGTAATCGTGCTTTCTGCACTCTATCTTCTCCAACGTGTCTTTTCTTTAGCGAATCCCATAAATCCTTTGTCGTCTTACAACTTCCTACTTGTAAGATCACATCTTCCGTCAACACTTGATATAGGAAGGTAGTCGTTGCCTTATCCTTCTTATCATCAACTTGTGTATCTATCTTTGGTTCTATTGCTTCTCATAAGCCATGTGCCTCTAGTATAACTTTAATTTGTATATCCCAAACTGTGTAGTTTGTGGTTTTCAACTTAGGGCATTGATATTTTGCAATAGGTGTTACAGGTTTTGTTGTAGTTGATGTGGTTGCTATATCGTCGGTTGTCATCTTTAAAGTTCTTAGTATCTTCACTTTTCTAATTTAATGGGATTTATCCTTCCTAGTGTGGTATTCCTATGGAATATCTAATCTTTCGGGAATCCTAATAATACGGGATCAATAAATAGTTTTCGGGATTTCCTAATAGTATGAAATAAAATATTCTATACTATTCTAAATATAATGAAATCCAGAAAAGGTTTAACTTGTGACCTCGTCGATGCGATGAATACTAGTGTATTCTCTTTGGTTTCGTTAGTAAGAGTTGTTTACGAACGTTCCCTTTGGTTCCCTTTTTCTTTGTCTCGTTGTAACCGTTGATGTTCTTCCTTGTTTGAATTTTTCCCTTCGAATTGACAAACACCAAGTTCTTCTCTTCGAAATTCTTTCACAAAAAAAATTTCGGCCTCCTTTTGCTTTGACAACAAACTGTCTCGACCTCCTTCTTGTGAGGGTTCGAATAAAACTTGTGTCGAAGTGTTTCTTCCCAACGAGCCCCAAACAAAACTATTTCTATTCGAATTGAATTTTTCGAAAGAGATGCTTTGTTCTTTTGTTCCTCCACACTACACACGTCTACTTTCTTTTCCCTTGTACGTTATTGATATCTATGTTCCGAAATCAACTTCCCACGTACAAAAATGGTACCGAGATGGTAACCAAAACCAAAACTCAAACAAACACGAAGTTCTCGCTTCTTGTTCTTCTCTTTGTGTCGCCCGACACTACTCCACACAAACTTGAGTACTCCTTCTTCTTATCACGTACGTATTTCCTTCCACAACAACGTTTTCCCCGCGTGTTTCCCGCGTATTCTTCTACTTTGAGTTTGAGTATAACCGGTTTTCTCAAAGTATTTGCCCACTCGCTCTCTATAATCGCCAATCTATAACCGCCAATCTATAATCGCCTATAACCGTGATCCACGCAAAACAGTCAAGCTAAATCACTCAAACCTGCCACTTGTGAATGGCAGACCGTAATCAGCTTAAAACTGTTCAAGCACGAATGCAATTTAAATCAGAGGAATATAGGGAATTCCTGGGTCGTTAAGTCCCACGGAGGATGAATTGGTGTAATAAACACTTGATCAGATGGTAGAATGATCACTAAGGATAGTGATCAGTAAGGTTTTGGATGGAAAATTATACTAAAAGAAAAAATCTACAAATTAAAGCGACTTAAATGCAAATTAAAAGAAATAAAAGATAAAATCTATTAAATAAACGCTATCACTATTTTTAAAGGCGATGAACGTTTAAAACCTACAACTTAAAACTTACGTTTAAAATAAAATTACGTCTACGTACAAAATAAAACGTGAGTTTTAAAGAAATAAAAGACCTATAAATATGAAAATGATATTTTTATAATCCTAATAATAAAAGAAAATTATTAGAAAAAGAAAATTATTTTTACAACTATTTATTTAATTATTATTAATTAAAAACTATTTATTAAGTATTTAAAATGCACTAAAATACAAGAAAATACAAAATTAACCTAGAAAAATGAAATTATAACTTTGAAAAATCTAAAATATGATAAAACTTATTTTAAAACTAAAAATATATTTTTTAGACTTATTATGTATTTATTATTAATTTAAAACTATTTAAAACTAATTAAAATGCTAAAAAATACTTTTTAAACTAAGAAAATTATGGAAAAATACTTTTTTATTACTTTTATATTTATCTTAACCTAATAAAATTGAAAAATTATTTTTTTTTTACTTTTTATAATTTATTTGTATTAAATGCTATTTAATAATACCTAAAAACTGTTTTTAATTAAGAAAAATAGCAAACAGTTATGAAAAATTATGAAAATTTCAGGAAAAGTTTATTTTAATATGTATAATCTAGGAAAAATAGAAAAACATGGGCTAGTTTGGAGAAATAAGCAACTGCAGTAGCAACTGCTTATTTATAAGCACTTGAAATAAGCTAGAAGGACACAACAAGCACCAAACTGATATACAAACTAAAATAAGCTATAAGAACTCTATTTCAACTAAAAACAACAAACCAAAACCTCAGGATTACAAGCTAGCACAGATTTAAGGTTTGAGCTAAATGAGCAAAACATTTTTTGTAAGCTACTTTGAGCTTATGCAAGAACACCAAATAAGCTAGAACTAAAAACAATTATTGAACTTGTACTAGACCTGGTTGAGACCAATTATACCAAAACTCAGACCATGATAAGCTCTTATGAGCTTGTGAGAAGCTATTTCAAAACCTACAAAACACCGATTGAGAATCATTAATGCTGAGTGAGTTGGGACAAAATGATAAGCACTTGCAGCCCAGGTAAATAAGTTACAAAGTGAAATTTCAAGCTTGTTACTTCAAGAAGGCTTGGTTAGCTTCTCAAAAAGCTAAGATTCACAAGGTAAGGTCAACTAACAAGCTCTGTGTGAGCTTATGAAAAAGTGGTTAAAACCTGTGCACAGGGCACATTTTGAAACAGGTAGCTAAAGTAGGCCAAGAAATAAGCTACTAAAAAGCTGATCTAGAAAATAAGAAAAATACTATTGTAAAGATAAGTAGTTCTATTTTAATATCCTAGAAGCTCAAGTATTGTAAGCTAATAATGAGTCCTACATAAATTAATCTAGTTTATTCAAAATCGACCAAACTGAAAATTTGACTTTTTATAAGAACTAACTAAGTTGACTTTATTGAACTTTAACTTGATTATACTATCTGATTATGTTAATTTAAGCTAAGATGAGATGATATTAAGCTAGGTTAACAGGTTATGAACTACTGTGGTGATTATGACACTTTAACAACTAACAGTTAACTAGTTAAGTAGGATTAAAAGGAAGTTTGACTTTTTCACAAATGAGGACAGGTTTTTTTCTGCTAATATGAGTTATTTAGAACTAATGAGACATGAGACAAACACAGATATAGGACTGCACAACCTCTACTGCAGTGAAATAAGTAAAACCAAACACTATTAAACTTAACTGTTTGAAGTTTTTTTCAAAGCAAGGCACAGATTAAGAACATGCTACTGATTACAAACCTTATAATTTCATTAAAGGAGACTGAATAAACATAAAACAACATGTATTATAACATAAAACAGTGAAGTACTAATTATGCTAATAAGACTTGTGAAAATAAAGTTTTTGCAAACTACAAATTTGAAACAACAAACAACTAGTTTTAAAGCTTAATATGACTTAACTATCACTACTGAACAACAAGAAACAGATATTAAAACTAATGAACTACCAAAACAGTGAAATGCCAAATTGAACAAAGGGCTTACAAGTGGCTATGAACTGAGAACACAGAACCAAGGTCACAAACACAACCTATAGAACCTCCACAGGTTCTCTAACCCATTTCCATCCAAATCAAACTGCTTCAGCTTTCTTGATCACCTTCACCATTGATTTTTATTTTTCACTGAATTTTTTAGTATTTTTGGTATTTTCTGATTTTGACCAATAAACTGCTTTTAAGATTATCTAAAAGCTTTAATAAGCTTTATAAGGAGCTTATGTGGCTTATGAGTCCAAACTAACAGTTTCTAACAACATTTCAACTTATTGAGATTTTTGAATAATAAGAAAATTGCATAACTTGAGATAAGACTTGAAACTGAAATTGGTTGCTTACAAAAGTTTTATTTCAACTTGAAAACATAAAATACAAAGCTTGAAGCTTAAACAAACACTGAAATTTGAAAGTTAAACATAAACGATATTAAAATTTAAAATTACTCTAGATATTTTTCTTCATTGCTTCCTCTTGATATTTATTGACTTGAAATATCTTCTTGTCGACCTCTGAAGTTATCCCACCACAATCCAACCGTTGAAATCAGCCAGATAATCATTTTTGCCATTTGTCGAATTTGGCGCCATTTTTTTCAAAGGGTTGGTTTTCTGCATTAATTGGAGTTGGATTGGTGTGGAGGTGGAGGGGGAATGTAATTGAGTGGAGATGGTGAGGTGTAAAGGTGAAAACCAGTGGTTAAAAACCACTGGTATTGGTGAAACAGGGGAGAGGGAGACGGGTCTACAGTGGCGCGGTATTATTTGTTTTCAAATATTGGGCCGGGTCAAGTGTTTGGGCTTGGATTTGGACTTAGTTAATAATAGGGTCCGGATTGGTTTATTTCAACAAGGACCAATCATGTAATTTAGCCAAAGTTAAGGGCTGATCTTGAACATGTTCCAAAGCTCTCATAAGGACTAAAACTGCCAAGTAAGATTAGTACAAGGACCTTTGTTGATAATTTCCATTTTTACAAATCCAGGGACCAAAACTGTCAATTTAGAAACTTGAGGGACCAATATTGTAATTTCTCAAAAAGTTTATCATAAGGACCATTTTTGTCAAATATTAATAGAACAAGGCTAAAAGTTGATAATTTTCACTTTTTAAATTAACCAAGGACTATTTTTGACATTTTCCAAAGTTCAGGGACTAAAGTTGTTAATTTGTGATTTTTAAACTTGGAAGGGTTTTTTTTGACAACTTTTGAATCCTATGGACCTTAAATGACTTTTTACAAGTTTTGAATTACGTGGACCTGATTTTGACAACTTTTATCACTTGGGGGACTAAAACTGCCAATTATGCAAACTTGATACGTTTTTCACCAGATTTTGATGTTTTTGCATTTAAAACATATAAAACACTTGTTTGTGATATTTTTATCATTTTGATGTGTTTCTGAGTGTTTTCAGACGTTTTTGCAGTTTAAACAGTACAAAAATGATGAGTATTTAGACACTCATCAATCCCCCACACTAAGATATTGCTAGTCCCTAGCAATGATTTGAAGCTTTAATGGATTTTAAAGACTCTTTACCAAAAGCCATCACTTCTGGAGTAGCCAATTGTTTCAGTTCAAGTAAGAACCTTGGTACACTGATAACCAAATGATTTTGAGCAAATCATAAGCTGTCAACGGATTTGATTTTGTCTTTACCAGAAGCCGTACCCTTCTGGACTAGCCAACTCTTAGATAAATTATCAGAATTATCTTTGGTGAGTCGATTACCAATTATGGATTTTCCACTGCCTTTACCACAAGCCATAACCTTGCGGGCTAGCCAACTCTTCACTAGTTAAAAGATATGGTGAGCTGAACACCATACAATTTTAGGCAAATTGCAAGCCATAAACGGATTTGAGATATCTTTACCAAGAGCCGTTTGCTCTTGGATTAGCTAATCCTTATGTGGGTTAGACATGGCGGATCGATTACCATTTGGCTGAGTAAGTGAAAAAACACTTACTCCAAAAAAAAATTTTGGCCAAAAACGGGGGAATTGGGTGAAATAATTACATGATAAAATTGGCCAAAAACGGGGGAATTGGGTGAAATAATTACATGATAAAATTCGTGAGAATTCCCCCCCACACTAAGAAATGAATATTGCCCTCAATATTCAAAGTACCGTAATGTTATGCCGAAACATAGAATACAAAAGGGAAATACTACGGCCATTATTTTGTTTTTGATATGTACACATTTTTTTTTTTTTTTTTAGAAGACTTATATACACAACATGTGGGGCAACCCCCCCACACTAGGGTGGTAGAACAGAGAAAGAAGACAGAAATATGGGTGAAAACCCATATGGTGCGTGCTAATGTTTTTGATTACCGAGTCACTAGCTTGACTCGATCCCCGAAATTCATTGGTTCATGGGGAATGTTTGTAAATCCGGGACAACCACAGGGGGAATGTCCTCTCCAAAGTAATGCTTAACTCGATGACCATTCACTTTAAAATTAGGACCATCGGGTTGAGATAACTCAACGGTACCATAAGGATAAACCTTAGCAATAGTGAATGGACCAGACCAGCGGGACTTAAGCTTTCCCGAGAAAATCTTCAATCTAGAATTGAAAAGAAGGACTCGATCACCAACGTTGAAAACGCGGTTCTTGATCTTGGAGTCGTGAATCTTCTTTGTCTTTTGCTTGTAGATCAAAGAGTTCTCATAAGCTTGATCACGAAGTTCATTTAGTTCATTCATTTGAACTTTTCTGTGATCACCGGCTGTCTGTATATCGAAGTTCGCATGTTTTAAGGCCCAGTAAGCTTTGTGCTCTAGCTCAATCGGAAGATGACATGCCTTTCCGTACACTAGCTTGTATGGAGTACACCCAATTGGTGTTTTGTAAGCTGCACGAAAAGCCCGAGTGCGTCATCCAGTTTATCCACCCAGATGCACGATTTTCGCCTACTGTCCTTTCAAGGATTCTTTTAATGCCACGGTTTGAAACTTCCACCTGCCCACTTGTTTGGGGGTGGTATGCAGTTGAGAGACGGTGGGTAACACCATACTTTTGCATGACACGATCAAATTGGTCATTACAAAAATGTGTACCACGATCACCGATTATAGCACGAGGAGTTCCAAATCTGGCAAAGAGAGCTTTCAAAAATTTCACAACAACTCGGGCATCATTGGTGGGTAAAGCTTTTGCTTCAACCCATTTTGACAAATAGTCAACGGCCACGAGTATGTACTTGTTTCCACGAGACGAAGGAAATGGCCCCATAAAATCAATACCCCATATGTCAAATATCTCACAAACTTGAATGGCATTTTGTGGCATTTCATTTCTTTGAGATATGTTTCCATGACGCTGACAAGCATCACAAGTTTTGACAAATTCGTGGGCATCTTTATAGATTGTGGGCCAATAAAACCCGGAATCAAACACCTTTTTGGCGGTGTAGTTTGGACTATGATGGCCCCCGTTGGGTCCAGCATGGCAAGCTTTGAGAATGTCAAGAGCTTCTTGTCCATAAACACACCGTCGGATGACTTGATCCGCACAGATTTTGAATAAGAAAGGTCGTCCAGAAATAATGTTTAACATCCTTGAAGAATTTGTTCTTCTGCTGGGTCGACATCCCTTTCACTATGAAGTTACCCGCATGGTAATTTGCAAAGTCAGCAAACCATGGGGTAGAAGAATTCCCATGAAAAGAAACCGCATTGAGTGTCTCGAGAGGAAATGTTTCATTTATATCCTTTTTCTCGAAAACATCTTGGTGAGGGTTTTCTAATCTGGAAAGATGATCAGCAGCCAGGTTCTCAGCTCCTTTTTTATCACGTATGATGATATCAAATTCTGGAGGAGGAGAACACAACGGAGCAATCTCGGCTTTGCATCTTGTTTTGCAAAGAGATATTTAAGAGCCGAGTGATCCGTATACACTACACGATTTGGTCAAGAAAAGATACGGCCGAAACTTCTCAAAGCATACACCACGACTAGTAGCTCTTTTTCTGTGGTGGTGTAATGAGTTTGAGCTTCAGTCATAGTCTTACTTTCGTAGTGGATAGGCTGAAAATGCTTGTTTCTTCGTTGCCCTAAGACTGCACCGATAGCAAAATCACTTGCATCGCACATGAGCTCAAAAGGCAAGTCCCAGTCGGGAGCAACGAGAATGGGTGCTTCAGTAAGCTTTTTCTTCAATGTTTCAAAAGCTTCTATGCACTCGGGTGAGAAGATAAAAGGAGCATCCTTTTCAAGAAGATGGGTCATAGGCCGGGCGATTTTGGAAAAATCTTGTATAAATCTACGATAGAAACCGGCATGACCTAAAAAACTCCTAATACCCTTGACGGTAGTAGGATGAGGCAGTTTAGCAATGACATCAACTTTTGCTCTATCTACCTCAATCCCGTTCTTTGAAATCTTATGGCCAAGGACAATGCCTTCTTTGACCATAAAGTGACTTTTCTCCCAGTTTAGACAAAGATTGGTGTCTTCACACCTTTGAAGCATTTTATCTAAATGAGAGAGACATGATTGAAAAGAATTCCCAATAACTGAGAAGTCATCCATAAACACTTCCATTGTTTCCCCGATCATGTCGTTGAATATGGCCATCATACATCGTTGGAACGTGCCAGGAGCATTACATAAGCCAAAAGGCATACGTTTGTAGGCAAAAGTTCCGTATGGGCAAGTGAATGTGGTTTTCTCTTGATCATTTGGATCAATGGGGATCTGAAAGTAACCCGAGAAACCATCAAGGAAACAATAGTACTCATTCCCTGCTAATCTCTCAAGCATCCGGTCCATGAAGGGTAGAGGAAAATGGTCTTTACGGGTGGCGTCATTCAACTTACGATAGTCGATGCAAACACGCCATCCCGTAACCAATCGAGTTGGAATTAACTCGTTATCTTCATTTGTGATAACAGTAATGCCACCCTTTTTCGGAACACAATGAATTGGGCTGACCCAAGGACTGTCTGAGATCGGGTAAATCAATCCTGCATTAAGAAGTTTGATAACCTCTTGTTTGATAACATCATGGATTTTTGGATTCACTCGTCTCTGATGTTGAACTGCGGGCTTAAAGTCATCCTCCATCAAGATTTTATGGGTACAAAACTCAGGGTTTATACCTTTGATGTCGGAGAGTTTCCAAGCAATTGCTTGCTTGTGTGACTTCAAGATTTTAATGAGAGCAGCTTTTTCATCTTCACTCAAATCTCGAGCAATAATGACAGGTAATTTATCATCACCTTCAAGGAATGCATACTCGAGATGAGGAGGTAAGTCCTTAAGCTCAACCTCAGGAAATTCTTCAGTTTTCTCAACTGACTTGACTTCCCTTTTATGAAGTTTGATGGGAGGGAGAGGAGGAGAAGTGTCCAGATCTGACAATTTCTCAAGAAGAATATCTCCCTCCAGATTAATCTCATTTTGACTAATCTCATCAGGAATTGAATCACTAGGATGAGGGGTTGATGATGGATCATCATTGAGCAGCTTCTCAATAAGAAGTATGTCCCCCTCAATATCAATTGGAGCGTGATCAATTTCCCAAGGCACAGAATCACTAGCCAAGTATGCCTCAATCTCTTCTGAGATGGAGTCATTTCCCTCAAAAGGAGTGATAGAAGGAGTAGAATTGGCTATGATAGGTTGAGAAGATGTGGTGGAATCCCCACTCACAGAATTATGAGAATAACCAAGAACTTCTTGAGAGTACTCTTCAGTGGCAACATCAATGATATCTATTCGGTTAACCGACTCAGAATCATAATTTGCGGAGTACCTCGAAGTTTGATCAAGGTTAAAAGTGACAGCTTCATTACCAACACGCAATGTGATTTCTTGCTCAAATACATCTATGAGAGCACGGCCCGTCCTTAGGAATCCTCGACCAACAATGAGAGGAACCCGATGATCGGCATCAAAATCAACAACCACGAAGTCAGCTGGGAAATGGAACTTTCCTACTTTCACAAATACGTCCCTCAGCAATGCCAAGAGGACGGGATATGGAACGATCAGCTCTCGAGAGTCATGCATGTAGGAGTGAGTTCCAGAAGAGAAAGTTTCTTCCACACTGAATATGGCATAAGGTTTATGCTTGCACCAAGATCTGCTAGGGCAAAGCATTCAACCATTCCGGGGAATACACAAGGTAAGAGAAATTTCCCAGGATCTCCAAGCTTTTCAGGAAGCTTCTTCAGGATGACTGCAGAGCAGTTCTCGTTAAGAGGAGTCTTAGCCATTTCAAACAGCTTTTCCTTATTGCTTAACATGTGCTTGAGAGTTGATGCAAACTTGGGCATCAGCATGATAGCATCCGCAAAGCTTATGTCAAAGTGTAACTCTTGGAAAATTTGGAAAAATTTATCCATTTGATGACTAGCTTTCTCGCGGAGCTTTTGCTCATTCAAACGCGATGGATAAGGAATAGAAGATTTGGATTTCTGATTCTCAACAGGAGCTATAGGAGGTTCAAAAACAACTCCTTGATTTGATTTGGGTTTCTGGACCACTTGAGGTTGGACTACCGAAGGTTGGACGTGTGCGGTACTTCGTGGGCTAGAATAATGCACCTTGTCCGTTGTTTCCTTGGTAACTTGACTCATTGCCACAGGAGGAGGGGGCATTGGAGTCGTAGGTCCATTGTGTGTTGGAGGTTCACTTTCCACTACCTTAGGGAGAGAAGAAGAAGAGGTAGTAGGAATAGTGGGTCCATTGTATGAAACACCACTTCTGGTTGTGATCGCCTTAGCATCGCCCCTCGGGTTAGCGATCGTGTTGCTCGGTAAAGTACCGAGCCCGGGTCGATCATTTAAAGACTTCTTCAGATCAACAATCTGACTGACCAACAACCTGTTCATTTCATCTTGGGATTTCATGAACGCTTCATAACTCATCGATGATGGTCCTGGAGGAGTAATGACGGGAGGAGCTAGAGGGACAATTTGAGGCCGTATGTTTTGATTATAGCCAAAATTCCCTTGATTAGGATTCATATTCCCATGAAATTGATTCCCTCGATTGAAATGGTTTTGATGAAGGTTTCCTTGATTTTGGAAACCTTGATTGGGTCCAGGATAGAAATTACCTTGGTTTTGATAACCTTGGTTCATTCTTGGTTGGTTCTGATTCCGGTTTTGCATGTTGTGATTTTGGTTAAAACCGGGTGGTGCTTGATTAGTGTTAGCACGGTAGTGTGGTTCATTTTGAGGACGGTATTGATTACCTCCTTGCTGTGAACTACCGACTAAAGCATTTGCTTCAAAAGGACTACCATCGGTGGCAGTACAATTGTAGTAGGCATGAGGACCACCACAAGTGACACAACTTTCAACTTTCTTCACTTCAAATGATGTGTTGGTCTGAGTGAAGGAGACCTTCTTCTGGTTAGCAAGAACCAAAGCCTGAACAATGTCTGTGAGTTTATCAATCTTAGCATCGGTGCTAGATGTACTCACGGGGGATGAAGAAGAAGAAGGTCCAGCATTAGACTGATATGTCTTAGCTCTGAAAGGACGGACTTGAGACTTGTTCTCAATGATCTGCAAGGCCTCTTTGGTGGTCTTGCTCAGGAAATTACCTCCCGCGGAGGCATTCAAAGAGTCTTGATTTGTCTGATTGAGACCATTGTAGAAAGTATCCATTTGCATTAACTCGGTAAAACCGTGATGCGGACACTTGCGAAGCAACTCTTTGTAACGATCCCATGCCTCCCCGAATGACTCATCAAATCTCTGAGAAAATTTCATTATCTCATTCTTAAGACTTGTGGTTCGGGATGGAGGATAGAACTCGTTAACGAATTTGGTAACTAGATCTTCCCATGTCTCTATAGAACGAGGGGGTTGTTTCTCAAGCCAATTCCGGGCTTGTCCCTCTAGAGAAAATGGAAACAGAAGAAGCTTGATAGCTTCGTGTGGGACATTCTTGTACTTGATGGTAGATGCTATCTTGTTAAACCATCGAATGTGTGCATGAGGATCATCCCGCTCAAAACCATAGAATTGGCTTTGGGTTACCAGATTAAGCAACCCGGTTTTGAGTTCGAAGGTATCAGCCACGATGGCTCGGACAACAATGGCATCTCCGTAACCCTCGATGGGTGCTTGGAGAAGCTCATTCATGGGTTTGTCTTCGCCATTTCGACAGTGGTGGTGGTGGTAGACGCCTCAGTCACGGCTGAAGCGCTGAACGCCTCTACGTCTGCGAGGAATGTTTCCAAGTTCTGAAAGTGGACTTGTAGAACTGGAAGAACGAGTGCGCATGCACTAAGTATAAAAATCAATTTTCAAAACAAATGAGGCAAAACACAAGTGAACTTAACCAATAATCTCAAATGAAATGGCTTCTTTGAAAAAGGTACACCAAATCACAAGTGACACAAAGGCAAGTTTTAAATCTGATGTTCGGGAACTTATTATGGTCGCACTCCCAGTTAGGTAGTGCACTGCCTTGATTTGCGGTGGTTGATTTTTATGTATATATTAAGTACCACTGAAAAGACGTAGGTATGATTTGTGCAGATGGGTTTAAAAACTTTTGACAATATTTTTGGTATCGTCTCGTTTAACCAAATCGTATCTCTTCAAGAATCACCTTAAAAGAGAATACAAAGAAAACGTTTCGATTGTTTTGTTGTTTTATATTTTTTTGGAGTTTTTAACACTTTAGGAAAAGTGTTAATGAACTTTTTGATTTATATTAACTTTACAGAAAACTTTTTACAAACTGTGGTATATGTGCAAGTACGGGTCTGAAAATGCTAGAACACGCTTACAGCCTCCCCGGCAGCGGCGCCAAAATTTGATCCACGCAAAACAGTCAAGCTAAATCACTCAAACCTGCCACTTGTGAATGGCAGACCGTAATCAGCTTAAAACTGTTCAAGCACGAATGCAATTTAAATCAGAGGAATATAGGGAATTCCTGGGTCGTTAAGTCCCACGGAGGATGAATTGGTGTAATAAACACTTGATCAGATGGTAGAATGATCACTAAGGATAGTGATCAGTAAGGTTTTGGATGGAAAATTATACTAAAAGAAAAAATCTACAAATTAAAGCGACTTAAATGCAAATTAAAAGAAATAAAAGATAAAATCTATTAAATAAACGCTATCACTATTTTTAAAGGCGATGAACGTTTAAAACCTACAACTTAAAACTTACGTTTAAAATAAAATTACGTCTACGTACAAAATAAAACGTGAGTTTTAAAGAAATAAAAGACCTATAAATATGAAAATGATATTTTTATAATCCTAATAATAAAAGAAAATTATTAGAAAAATAAAATTATTTTTACAACTATTTATTTAATTATTATTAATTAAAACTATTTATTAAGTATTTAAAATGCACTAAAATACAAGAAAATACAAAATTAACCTAGAAAAATGAAATTATAACTTGGAAAAATCTAAAATATGATAAAAATTATTTTAAAACTAAAAATATATTTTTAGACTTATTATGTATTTATTATTAATTTAAAACTATTTAAAACTAATTAAAATGCTAAAAAATACTTTTTAAACTAAGAAAATTATGGAAAAATACTTTTTATTACTTTTATATTTATCTTAACCTAATAAAATTGAAAAATTATTTTTTTTTTACTTTTTATAATTTATTTGTATTAAATGCTATTTAATAATACCTAAAAACTGTTTTTAATTAAGAAAAATAGCAAACAGTTATGAAAAATTATGAAAATTTCAGGAAAAGTTTATTTTAATATGTATAATCTAGGAAAAATAGAAAAACATGGGCTAGTTTGGAGAAATAAGCAACTGCAGTAGCAACTGCTTATTTATAAGCACTTGAAATAAGCTAGAAGGACACAACAAGCACCAAACTGATATACAAACTAAAATAAGCTATAAGAACTCTATTTCAACTAAAAACAACAAACCAAAACCTCAGGATTACAAGCTAGCACAGATTTAAGGTTTGAGCTAAATGAGCAAAACAGATTTTTGGTAAGCTACTTTGAGCTTATGCACAGAACACCAAATAAGCTAGAACTAAAAAACAATTATTGGAACTTGTACTAGACCTGGTTGAGACCAATTATACCAAAACTCAGACCATGATAAGCTCTTATGAGCTTGTGAGAAGCTATTTCAAAACCTGACAAAACACTGATTTGAGAATCAGTTAATGCTGAGTGAGTTGGGACAAAATGATAAGCACTTGCAGCCCAGGTAAATAAGTTACAAAGTGAAATTTCAAGCTTGTTACTTCAAGAAGGCTTGGTTAGCTTCTCAAAAAGCTAAGATTCACAAGGTAAGGTCAACTAACAAGCTCTGTGTGAGCTTATGAAAAAGTGGTTAAAACCTGTGCACAGGGCACATTTTGAAACAGGTAGCTAAAGTAGGCCAAGAAATAAGCTACTAAAAAGCTGATCTAGAAAATAAGAAAAATACTATTGTAAAGATAAGTAGTTCTATTTTAATATCCTAGAAGCTCAAGTATTGTAAGCTAATAATGAGTCCTACATAAATTAATCTAGTTTATTCAAAATCGACCAAACTGAAAATTTGACTTTTTATAAGAACTAACTAAGTTGACTTTATTGAACTTTAACTTGATTATACTATCTGATTATGTTAATTTAAGCTAAGATGAGATGATATTAAGCTAGGTTAACAGGTTATGAACTACTGTGGTGATTATGACACTTTAACAACTAACAGTTAACTAGTTAAGTAGGATTAAAAGGAAGTTTGACTTTTTCACAAATGAGGACAGGTTTTTTCTGCTAATATGAGTTATTTAGAACTAATGAGACATGAGACAAACACAGATATAGGACTGCACAACCTCTACTGCAGTGAAATAAGTAAAACCAAACACTATTAAACTTAACTGTTTGAAGTTTTTTTCAAAGCAAGGCACAGATTAAGAACATGCTACTGATTACAAACCTTATAATTTCATTAAAGGAGACTGAATAAACATAAAACAACAGTATTAATAACATAAAACAGTGAAGTACTAATTATGCTAATAAGACTTGTGAAAATAAAGTTTTTGCAAACTACAAATTTGAAACAACAAACAACTAGTTTTAAAGCTTAATATGACTTAACTATCACTACTGAACAACAAGAAACAGATATTAAAACTAATGAACTACCAAAACAGTGAAATGCCAAATTGAACAAAGGGCTTACAAGTGGCTATGAACTGAGAACACAGAACCAAGGTCACAAACACAACCTATAGAACCTCCACAGGTTCTCTAACCCATTTCCATCCAAATCAAACTGCTTCAGCTTTCTTGATCACCTTCACCATTGATTTTTATTTTTCACTGAATTTTTTAGTATTTTTGGTATTTTCTGATTTTGACCAATAAACTGCTTTTAAGCTTATCTAAAAGCTTTAATAAGCTTTATAAGGAGCTTATGTGGCTTATGAGTCCAAACTAACAGTTTCTAACAACATTTCAACTTATTGAGATTTTTGAATAATAAGAAAATTGCATAACTTGAGATAAGACTTGAAACTGAAATTGGTTGCTTACAAAAGTTTTATTTCAACTTGAAAACATAAAATACAAAGCTTGAAGCTTAAACAAACACTGAAATTTGAAAGTTAAACATAAACGATATTAAAATTTAAAATTACTCTAGATATTTTTCTTCATTGCTTCCTCTTGATATTTATTGACTTGAAATATCTTCTTGTCAACCTCTGAAGTTATCCCACCACAATCCAACCGTTGAAATCAGCCAGATAATCATTTTTGCCATTTGGCGAATTTGGCGCATTTTTTTCAAAGGGTTGGTTTTCTGCATTAATTGGAGTTGGATTGGTGTGGAGGTGGAGGGGGAATGTAATTGAGTGGAGATGGTGAGGTGTAAAGGTGAAAACCGTGGTTAAAAACACTGGTATTGGTGAAACAGGGGAGAGGGAGACGGGTCTACAGTGGCGCGGTATTATTTGTTTTCAAATATTGGGCCGGGTCAAGTGTTTGGGCTTGGATTTGGACTTAGTTAATAATAGGGTCCGGATTGGTTTATTTCAACAAGGACCAATCATGTAATTTAGCCAAAGTTAAGGGCTGATCTTGAACATGTTCCAAAGCTCTCATAAGGACTAAAACTGCCAAGTAAGATTAGTACAAGGACCTTTGTTGATAATTTCCATTTTTACAAATCCAGGGACCAAAACTGTCAATTTAGAAACTTGAGGGACCAATATTGTAATTTCTCAAAAAGTTTATCATAAGGACCATTTTTGTCAAATATTAATAGAACAAGGCTAAAAGTTGATAATTTTCACTTTTAAATTAACCAGGACTATTTTTGATTTTCCAAAGTTCAGGGACTAAAGTTGTTAATTTGTGATTTTTAAACTTGGAAGGGTTTGTTTTGACAACTTTTGAATCCTATGGACCTTAAATGACTTTTTACAAGTTTTTGAATTACCAGGGACTGATTTTGACAACTTTTGTAACTTGGGGGACTAAAACTGCCAATTATGCAAACTTGATACGTTTTTCACCAGATTTTGATGTTTTTGCATTTAAAACATATAAAACACTTGTTTGTGATATTTTTATCATTTTGATGTGTTTCTGAGTGTTTTCAGACGTTTTTGCAGTTTAAACAGTACAAAAATGATGAGTATTTAGACACTCATCAAACCGCCAATCTATAATCGTTTCAAACTCAAAGTAGAAGAATACACCAATCCGCGGTTTTCTCAAAGATTGGCGGTTTCCCCTATGTTGTCGTCAACAAGGTTTCCCCACCAATCCGTTTGGTGTAAACATTTGCAATCCCCTATGTAAACGATCGTGCACTATCTTCGGCGTATTCACGTTTGTTTCACTTGGAAGTAGGGAGAAAACAAAATTCTTGTTGAAAACAAAAAACCTTCGTATGAAATGTTTTGTTTTCCAGCGTATGAAAACAAAAGTTTTCTGTGTATTTCTCCTTGGGTTCTTTCTTGCGTATTGTATCTTTAAAAACAAAAACGAAGTGTTAATCCTATGCTCTTGATGCCAATTGTTGTCCCAAACTCTAGATCAATATATGTAGATTGCAAATGTAAAGTAATATGAATAAGTAAAATTGTCTATTAACCTTTAAAATCATTCGATACATATGTATATATAAGTTTCTATTCGGTATGAAAGAACCATTGTGTTGGTTCGTTTGTAACCGCCTATAACCGCCAATCTATAATCGTTTTTCGGTTATTAAGTTCTTAGTTGACGTGTTTGGTCCTTCGTCTAATAATAATTACATGAGAAGCAATAAGAGTAAGATTATTGGTTCACACAAGCATCATTTTACTTCAAGTTGGTATGGAATACAAGGGCAGAATCACCTAAGTCCTCAGGAGTTACGGCAACTTGCCCTGGGAGATAGACTGGTTCCCATTGCTCCCACCACCCTGAAACTTGGTCCCACCGTGAACCTTATCTACCTAGCTTGAACCACTACCTATCAGAATCACAAGTACACGACTTAGTTACACATGCACATACAAAAATAACAAAATACAAAAAGGGAAAAACAACTATATCAGGACCTCTTTCGTAGTTTCGTCCGAGAAACATCATCATTGATTATCCTCGACTTTGATTTCTTTCGGGAAGACATCCTCAACCCTAAGGTAGCAGCAACCTTAACATCAGCAGTTTTGTCAGCTTCTGCTTCATCATCATTTGAAATAGGGTACACGGTCATCAATGGGATAACATTCAAAGGCTCAGGAGGTGAGAGGTTAGTTTTTTCACAGTAGCAGCAGCCCCACTCCCACTAGCCTCAACCCTGATAATTCCTCTTCTGAACCAAGCGCTCAAACAAAGAAACTTGGTCATCTACATCCACCATTGCATGGTCAAAGACAGGCACTTCGCCCACTTGCATAGGTGGAGGAGGAGGATTAACCCCGGCATCAGGGTTCACAAGAATGACTGGCTTAGACCTATCAATCACACCCTCGTCATCATATTCGACAAGCATCGAGATAATATCCATCACTTCAAAAAAGGGGGAAAATCTTATGGTTAGACAAAACCGCGAAAGCTAAAAGGCATAAGAGCATACGCAAAAAGTTGTCAAACTAAGCATGTTTCACCCAAGTGGGTTCTCAGCGGCATAACTATTCTCGGCACAAGACATCAAAAAAACAAAGAGGAGGAAGACCAAAACGACACAACAAAGGACTTTTATCTAAAAAATTAAGGAACAAAAGTGGACTAACCTTGCTTCGCCATCTTCCTTTCAAAATCTTGGTTAAAAAAACCTTCAAAAAGTCAAAAATCGTCGGTGTTTGAAGCAAGGTAAACCAAACGTTTTTAGGGATGGATAAAACTAAGAAGTTAAAAACACAATCCCTATTTATAAGAGGTTAAAGTTAATGTTAGTGGAAAACAGGTGGTAACAGCCCATTAGGCCAGCACACCTAAGTTACGCACATGATGTTCACGATCTGGTAAGACACGCATGCGGTCAATATTATGATGACGTCAAGCACATTCGAATAGACAGGTTTGAACCCGCCGAAAAAATCGAAAGGACAGAATTTGAAATTATTTTGAAAAGATTCATTTAGCATTTTCCATGCAAAACATTTAATGCGACCTTAACCTGTACAACCTATACGTCACCTGGGGAACAATACTTAGAGCCTAAGTCATCATTACAAGGAAACTCATGAGTCAACCTAATATGTGGACCCCGGTTTCCTGGCACAAGACTGGGGGACTCATTTATTTTAAAGTCCAGCATCATCTCACTTGTACATGACATAATACTAGACTGGGGGACTTGATAACGTATCAATATTAGTGGCCCAAGCCTACCAACCACACACTCCAATCAAACCCATATACTCAAGGTTCGCGAGTCAACCAGACGAGAACCATGTAAACCCACGTCGAGCTAGACATGGTAACATTTCTCAGGCCGCATAGTACATGCGCATGAGACAAATGTCCCCAACTGCCACTAACATTTAAGATGTACGAATCTGACATAGCACGGTCGGAGATACACGACCAACATTATAGGAAGTAGAGCACTTGATTGGTCCCGAACCGTCAAGTTTTATCTCACACAAGCTAGCCACTTGTGAATGGCTAACCGTAAGAAACTTAAAACAGTTCAGACACCAATGCAATGAAGTCCAGGAGAGTATAGTGTTTCCCCAGGTCGTTATGTCCCAACGAGCTGTGCGAGAATAATCAAACGAATAGTGATCGAGAGATTTTGAACGGAAAAGAGATATGATTGATTATAACTACAGAAAAAGTTTATAAATTACAGGGGCTTAAATGCAAATTAAAGAAAATTAAAAAGATAAACTATATTAAATAAACGCTATCACTATTTGCAAAATGATTTTTTTGATTTTTCTTTTATAAAACTTAAATTAAAAACTACGTGACGTATAAAAGAAAATGTGAACTGAAGCAATATTAATCCTAAAAATATAAAAATGACATTTTTACAAACCTAATGATAGGAGAAAATTTTTAGAAAAAGAAAATTATTTTTAAAACTATTTATCTAATTATTATTAATTAAAAACTATTTTTAACTATTTAATTATACCTAAAATACAAGAAAATATTAAATAAAGCTAGAAAAATAAAATTATGACTTAGAAAAATCTAAAATAACTAAATAGAATTTTCAAAACTAATTTTGTATTTTTCTGATTATTTTTCTATTTTCTATGAATTAAAAACTATTTAAAACTACTTAAATTTCTTAGAAATACAAATTTAACTAAGAAAAATCTGGAAAAATATTTTTTTTTAACTTTTTATATTTATCTTAACCTAAGAAAAATGAAAACTTATTTTTTTTTTTTGAAACTTTTCTGATTTAATTGTATTAAAAGCTAATTAAAAAGGCTTAAAAATTGATTTAAATAAAGAAAAATACCAAACTGACGTAGAAAAATCTGAAAAATTCAAGATAAGTCTAAAATAATATTAAGAATCTAGGAAAAACATAAAAACAGGTGGTTGTGTGCAAGAATATGGAACTGCAATCACAAGTGCTTAAGAATAAGCACTTGTATTAAGCAAATGAAAACCAAAGACCACCACAGAATACAGAAGCTATAATAAGCTAAAAGTATCCAAATGCAACTAATATTAACTAGCTTAAACCAATGAATGTAAACTACACATATTTGGTGTTTTGAGATCAAGTGCCAAAAACAGATTTGGGGGCTACTTTGTGACCTGAAAATAAGCACTCAAATAAGTTGAAACTAAAAACCAAATGTTGGAACCTAATCTAGACCTGACCAGGTGCTTGTAAACCAAAAACCAGACCTTGGCTAGCTAAACTGAGCTCTGTGCAAGCCTTGCACAAAACCTGTGCACACTCAGTATACACCGAGTGTGTACAGAGGGTGCACTTACACCCATATTGACAAGCGAGCTTTTGGGTCTTATAAAAATTCACAAAAATCTATAAAATGAGATTAAGAAAATTGACCGTGGAAGTTTTTTAACCCACATTTCATTTGATTTGTCTCAGAAATGAATCCAAGAAAAATCATCTTAGTTAGGCTCAAAACCGATTTTCACTATTTTGACTTTTTAACAGATTTGTTAATTTGACTTTTATGAACTTTGATTCCAATTTATGGACTGATGTTGATGTTAAATGATGAAATAAACTTGATCCAATCTATGTTTATGATATCTAAAACAACAACTAGTTTTTGTTTTCCAATAACTCCAACAGTTAAGATTTTAAGACAGATGAGAGGTGATTTTGACTTTGATAGTTTGCAGATGCAATATTAAGACAGAGTTGAGTCAAATAGAGTTACATAAGCCTAGAACAACAAGTCCTAACTACTGAACAAATCTCTAAAACAGTTTAAGCAGCAATTCCAAACACAACTTAAAACACTGATTTGTAATGTAAACTAAGGCACCTACTGAACTAGCTATTGCAGACACTAAAACTGACTCTAACCAACCTAATTAACACTTAATCAATAAATAAAAACCAATATAAACCACAAGTACATATTATGCAATAATTCTTGAAAATAACTCACAATTGGTCCTAGCCACAATGGCTTGAAATCAGTCAACCAAAGAACCTCTATCCTATATATATCAACCCAATAGCCTCTAAATCAACCCAAATCCAGCACTGCATCACCTATATCCATTTCCATTTCAATTTGAGCTCAGTTTGACTTTCTTTGACCAAAAACCAACTTTGCTTGAAACTTAAATGTAAGCTTACAATAAGCTATAAGAAGCTTATATAAGCTTGTTTGAGCTTAAAAATAAGCTACTAAACGCTTGTACATAAGATTTTGAAATTGAAATTTGAAACATGGAACATGAAACATGAATTGTAAACACAAACTTGAATTGATGCTTGAAAATAGTTGCAATGCACTGAAATACTTTAGTTTGATACACTTAAACTTAAAATTACATCTAAGAGTCTATTGAAGACATAGAAATTTAAAAAAACGACATACAATTAAAAATTAAACTAACTACCACTGTGTTTTGTTTCTTCTTCTTCCTCTTTATACACCCATATGCTTTCTCTCACACTCTCTGAGTAAATCCCATCTATAATCTTGGCCTTGGATTGGTTGGTATCATTTTTGGCGTTTGATGAAATTTTGGCGCCAAATGGTATGTGCCAGTTGGAGGGGTTGAGTAAGCATTTAATGCATCTTGGCTTGGGGTGTTTGGAGGGTAGGAGTAGGGTGGGTGAGATGATGGGGGTTGGAGTATTGCAGGTGGTGTTGCAGGGGTGATGATGAGGGGGAAGGTAACACCCGTGAGCGGGTTTATTATTTAAAACTGTGGGTGGGTTTAACTTGGATAACGGGTCGGGTATAAGGGTTGGATTGGGTATAGGGTTATGGTTTTGTTGGGCTTGGGATATTGGATAAAGGGATTGGACCAAGGATTTAAATTGGACCCATATGAGATTTTAGGGACTAAAACTGTAATTTCTCAAAACTTTTGGAACTTTTCACCAAAGGATTAATTATGACAATTTATGATTCCAAAGGGACCTTTGGTGACTTTTCTTTTAAAATAAGTGCCTAGGGACTAAATTTGACAACTTTTGAAACTTGGGACCTGAAATCTGCCAATTATGCAAACTTAGCTCATTTTTCATCTGATTTTAAACATTTTGCATCTGAAACATATAAAATATAATTTTGAGATATTTTCAGTATTTTGATGCATTTCTGAGCATTTTTAAGTGTTTTGCAGTTCAGATTTAACCAAAAATGATGAGTATTTACACACTCATCAATCCCCCACACTAAACTATTGCTAGTCCCTAGCAATCTTTTGAGAAAAACTTAATGGATTTGAATCTCTTTACCAAAAGCCATTACTTCTGGAGTAGCCAAATGTTTCAGTTCAAGTAAGAACCATGGTACACCGATAACCATGTGATTTTGAGCAAACCACCAGCTTCCAACGGATTTGATTTGTCTTTACCAGAAGCCGTTTGCTCTGGACTAGCCAACTCTTAGATAAATTATCAATATTATCTTTGGTGAGTCGATTACCAATTATGGTTTTTCCACTGCCTTTACCACAAGCCATAAACTTGCGGGCTAGCCCACTCTTCACTAATTAAAGATATGGTAAGCTGAATACCATACAATTTTGGTCAAATTGCAAGCCGTCAACGGATTTGAGATATCTTTACCAAGAGCCGTTTGCTCCTGGATTAGCCAATCCTTTTGTTTATTAGACATGGCGGACTGATAACCATAAGCTGAGTAAGTGCAAAACACTTACTCCAAAAAAAAAAATTTGGCCAAAAATGGGGGAATTGGGTGGTATAATTACATGATAAAATTCGTGAGAATCCCCCCCCACACTAGAAATGAATATTGCCCTCAATATTCAAAGTACCGGCGGTTATGCCGAAACATAGAACGTAAAAGGGAAATACTACGGCCATTATTTGAAAGATTTTTTTTTTTTATACAACAGCGGGGGGCAACTCCCCCACACTAGGGTGGTAGAAAATAGAAAGAAGTCAGAAATATGGGTGAAAACCCATATAGCATGCTACTGTTTTTGATTCCCGAGTCGCTAGCTTGACTCGATCCCCGCATTCATTGGTTCATGGGGAAAGTTTGTAGATCCGGGACAACCACAGGAGGAATGTCCTCTCCAAAATAATGCTTCAATCGATGACCATTCACTTTAAAGTTTGGACCATCGGGTTGAGATAACTCAATGGTTCCATATGGGAATACTTTAGTGATGGTGAATGGTCCAGACCAGCGGGATTTAAGTTTTCCCGAGAAAATCTTCAATCTTGAATTGAAAAGAAGGACTCGATCACCGACGTTGAAAACGCGGTTTTTGATTTTGGAGTCATGAATCTTCTTTGTCTTTTGTTTGTAGATCAAAGAGTTCTCGTATGCTTGATCACGAAGTTCATTTAATTCATTCATTTGAACTTTCCGGTGATCACCAGCCTGTCTGAATATCGATTGGCATGTTTCAGGGCCCAGTATGCCTTGTGCTCAAGCTCAACCGGCAGATGACATGCCTTTCCGTACACAAGCTTGTATGGAGTACACCCAATGGGTGTTTTATAAGCTGTACGGAAGGCCCAGAGTGCGTCATCTAACTTATCCGACCAAGAGGCACGGTTTTCGCCTACTGTCCTTTCCAAGATTCTTTTAATCCCCCGGTTGAAAACTTCCACTTGCCCACTTGTTTGGGGGTAGTACGCAGTAGAGAGACGGTGAGTTACACCATACTTTTGCATGACTCTATCAAATTGGTCATTGCAAAAATGCGTACCACGATCACTGATTATAGCTTGTGGAGTTCCAAACCTAGCAAAAAGAGATTTTAAGAATTTCACAACAACTCGGGCATCGTTGGTAGGCAAAGCCTTAGCTTCAGCTTCAACCCATTTTTACAAATAGTCAACGGCCACGAGTATGTATTTATTACCGCGAGATGAAGGAAATGGCCCCATAAAGTCAATGCCCCAGATGTCAAAAATCTCACACACTTGAATGGCGTTTTGCGGCATTTCATTTCTTTGTGAGATATTCCTGTGACGTTGACAAGCGCACAGTTTTTGACAAATTCGTGGGCATCCTTGTAAATCGTGGGCCAATAGAATCCGTAATCAAACACCTTCTTGGCGGTGTAGTTGGGGCTATGATGTCCCCCAGTAGGTCCAGAATGGCAAGCCTTGAGAATGTCATGGGCTTCCTGACCATACACACATCGCCTGATGACTTGATCCGCGCAAATTTGAACAAGTAGGGGTCGTCCCAGAAGTAATGTTTCACATCTTTAAAGAATTTGTTTTTCTGTTGGGACGACATCCCTTTCACCACAAAGTTACCCATATGGTAATTTGCAAAGTCAGCAAACCATGGGGTAGAAGAGTCTCCACGAAAGAAACCACATTGAGTGTTTCGAGAGGAAATGTTTCGTTTATTTCCTTTTTCTCAAACACATCCTGGTGAGGGTTTTCTAGACGGGACAGGTGATCAGCAGCCAGGTTCTCAGCTCCTTTTTTATCACGTATAATGATATCAAATTCTTGTAGGAGGAGAACCAACGGAACCAATCTCGGCTTTGCAACTTGTTTTGCAAAGAGATATTTGAGAGCCGAGTGATCCGTATACACCACGCATTTGGTTAATATAAGGTATGGCCGAAATTTCTCAAATGCATACACCACAGCTAATAATTCTTTTTCTGTAGTGGTGTAATGGGTTTGAGCTTCAGTCATAGTCTTGCTCGCGTAGTGGATAGGCTGAAAATGCTTGGTTTTACGTTGCCCCAAGACTGCACCGATAGCAAAATCACTTGCATCGCACATGAGCTCAAAGGGTAAATCCCAGTCGGGGGCAACTAGAATGGGTGCTTCCGTAAGCTTTTTCTTTAATGTTTCAAAAGCTTCGATGCACTCAAGTGAGAAGATAAAAGGAGCATCTTTTTCAAGAAGATGGGTCATAGGCCGAGCGATTTTAGAAAAATCTTGTATGAATCTGCGATAAAACCCGGCATGACCTAGAAAACTCCTAATACCTTTGACGGTAGTAGGATGAGGCAGTTTAGCAATTACATCGACTTTTGCTCTGTCGACCTCAATCCCGTTTTTGGAAATTTTATGGCCAAGGACTATGCCTTCTTTGACCATAAAGTGGCTCTTCTCCCAATTTAGACAAATATTGGTGTCTTCACATCGTTTTAGCATTTTATCTAAATGGGAGAGACATGTTTGAAACGAGTCCCCAATGACCGAGAAGTCATCCATAAACACCTCCATTGTTTCCCCGATCATGTCGTGGAAAATTGCCATCATACATCGTTGGAACGTGCCAGGAGCGTTACATAGGCCAAAAGGCATACGTCTATAGGCAAAAGTTCCGTATGGGCAGGTGAATGTGGTTTTTCTTGATCCAGCGGATCAATGGGGATCTGAAAATAACCCGAGAAACCATCAAGGAAACAATAGTATTCGTTTCCTGCTAATCTCTCAAGCTTCTGATCCATGAAGGGTAGAGGAAAATGGTCTTTACGGGTGGCTTCGTTTAACTTGCGATAGTCAATACACACCCGCCATCCCGTAACCAATCGAGTCGGAATTAACTCGTTTTCTTCATTTGTGACAACAGTTATGCCACCCTTTTTTGGAACACAGTGGATGGGACTGACCCAAGGACTTATCAGAGATAGGTAAATTAAACCGGCATCAAGAAGTTTGAGAACCCCTGTTTGATAACCTCATGAATCTTAGGATTCACCCTTTTCTGATGTTGGACTGCTGGTTTGAAGTCATCCTCCATCAAGATTTTGTGAGTACAAAACTTAGGGTTGATACCCTTAATGTCGGAGAGTTTCCAAGCAATGGCTTGCTTGTGTGACTTCAAGACCTTTATGAGAGCATTTTCTCCTCCTCGTTAAGTCCTTAGCAATTAATGGGTATTTATCATCACCCTCTAAGAATGCATACTCGAGATGAGGAGGTAGGTCCTTAAGTTCAACCTCGGGAAATTCTTTAGTAGGTGTTTGTACTGATATGATTTCCTCAATCGTGATCTCTTTCGGAGGAGCGGAAGGTAATGGATCTTCATTTAACAATTGCTCGAGATAAAGGATATCCCCTCCGAATCATAACACCATCAATCCATGCGGAATTGATTCATCACTAGCGAGAAACTCATCGATCTCTTCCAGAAAGCATCCCTCCCTCAAACGGAGTGAGAGAGGGGGAAGAGTCGGCAATGATTGGTTAAGAAGATGTGGTGGATCCCCACTCACGAATTATGAAAATAACCAAGAAACTCTTGAGAGTACTCCTCTGAAGCAATATTAATTAAATCGATTCGATTAACGATCAGCATCATAATAGAGGAGTACCTCGAAGTTTTGATCAAGGTTAAGGTGACAGCTTCGTTTACCCACACTTAACGTGATTTCTTGCTCAAATACATCAATGAGAGCACGGCCCGTTCTCAGGAATCCTCTTCCAACAATGAGGGAACTCGAGGATCGTCATCGAATCAACAACCACAAAGTCAGCTGGAAATGGAACTTTTCCTACTTTCACAAATACATCCTCGGCGATGCTAAGAGGACGCGATATAGAACGATCTGCAAGCTCAAGAGTCATGCAGGTAGAAACAATTCGGGAAGAGAAAGTTTCGTCCATACTGAATAAGGCATCAGATTGATGCTTGCACCAAGATCGGCAAGGGCAAAGCATTCAATCATTCCTGGAAAGACACAAGGGAGAAGAAATTTTCCAGGATCTCCCTAGCTTCTCGGAAGCTTTTTAACAGAACTGCTAAGCAGTTCTCGTTCAAAGGAGTCTTAGCCATTTCAAACAGTTTTTCCTTATTGCTTAACATTTGTTTGAGAGTTGATGCAAACTTGGGCATCAGCATGATGGCATCCGCAAAGCTTATGTCAAAATGTAGCTCTTGGAAATTTGAAAATTTTTCTCCATTTGATGACTGGCTTTTTCGCGGAGTTTTTGCTCATTTAAACGTGATAGGGTAAAGTAATAGAAGGTTTGGATTTGGGGTTTTCAACTGGAGGTTCACAAACAACTCCAGGTTGGTTTTGGGTTTCGGGACACCTGAGATTGGACATTTCTGGTTACCCAGTCCGTTATTAGTAGGAAGTTCCTTGTCCGTTTGTGCAGCCGTCAGGTGTCACTTTCCACTACATTCGGAGAGAAGAATAAGATGTAGTAAGGAATAGCGGGATCCATCTATGAAGTACCACTCTGGTTTTGATCGGC
>OU343225.1:119226266-119291530 GCA_910596185.1 Chrysanthemum makinoi
AAGTAGTCAACGGCCACGAGTATGTATTTGTTACCGCGAGAAGAAGGAAATGGCCCCATAAAGTCAATGCCCCAGATGTCAAAAATCTCACACACTTGAATGGCGTTTTGTGGCATTTCATTCCTTTGTGAGATATTCCCGTGACGTTGACAAGCGTCACAGGCTTTGACAAATTCGTGAGCATCCTTGTAGATAGTGGGCCAATAAAACCCGGAATCAAACACCTTCTTGGCTGTGTAGTTGGGGCTATGATGTCCCCCAGTAGGTCCAGAATGGCAAGCCTTTAGAATGTCAATAGCTTCGTCCATACACACATCGCCTGATGACTTGATCCGCGCAAATTTTGAACAAGTAGGGGTCGTTCCAGAAGTAATGTTTAACATCTTTAAAGAATTTGTTCTTCTGTTGGGACGACATCCCTTTCACTATGAAGTTACCCGCATGGTAATTTGCGAAGTCAGCAAACCATGGGGTAGAAGAGTCTCCACGAAAAGAAACCGCATTGAGTGTCTCGAGAGGAAATGTTTCATTTATTTCCTTTTTCTCGAAAACATCTTGGTGAGGGTTTTCTAAATGGGATAGATGATTAGCAGCCAGGTTCTCAGCTCCTTTTTTATCACGTATGATGATATCAAATTCTTGGAGGAGGAGAACCCAACGGAGCAATCTCGGCTTTGCATCTTGTTTTGCAAAGAGATATTTAAGAGCCGAGTGATCCGTATACACCACGCATTTGGTCAAGATGAGGTATGGCCGAAACTTCTCAAATGCATACACCACGGCTAATAGCTCTTTTTCTGTGGTGGTGTAATGAGTTTGAGCTTCAGTCATAGTCTTACTTGCGTAGTGAATAGGCTGAAAATGCTTAGCTCTACGTTGCCCTAAGACTGCACCGATAGCAAAATCACTTGCATCGCACATGAGCTCAAAGGGTAAATCCCAGTCGGGGGCAACTAGAATGGGTGCTTCCGTAAGCTTTTTCTTTAGTGTTTCAAAAGCTTCGACGCACTCAGGAGAGAAGATAAAAGGAGCTTCTTTTTCAAGAAGATGGGTCATAGGCCGGGCGATTTTAGAGAAATCTTGTATGAATCTACTATAAAACCCGCATGACCAAGGAAACTCCTAATACCTTTGACGGTAGTAGGATGAGGCAGTTTAGCAATTACATCAACTTTTGCTCTATCGACCTCAATCCCGTTTTTTGAAATCTTATGGCCAAGGACTATGCCTTCTTTGACCATAAAGTGGCTCTTCTCCCAATTTAGACAAAGATTGGTGTCTTCACACCGTTTTAACATTTTATCTAAATGGGAGAGACATGGTTGAAATGAATCCCCAATGACCGAGAAGTCATCCATAAACACCTCCATTGTTTCCCCGATCATGTCGTGGAATATGGCCATCATACATCGTTGGAGCGTGCGGGAGCATTACATAAGCCAAAAGGCATACGTCTGTAGGCAAAAGTTCCGTATGGGCAGGTGAATGTAGTTTTATCTTGATCCTTTGGATCAATGGGGATCTGAAAGTAACCCGAGAAACCATCAAGGAAACAATAGTATTCATTTCCTGCTAATCTCTCAAGCATTTGGTCCATAAAGGGTAGAGGAAAATGGTCTTTACGGGTAGCGTCATTCAACTTACGATAGTCAATGCAAACACGCCATCCCGTAACTAGCCGAGTTGGAATTAACTTCGTTTTCTTCATTCGTGACAACGGTTATGCCACCCTTTTTGGAACACAGTGAATTGGGCTAACCCAAGGACTATCTGAGATTGGGTAAATCAATTCTGCATCAAGAAGTTTGATAACCTCCTGTTTGATAACATCATGGATTTTTGGATTCACCTTCTCGATGTTGACTGCGGCTTGAAGTCATCCTCCATCAAGATTTTGTGAGTACAAAATTCGGGGTTGATACCCTTAATGTCGGAGAGTTTCCAAGCAATTGCTTGCTTGTGTGACTTCAAGATTTTTATGAGAGCAACTTTTTCATCTTTACTCAAATCTCTAGCAATAATGACTGGTAATTTATCATCACCTTCAAGAAATGCATACTCGAGATGAGGCGGTAAGTCCTTAAGTTCTACCTCAGGAAATTCTTGAGTTTTCTCAAGCTGATTTGATTTCCTTGTTATGAAGTTCGACGGGAGGGAGTGAAAATGATGATGGATCATCATTAAGCAATTTCTCAATGAGAAGTATGTCCCCCTCAATGTCGATGGGAGCGTGATCAATTTCCCATGGAACAGAATCACTAGACAAGTAGGCTTCAATCTCTTCCAAGATGAAGTCACTTTCCTCAAATGGGGTGAGAGAAGGAGTAGAATTGGCGATGATAGGTTGAGATGAATGAGTGAGATTATCACTTGAAGAATTATGATCATAACCAAGAACTTCTTGCGAGTACTCTTCAGAAGCAACATCAATGATATCTATTCGGTTAACCGATTCAGAATCATAATTTGCGGAGTACCTCGAAGTTTGATCAAGGTTAAAAGTGACAGCTTCATTACCAACACGTAATGTGATTTCTTGCTCAAATACATCTATGAGAGCACGGCCCGTTCTCGGGAATCCTCGACCAACAATGAGAGGAACCCGTGGATCAACATCGAAATCAACAACTACAAAGTCAGTGGAAAATGGAACTTTCCTACTTTCACAAATACGTCCTCGGCAATGCCAAGAGGACGGGATATTGTACGATCTGCAAGCTCGAGAGTCATGCATGTAGGAGTAAGGTTCGGAAGAGAAAGTTTCTTCCATACTGAATGAGGCATCAGGTTTATGCTTGCACCAAGATCGGCTAAGGCAAAGCATTCAACCATTCCTGGAAATATACAAGGTAAGAGAAATTTTCTAGGATCTCCAAGCTTTTCGGAAGCTTTTGGGATACTGCAGAGCAGTTCTCGTTAAGAGGAGTTTTAGCCATTTCAAACAGCTTTTCCTTGTTGCTTAACATGTGTTTGAGAGTTGATGCAAACTTGGGCATCGGCATGATAGCATCCGCAAAGCTTATGTCAAAATGTAGTTCTTGGAAAATTTGAAAAATTTGTCCATTTGATGACTAGCTTTTTCACGGAGCTTTTGCTCATTCAAGCGTGATGGGTAAGGAATAGAAGATTTGGATTTGGTATTTTCAACGGGAGCTACTGGTGGTTCAAAACAACTCTGGATTAGACTTGGGTTTACGGACAACTTGAGGCTGGATATTGTTGGTACCTCCATTATTAACAGGAAGTCCCTTGTCCTTTGTCGCCTTTATAACTTGACTCATTTCTCCTAGTGGAGGAGGCATTGGAGTCGAAGGTCCATTGTGTGTCCTCGGTTCACTTTCCACTACCTTGGGGAAGAGAAGAAGAAGAGGTAGTAGGAATAGCGGGTCCATTGTATGAAACACCACTTTCGGTTGTGATCGCCTTTGCATCGCCCCTCGGGTTAGCGATCGTGTTGCTCGGTAAAGTACATGAGCTCGAGGGTCGATCATTTAAAGACTTCTTTAGATCAGCGATCTACGACCAACAACCTGTTCATTTCATCTTGGGATTTCATGAACTGCTTCAATAACTCATCAGATGATGGTATTGGAGGATGTGGAGGGAAATTCTGAGGTCGGATGTTTTGATTATGACCTTGTTGTTGAAAATTCCCTTGATTAGGATTCACATTCCCCTGAAATTGATTCCCTCGATTGAAATTGTTTTGATGAAGGTTCCCTTGTTGTTGGAAACCTTGATTGGGTTCAGGATAGAAATTACCTTGGTTTTGATAACCTTGGTTCATTCTAGGTTGATTCGATTCGGTTAGGATTTTGGTTAAAACCGGGTGGTGCACGATAAGTGTTAGCACGGTAGCTTGGTTCATTCTGAGGGCGGTATTGATTACCTCCTTGATTTGAAGTACCGGCTATAGCATTAGCTTCAAACGAACTACCATCGGTGGCGATACAGATTGTAGTATGCATGAGGACCACCACAAGTAACACAAACTTCAACTTTCTTCACTTCACCATGTGATGGTGTTTGAGTGAAGGTGACTTTCTTTTGGTTAGCAAGAACCAAAGCCTGAACAATATCTGTGAGTTTATCAATCTTAGCATCGGTGCTAGATGTACTCACAGGAGATGAAGTAGAAGGTCCGGCATTAGACTGAGTCTGATATGCCTTTGTGCGGAAAGAGCGGACACGGGACTTGTTTTCAATGATTTGTAAGGCTTCTTTTGTGGTTTTGCTAAGGAAATTACCTCCCGCGGAGGCATTCAAAGAGTCTTGGTCAGCTTGTCTCAGACCATTGTAGAAAGTATCCATTTGCATTAACTTGGTAAAACCATGATGCGGACACTTGCGGAGCAATTCTTTGTAACGATCCCATGCCTCCCCGAATGATTCATCAAATCTCTGAGAAAATTTCATTATCTCATTCTTAAGACTTGTAGTTCGGGATGGAGGATAGAATTCATTAACAAACTTGGTAACTAGATCCTCCCATGTCTCAATGGAACGAGGGGTTGTTTCTCAAGCCAATTCCGGGCTTGTCCCTCTAGAGAAAATGGGAGCAGAAGAAGCTTGATAGCTTCATGTGGGACATTCTTGTACTTGATGGTAGATGCAATCTTGTTAAACCATCGAATGTGTGCATGAGGATCATCCCAAAACCATAGAATTGGCTTTGGGTTACAGATTAAGTAACCGGTTTTGAGCTCAAAAGTATCGACCACGATGGTACGGGACAACAATAGCATCTCCGTAACCCTCGATGGGTGCTTGGAGAAGCTCATTCATCGGCTTGTCTTCTGCCATCACGGCAGGTGGTGGTGGTGGTGGTGGTAGGCGTTCCTCGATCCGCGGTGAAGGAGCGAGCGTCCTCGTCTACGAGGAATCTTTCCAAGTTCGAAAGTGGACTTGTAGAAGCTGGAAGAAGCGAGTGCGCATGCACTAAGTATAAAAATCAATTTTCAAAACAAATGCGAGGCAAAGCGACAAGTGAACTTAACCAATAATCACAAATGAAATGGCTTCTTTAAAAAGGTACACCAAATCACAAGGACACAAAGGCAAGTTTTAAATCTGATGTTCGGGAACTTATTATGGTCACACCCCCAGTTAGTAGGTGTATTGCCTTGATTTGCGGTGGTTGATTTTTATGTATAAATTAAGTACCACTGAAAAGACGTAGGTATGATTTGTGAAAAGGGTTTAAAAACTTTGGACAATATTTTTGGTATCGTCTCGTTTAACCAAATCGTATTTCTTTAAAAAGAAACACAAGCTAGAAAAGCGTTCGATTGTTTTGTTGTTTTATATTATTTTTGGGTTTTAACACTTTAGGAAAAGTGTTAATGAACTTTTTGATTTATATTTAACTTCTACAAAAACTTTTACAAACTGTGGTATATGTGCATGCAGTACGGGTCGAAAAATGCTTAGAACACGCTTACAACCTCCCGGCGGCGCCAAAATTTGATTGGTGCTAAACCGGTCAAGTTATCTCACACAAGCTAGCCACTTGTGAATGGCTAACCGTAAGAAACTTAAAACGGCTTAAAACACAAATGCAATGAAGATCAGGAGAATATAATGAATTCCCGGGTCGTTAAGTCCCACGGAGGATGAATTGGTGTATAAACACTTGATCAGATGATAGAATGATCACTAAGGATAGTGATCAGTAAGGATATTGATGGAAAATTACCTAAAGAAAAGATTTATAAATTACAGCGACTTAAATGCAAATTAAAAGAAATTAAAAAGTTAAAATATATTAAATAAACGCTATCACTATTTTTACAATGATGTTTTTGTGATTTATAAAATAAAATGACTTAAATAAACTATTTTAACTAAAACGTAAACTCAAATTATCTAAAAACTAGATTTAAAATGAAAACGTACGTTAAGTCTAAAAATTACGCGAGTGCGCAAGCAAAAACGTAAAATTTATGAAATAAAAGTCCTACAAGTGTAAAAACAATTTTTTTACGTACTATATGACAAAAGAAAATTTTAGAAAAAAGATTTATATTTTTTAGACTTTTATATTTTTTATTATGAATTAAATAAGATTTTACACTAATTAAATGTTTAAAAATACTAAAACTATTTGGAAAAATCTGAAACTTTTTTATAAAATACTTAATACTAATACAAAGACAAGAAAAATACAAAAGGTGAAAAAGCTATTATAAATAAGCTGGAAATAAGCAAAAAGCTACGTATAAGCTTAATAGACAAAATGGGGTTATGTATTTAATTTTGCAAAGTATGACCGAGACAAGTCCCAAGGGCAATTGGTATCCAGGTACACACTAACACTCTCCAAAGGGGGAGGTCTCAGGTTGAGCCGCCTACCCCTTTTTGCTAAACATTTTATTTTTGATTTTTTTCTTTACAAAGTTGTTAAGCCACTAAAAATAAGCACTTTTTGTAACTGTGACTTTTTATGAAAACCAATAATAAGCTCTGTGAGAGCTTATTTTCTTAACAGTTGGCTAAAATGGAAATAAGCTAAAGAGTTTAAACCAAAATGGCTTTTAAGCTATTCAATAAACAAAATGAGAATTGGAAATGAGTTAAATACTGATAATAAGCTAGTACAACAACTGAAAATGCAAATAAGCTAGAAATAAGCACAAAGCGACTCAAATAAGCACTTATCTCAACTGGTGCACAGGACACTTTTATGAATCACTAGGCACTTTTGAGCTTAATTTTAAGCACTTAAATAAGCTAGAAACTAAAAACAAAAACTTGGATTAGCAAGATGACCAGATAAGCTATCCAAAAAGCTAAAGCTTTCACAGTGGGGTCCACTAGAGAACTTTTGGTGAGCTTTTAAAAAAATTGGAAAAACCATGAGTATGACTCAGTGAATCTGAGTTTTGGACGAAATAGAAACCACTTGCAACCCTGTCTAACAAGCTACAAAGTACAAATTTAAGCTTGGATCAATGAGACAGCTAGGTCACTTTCTAAAAAACAAATTTGACAAGCTAAGGTGCACTGGAGAGCTTTTTACAAGCTCATGAAAAGGAGTGTAAACACATTGCACAGGGCACTCTTTGACTTTTTGAGAAAATGAAAGTTTGACTTAAATGAATTTGTAATCAAAGATAATGACTTATTATGATGTATTAAGGTATATTAAGACTTGTTTGATCAATGGTAACAACTTAAGAGCATGAAAACAAGATCTTGAAACATGAAAATCCAACAGATAAGAAATAAGAGGAGATCAAAAAGAGTTTTGACTTTTTACCACATGACCACTGATTTTTCTTGTTTCTTTGAGTTACTTAGAACAAGTATGATAGATAACAACCAAGTATACTGTCTTGAACACCTTTTAACTCAGTTAATAAAACAGATACAAACACCACTTTATCAAACTGAGCTTGTGACTTTTTAAAGAGTTTCACAGAATCAGACCATGCATTTGATTTCTAACTTTATATTATCATATATTAGGACTAATTAAGCATTAAACAATAACAATAACAACAGATAACTAAAAAATTACACTTAGGCTAAATTAACTGTTTAAAACAAGATTTTTAGTGACTACAAATTAAGGAGAACAAGCTAACTGTTTTAAAGCTTAATTATGCTTAACTATATCTGAGAAACATAAATATACAAAGATTCAAGCCAATTAATGACTAAAACAGTAATTGCCAAATTGAGAATTTAGCTTACAAATTGGGTTCCAAACAGGCTGAGAATCAAAGCACACAAACACAACCTATAGCTTCCCAAGAAGCACTAAACCAAGGGCAATCCAAAATCAACCCTGCTCCAATGTCTTGATCTTCATTTCCACAGATTTTTGATTTTTCAACTATTTATTTGGAATTTTTGGTATTTTTCTTTTTTATAACTAGAACTGATTTTAAGGTGTCTAATAGCTTTTATAAGCTATTTTAGGAGCTTATGTGACTTATAAGTCCAAGACAACAACTGATTAACAACATTCAACATTCATGAGATTTGTTAAAATTGAAAAATTGCATAACTTGAAAACAGAACTTGAAACTTGAAATTTATGTTAACAAAGGTTTTATTTTACATTAATAACTTGAAATACAGAGCTTAAAGATTAAACAAACACTGGAACTTGAAATTTAATAAAAACGACATAAACTAAATTATAATAAAAACTAGATATCTTCTCCATTGCTTCTTTCTCTTTTTTTATAGACTTGTTGAGACTCCCAAATGCTTATGATCAAATCCCATCAACAATCTTGGCCTTTGATTCAGTCAAACGTATCCTAGCCATCAAATTGGATTTTTGGCGCCAAAAGTGTACCTGGTTGCTTGAGATAGCTTCAGAGTAATTAAAGAAGTTTGGGATGTTATGTGAGGTGGAGGGGACAATATGTGAAGTAGTCATGGAGTAGGAATGATTTGGAAAGCAAAAAGCAGGTTTGAGAGTGCTACAATAAAGGTTCATGGTGGGGAAGCATTAACTGCTTGTGGGCTAAGATGTGAGGAGGGGGGATGAGCTGGAAAGGTGGGTAGTGAGGTGAGGTGGAGATAACAGGTGGTAAAAACCACTGGTATTGGCTTAAATAGCCATGGGGAGAAGGTGACAGTGATGGCGGTTTTCTCTTTTTAAATATTTTGGTAGGGTTGTGTTTTGGGCCAAGCAGCTGGGTTTGTTGGGTTTGGATTAATATATAAGGGATCCGTTTGGTTTTGTAGCTAGTTAACCCAAGGACCAAACTTGTAAATCTGCCAAAGTTAAGGGTTGAACCTGCCAATCATCCAAAGGTTATTACAAGGACCAAAACTGCCAAACTTGAATAGTACAAGGACTATTGTTGATTATTTTCCATTTTTAAAATGTCCAAGGACCATTTTTGACAATATTCAAACTCCAGGGACCAAACTTGTAATTTCTCCAAAGTTTATCATAAGGACCATTCTTGTCATTTATAAATAGTACAAGGTTAAAACTTGATAATTTTCACTTTTTAAATTAACCAAGGACTATATTTGACATTTTCCAAACTTGAGGGACTAAAGTTGTCATTTTGTGATTTTTGAACTTTAAAGGGTTTGTTTTGACAACTTTTGAATCTCATGGACCTTAAATGACATTTTACAAGTTTTTGAATTACCAGGGACTAATTTTGACAACTTTTGTAACTTGGGGGACAAAAACTGCCAATTATGCAAACTTGATACGTTTTTCATCAGATTTTGATGTTTTTGCATTTAAAACATATAAAACACTTGTTTGTGATATTTTTATCATTTTGAAGCATTTCTGAGTGTTTTCAGATGTTTTTGCAGTCTAGATGGTACAAAAATGATGAGTATTTAGACACTCATCAATCCCCCACACTAAGATATTGCTAGTCCCTAGCAATTTTTTATTAAAATTTAATGGATTTTATCTCTTTACCAAAAGCCATTACTTCTGGAGTAGCCAATTGTTTTGATTCAAGTAAGAACCTTGGCACAACGATAACCAAATGATTTTGAGCAAATCATAAGCTGTGAACGGATTTGATTTGTCTTTACCAGAAGCCGTTTGCTCTGACTAGCCAACTCTTAGATAAATTATCAATATTATCTTTGGTGAGCTGATTACCAATTATGGATTTTCCCCTGCCTTTACCACAAGCCATAAACTTGCGGGCTAGCCAACTTTTCACTAGTTTAAAGATATGGTGAGTTGAACACCATACAATTTTGGGCAAATTGCAAGCCATAAACGGATTTGAGATATCTTTAACAAGAGCCGTTTTCTCTGGATTAGCCAATCCTTATGTGGGTTAGACATGGCGGACTGATTACCATTTGTTGAGTAAGTGAAAAACACTTACTCCAAAAAAAATTTTTGGCCAAAAACGGGGGAATTGGGTGGATAAATATGATAAAATTCGTGAGAATTCCCCCCCACACTAAGAAATGAATATTGCCCTCAATATTCAAAGTACCGGCGGTTATGCCGAAACATAGAACATAAAAGGGAAATACTACGGCCATTATTTTGTTTTTGATATATACACATTTTTTTTTTTTTTATAATTGATATGTTCATCAGTGTGGGGAAACTCCCCCACACTAGGGTGGTAGAAAGTAGAAAGAAGTCAGAAATATGGGTGAAAACCCATATGGCATGCTACTGTTTTTGATTCCCGAGTCGCTAGCTTGACTCGATCCCCGCATTCATTGGTTCATGGGGAAAGTTTGTAGATCCGGGACAACCACAGGAGGAATGTCCTCTCCAAAGTAATGCTTCACTCGATGACCATTTACTTTAAAATTTGGACCATCAGGCTGAGATAACTCAATGGTGCCATAAGGATAAACCTTAGTGATAGTAAATGGACCAGACCAACGGGACTTAAGCTTTCCTGAGAAAATCTTCAATCTAGAATTGAAAAGAAGGACTCGATCACCAACGTTAAAAACGCGGTTCTTTATTTTAGAGTCATGAATCTTCTTTGTCTTTTGTTTGTAGATCAAAGAGTTCTCGTAAGCTTGATCACTAAGTTCATTTAATTCATTCATTTGAACTTTCCGGTGATCACCAGCTGTCTGAATATCAAAGTTGGCATGCTTCAAGGCCCAGTATGCCTTGTGCTCTAGCTCAACCGGCAGATGACACGCCTTTCCGTACACAAGCTTGTATGGAGTACACCCAATAGGTGTTTTGTAAGCTGTACGAAAAGCCCAGAGTGCGTCATCCAGTTTATCTGACCAGGATGCACGATTTTCGCCTACTGTCCTTTCAAGGATTCTTTTAATACCACGGTTTGAAACTTCCACCTGCCCACTTGTCTGGGGGTGGTATGCAGTAGAGAGACGGTGGGTAACACCATACTTTTGCATGACTCTTTCAAATTGGTCATTACAGAAATGTGTACCACGATCACGATTATAGCACGAGAGTTCCAAACCTAGCAAATAGGGATTTTAAAATTTCACAACAACTCGGGCATCGTTGGTAGGCAAAGCCTTAGCTTCAACCCATTTTGACAAGTAGTCAACGGCCACGAGTATGTATTTGTTACCGCGAGAAGAAGGAAATGGCCCCATAAAGTCAATGCCCCAGATGTCAAAAATCTCACACACTTGAATGGCGTTTTGTGGCATTTCATTCCTTTGTGAGATATTCCCGTGACGTTGACAAGCGTCACAGGCTTTGACAAATTCGTGAGCATCCTTGTAGATAGTGGGCCAATAAAACCCGGAATCAAACACCTTCTTGGCTGTGTAGTTGGGGCTATGATGTCCCCCAGTAGGTCCAGAATGGCAAGCTTTGAGAATGTCAATAGCTTCCTGACCATACACACATCGCCTGATGACTTGATCTGCGCAAATTTTGAACAAGTAGGGGTCGTCCCAGAAGTAATGTTTAACATCTTTAAGAATTTGTTCTTCGTTGGGGCGACATCCCTTTCACTATGAAGTTACCCGCATGGTAATTTGCGAAGTCAGCAAACCCTGGGGTAGAAGAGTTCCACGAAAAGAAACCGCATTGAGTGTCTCGAGAGGAAATGTTTCATTTATTTCCTTTTTCTGGAAAACATCTTGGTGAGGGTTTTCTAAGCGGGATAGATGATCGCAGCCCAGGTTCTCAGCTCCTTTTTTATCACGTATGATGATATCAAATTCCTGGAGGAGGAGAACCCAACGGAGCAATCTCGGCTTTGCATCTTGTTTTGCAAAGAGATATTTGAGAGCCGAGTGATCCGTATACACCACGCATTTGGTCAAGATGAGGTATGGCCGAAACTTCTCAAATGCATACACCACGGCTAATAGCTCTTTTTCTGTGGTGGTGTAATGAGTTTGAGCTTAAGTCATAGTCTTACTTGCGTAGTGAATAGGCTGAAAATGCTTAGCTCTACGTTGCCCTAAGCTGCACCGATAGCAAAATCACTTGCATCGCACATGAGCTCAAAGGGTAAATCCCAGTCGGGGCAACTAGAATGGGTGCTTCCGTAAGCTTTTTCTTTAGTGTTTCAAAAGCTTCGATGCACTCGGGTGAGAAGATAAAAGGAGCATTCTTTTCAAGAAGATGGGTCATAGGCCGGGCGATTTTAGAAAAATCTTGTATGAATCTACGATAAAACCCGGCATGACCAAGGAAACTCCTAATACCTTTGATGGTAGTAGGATGAGGTTTCAGCAATTAACATCAACTTTTGCTCTATCTACCTCAATCCCGTTTTTGAAATCTTATGGCCAAGGACTATGCCTTCTTTGACCATAAAGTGGCTCTTCTCCCAATTTAGACAAAGATTGGTGTCTTCACACCGTTTTAACATTTTGTCTAAATGGGAGAGACAAGTCTGAAATGAATCCCCAATGACCGAGAAGTCATCCATAAACACCTCCATTGTTTCCCCGATCATGTCGTGGAATATGGCCATCATACATCGTTGGAACGTGGCAGGAGCATTACATAAGCCAAAAGGCATACGTCTGTAGGCAAAAGTTCCGTATGGGCAGGTGAATGTAGTTTTATCTTGATCCTTTGGATCAATGGGGATCTGAAAGTACCACGAGAAACCATCAAGGAAACAATAGTATTCATTCCCTGCTAATCTCTCAAGCATTTGGTCCATAAAGGGTAGAGGAAAATGGTCTTTACGGGTAGCGTCATTCAACTTACGATAGTCAATGCAAACACGCCATCCTGTAACCAGACGAGTTGGAATTAACTTCGTTTTCTTCATTTGTGACAACAGTTATGCCACCCTTTTTTGGAACACAATGAATCGGGCTAACCCAAGGACTATCTGAGATTGGGTAAATCAATCCTGCATCAAGAAGTTTGATAACCTCTCGTTTGATAACATCATGGATTTTTGGATTCACCCTTCTCGATGTTGCTGGCTTGAAGTCATCCTCCATTAAGATTTTGTGAGTACAAAATTCAGGGTTGATACCCTTAATATCGGAGAGTTTCCAAGCAATTGCTTGCTTGTGTGACTTCAAGATTTTTATGAGAGCAGCTTTTTCATCTTTACTCAAATCTCTAGCAATAATGACTGGTAATTTATCATTACCTTCAAGAAATGCATACTCGAGATGAGGCGGTAAGTCCTTAAGCTCAACCTCAGGAAATTCTTCAGTTTTCTCAACTGATTTGATTTCCTTGTTATGAAGTTCGACGGGAGGGAGTGAAAATGATGATGGATCATCATTAAGCAATCTCTCAATGAGAAGTATGTCCCCCTCAATGTCGATGGGAGCATGATCAATTTCCCATGGAACAGAATCACTAGACAAGTAGGCTTCAATCTCTTCCAAGATGAAGTCACTTTCCTCAAATGGGGTGAGAGAAGGAGTAGAATTGGCGATGATAGGTTGAGATGAATGAGTGAGATTATCACTTGAAGAATTATGATCATAACCAAGAACTTCTTGCGAGTACTCTTCAGAAGCAACATCAATGATATCTATTCGGTTAACCGATTCAGAATCATAATTTACGGAGTACCTCGAAGTTTGATCAAGGTTAAAAGTGGACTTCATTACCAACACGTAATGTGATTTCTTGCTCAAATACATCTATGAGAGCACGGACCGTTCTCAGGAATCCTCGACCAACAATGAGAGGAACCCATGGATCGACATCGAAATCAACAACTACAAAGTCGGTGGAAAATGGAACTTTCCTACTTTCACAAATACGTCCTCGGCAATGCCAAGAGGACGGGATATTGTACGATCTGCAAGCTCGAGAGTCATGCATGTAGGAGTAAGGTCCGGAAGAGAAAGTTTCTTCCATACTGAATAAGGCATCAGGTTTATGCTTGCACCAAGATCGGCTAAAGCAAAGCATTCAACCATTCACGAAATACACAAGGTAAGAGAAATTTTCCAGGATCTCCAAGCTTTTCTGGAAGCTTTTTCAGGATAACTGCAGAGCAGTTCTCGTTAAGAGGAGTTTTAGCCATTTCAAACAGCTTTTCCTTGTTGCTTAACATGTGTTTGAGAGTTGATGCAAACTTGGGCATCAGCATGATAGCATCCGCAAAGCTTATGTCAAAATGTAGTTCTTGGAAAATTTGAAAAAATTTGTCCATTTGATGACTAGCTTTTTCACGGAGCTTTTGCTCATTCAAACGTGATGGGTAAGGAATAGAAGATTTGGATTTGGTATTTTCAACGGGAGCTACAGGTGGTTCAAAAACAACTCCTGGATTAGACTTGGGTTTCTGGACAACTTGAGGCTGGATATTGTTGGTACCTCCATTATTAACAGGAAGTCCCTTGTCCTTTGTCGCCTTTATAACTTGACTCATTTCTCCTAGTGGAGGAGGCATTGGAGTCGAAGGTCCATTGTGTGTCCTAGGTTCACTTTCCACTACCTTCGGAAGAGAAGAAGAAGAGGTAGTAGGAATAGCGGGTCCATTGTATGAAACACCACTTCTGGTTGTGATCGCCTTTGCATCGCCCTCGGGTTAGCGATCGTGTTGCTCGGTAAAGTACCTGAGCTCGAGGGTCGATCATTTCAAGACTTCTTTAGATCGGCGATCTGACCAACAACCTGTTCATTTCATCTTGGGATTTCATGAACTGCTTCAATAACTCATCAGATGATGGTACTGGAGGATGTGGAGGGAAATTCTAAGGTCGGATGTTTTGATTATGACCTTGTTGTTGAAAATTCCCTTGATTAGGATTCACATTCCCCTGAAATTGATTCCCTCGATTGAAATTGTTTTGATGAAGGTTTCCTTGTTGTTGGAAACCTTGATTGGGTCCAGGATAGAAATTACCTTGGTTTTGATAACCTTGGTTCATTCTAGGTTGATTCTGATTCCGGTTAGGATTTTGGTTAAAACCGGGTGGTGCCTGATAAGTGTTAGCACGGTAGCTTGGTTCATTCTGAGGACGGTATTGATTACCTCCTTGATTTGAAGTACCGGCTATAGCATTAGCTTCAAACGGACTACCATCGGTGGCAGTACAGTTGTAGTATGCATGAGGACCACCACAAGTAACACAAACTTCAAATTTCTTCACTTCACCATGTGATGGTGATTGAGTGAAGGTGACTTTCTTTTGGTTAGCAAGAACCAAAGCCTGAACAATATCTGTGAGTTTATCAATCTTAGCATCGGTGCTAGATGTACTCACAGGAGATGAAGTAGAAGAAGGTCCAGCATTAGCTGAGTCGATATGCCTTTGTGAGGAAAGAGCGGACCTGGGACTTGTTTTCAATGATTTGTAAGGCTTCTTTTGTGGTTTTGCTAAGGAAATTACCTCCCGCGGAGGCATTCAAAGAGTCTTGGTCAGCTTGTCTCAGACCATTGTAGAAAGTATCCATTTGCATTAACTTGGTAAAACCATGATGCGGACACTTGCGGAGCAAGTCTTTGTAACGATCCATGCCTCCCGAATGATTCATCAAATCTCTGAGAAAATTTCATTATCTCATTCTTAAGACTTGTAGTTCGGGATGGAGGATAGAATTCATTAACAAACTTGGTAACTAGATCCTCCCATGTCTCAATGGAACGAGGGGGTTGTTTCTCAAGCCAATTCCGGGCTTGTCCCTCTAGAGAAAATGGGGACAGAAGAAGCTTGATAGCTTCATGTGGGACATTCTTGTACTTGATGGTAGATGCAATCTTGTTAAACCATCGAATGTGTGCATGAGGATCATCCCGCTCAAAACCATAGAATTGGCTTTGGGTTGCTAGATTAAGTAACCCGGTTTTGAGCTCAAAAGTGTCAGCCACGATGGTACGGGACAACAATAGCATCTCCGTAACCCTCGATGGGTGCTTGGAGAAGCTCATTCATCGGCTTGTCTTCTGCCATCACGGCAGGTGGTGGTGGTGGTAGACGTTCCTTAGTCACGGTGAAGGAGCGAACGTCTCTCGTCTACGAGGAATCTTTCCAAGTTCTGAAAGCGGACTTGTAGAACTGGAAGAACGAGTGCGCATGCACTAAGTATAAAAATCAATTTTTCAAAACAAATGCGAGGCAAAACGACAAGTGAACTTAACCAATAATCACAAATGAAATGGCTTCTTTAAAAAAGGTACACCAAATCACAAGGACACAAAGGCAAGTTTTAAATCTGATGTTCGGGAACTTATTATGGTCACACTCCCAGTTAGTAGGTGTAACTTGCCTTGATTTTGGTGGTTGATTTTTATGTATAAATTAAGTACTACTGAAAAGACGTAGGTATGATTTGTGCAAAGGGTTCAAAAAACTTTGGACAATATTTTTGGTATCGTCTCGTTTAACCAAATCGTATTTCTTTAAAAAGAAACACAAGCTAGAAAACGTTCCGATTGTTTTGTTGTTTTATATTATTTTTGGGTTTTTAACACTTTAGGAAAAGTGTTAATGAACTTTTTGATTTATATTTAACTTTACAGAAAACTTTTTACAAACTGTGGTATATGTGCAAGTACGGGTCTGAAAAATGCTTAGAACACGCTTACAACCTCCCCGGCAGCGGCGCCAAAATTTGATTGGTGCTAAACCGGTCAAGCTACCTCACACAAGCTAGCCACTTGTGAATGGCTAACCGTAAGAACTTAAAAGCTGCTTAAAACACAAATGCAATGAAGTCAGGAGAATACAATGAATTCCAGGGTCGTTAAGTCCCACGGAGGATGAATTGGTGTATAAACACTTGATCAGATGATAGAATGATCACGAAGGATAGTGATCAGTAAGGATATTGATGGAAAATTACCTAAAGAAAAAATTTATAAATTAAAGCGACTTAAATGCAAATTAAAAGAAATTAAAAAGTTAAAATATATTAAATAAACGCTATCACTATTTTTACAATGATGTTTTTGTGATTTATAAAATAAAATGACTTAAATAAACTATTTTAACTAAAACGTAAACTCAAATTATCTAAAAACGTGATTTAAAATGAAAAAGTCGTTAAGTCTAAAAATTACAGTCTTAAGCAAAAACGTAAAATTTATGAAATAAAAGTCCTACAAGTGTAAAAACAATTTTTTTACGTACTATATGACAAAAGAAAATTTTAGAAAAAAGATTTATATTTTTTAGACTATTATATTTTTTATTATGAATTAAATAAGATTTTACACTAATTAAATGTTTAAAAATACTAAAACTATTTGGAAAAATCTGAAACTTTTTTATAAAATACTTAATACTAATACAAAGACAAGAAAAATACAAAAGGTTAAAAAGCTATTATAAATAAGCTGGAAATAAGCAAAAAGCTACGTATAAGCTTAATAGACAAAATGGGGTTATGTATTTAATTTTGCAAAGTATGACCGAGACAAGTCCCAAGGGCAATTGGTATCCAGGTACACACTAACACTCTCCAAAGGGGGAGGTCTCAGGTTCGAGCACACCTACCCCCTTTTGCTAAACATTTTATTTTGATTTTTTCTTTACAAAGTTGTTAAGCCACTAAAAATAAGCACTTTTTGTAACTGTGACTTTTTATGAAAACCAATAATAAGCTCTGTGAGAGCTTATTTTCTTAACAGTGGCTTAGAAAATGGAAATAAGCTAAAGAGTTTAAACCAAAATGGCTTTTAAGCTATTCAATAAACAAAATGAGAATTGGAAATGAGTTAAATACTGATAATAAGCTAGTACAACAACTGAAAATGCAAATAAGCTAGAAATAAGCACAAAACTGACTCAAATAAGCACTTATCTCAAGCTGGTGCACGGGACACTTTAATGAATCACTAGGCACTTTTGAGCTTAATTTTAAGCACTTAAATAAGCTAGAAACTAAAAACAAAAACTTGGATTAGCAAGATGACCAGATAAGCTATCCAAAAAGCTAAAGCTTTCACAGTGGGGTCCACTAGAGAACTTTTGGTGAGCTTTTAAAAAAATTGGAAAAACCATCGAGTATGACTCGGTGAATGCTGAGTTTTGGACAGAAATAGAAACCACTTGCAGCCTTGTCTAACAAGCTACAAAGTACAAATTTAAGCTTGGATCAATGAGACAGCTAGGTCACTTTCTAAAAAACAAATTTGACAAGCTAAGGTGCACTGGAGAGCTTTTTACAAGCTCATGAAAAGGAGTGTAAACACTGTGCACAGGCACTCTTTGACTTTTGAGAAAATGAAAGTTTGACTTAAATGAATTTGTAATCAAAGATAATGACTTATTATGATGTATTAAGGTATATTAAGACTTGTTTGATCAATGGTAACAACTTAAGAGCATGAAAACAAGATCTTGAAACATGAAAATCCAACAGATAAGAAATAAGAGGAGATCAAAAAGAGTTTTGACTTTTTACCACATGACCACTGATTTTTCTTGTTTCTTTGAGTTACTTAGAACAAGTATGACAGATAACAACCAAGTATACTGTCTTGAACACCTTTTAACTCAGTTAATAAAACAGATACAAACACCACTTTATCAAACTGAGCTTGTGACTTTTTAAAGAGTTTCACAGAATCAGACCATGCATTTGATTTCTAACTTTATATTATCATATATTAGGACTAATTAAGCATTAAACAATAACAATAACAACAGATAACTAAAAAATTACACTTAGGCTAAATTAACTATTTAAAACAAGATTTTTAGTGACTACAAATTAAGGAGAACAAGCTAACTGTTTTAAAGCTTAATTATGCTTAACTATATCTGAGAAACATAAATATACAAAGATTCAAGCCAATTAATGACTAAAAGCGGTAATTGCCAAATTGAGAATTTAGCTTACAAATTGGGTTCCAAGCACAGAACTGAGAATCAAAGCACACAAACACAACCTATAGCTTCCCAAGAAGCACTAAACCAAGGGCAATCCAAAATCAACCCTGCTCCAATGTCTTGATCTTCATTTCCACAGATTTTTGATTTTTCAACTATTTATTTGGAATTTTTGGTATTTTTCTTTTTTATAACTAGAACTGATTTTAAGGTGTCTAATAGCTTTTATAAGCTATTTTAGGAGCTTATGTGACTTATAAGTCCAAGACAACAACTGATTAACAACATTCAACATTCATGAGATTTGTTAAAATTGAAAAATTGCATAACTTGAAAACAGAACTTGAAACTTGAAATTTATGTTAACAAAGGTTTTATTTTACATTAATAACTTGAAATACAGAGCTTAAAGATTAAACAAACACTGGAACTTGAAATTTAATAAAAACGACATAAACTAAATTATAATAAAAACTAGATATCTTCTCCATTGCTTCTTTCTCTTTTTTTATAGACTTGTTGAGACTCCCAAATGCTTATGATCAAATCCCATCAACAATCTTGGCCTTTGATTCAGTCAAACGTATCCTAGCCATCAAATTGGATTTTTGGCGCCAAAAGTGTACCTGGTTGCTTGAGATAGCTTCAGAGTAATTAAAGAAGTTTGGGATGTTATGTGAGGTGGAGGGGACAATATGTGAAGTAGTCATGGAGTAGGAATGATTTGGAAATCAAAAAGCAGGTTTGAGAGTGCTTTAAAGGTTCATGGTGGGGAAGCATTAACTGCTTGTGGGCTAAGATGTGAGGAGGGGGAATGAGCTGGAAAGGTGGGTAGTGAGGTGAGGTGGAGATAGCAGGTGGTAAAACCACGGTATTGGCTTAAATGACCATGGGGAGAAGGTGAACAGTGATGGCGGTTTCTCTTTTAAATATTTTGGGTCGGGTTGTGTTTTGGGCGGTTTGGGTTTGTTGGGTTTGGATTAATATATAAGGGATCCGTTTGGTTTTGTAGCTAGTTAACCCAAGGACCAAACTTGTAAATCTGCCAAAGTTAAAGGTTGAACCTGCCAATCATCCAAAGGTTATTACAAGGACCAAAATCGCCAAACTTGAATAGTACAAGGACTATTGTTGATTATTTTCCATTTTTAAAATGTCCAAGGACCATTTTTGACAATATTCAAACTCCAGGGACCAAACTTGTAATTTCTCCAAAGTTTATCATAAGGACCATTCTTGTCATTTATAAATAGTACAAGGTTAAAACTTGATAATTTTCACTTTTTAAATTAACCAAGGACTATATTTGACATTTTCCAAACTTGAGGGACTAAAGTTGTCATTTTGTGATTTTTGAACTTTAAAGGGTTTGTTTTGACAACTTTTGAATCTCATGGACCTTAAATGACATTTTACAAGTTTTTGAATTACCAGGGACTAATTTTGACAACTTTTGTAACTTGGGGGACTAAAACTGCCAATTATGCAAACTTGATACGTTTTTCATCAGATTTTGATGTTTTTGCATTTAAAACATATAAAACACTTGTTTGTGATATTTTTATCATTTTGAAGCATTTCTGAGTGTTTTCAGATGTTTTTGCAGTCTAGATGGTACAAAAATGATGAGTATTTAGACACTCATCAAAGCACATCACCACGACACAAGTATTTATAGTAAGAAGAGGGGTGAGTTAGAATGAAGAAATGACTCTCTATTTATAGGCAATCTCTTCCACTGTTCCCCGGATCCCACGGATCCCTCCCACTTGGGATCCGTCTAGTGTAATCCTAGGGATCCGTGGGACGCTCCTCTTTGCCCATGGGTTTTTTGGTTATGGGTCATGGGTTATGGGTTGGTCCATGGGTTTTCCTTAGATTCAATGTATCTAAAGTATACATTGTATCTAGCCATCTTGGGTATGGGTTACGATCCATGGGTTATGGTCCATGGGTTATGGTTTTTACCCATCCTAATAAACTATTACAACAAATGATTAATTACAACATTTTTGTATTAAATGGCTATATGTAAATGCTTTACAAAAATAACATGTATCCTTATAATTGTACTTAAGATAACATTATATTTGTTATCAACAAAACACAAAGAGATCACAAAATATTAATAAACATTTTTACGGTTTATTTTTATTAACAGTTTACATTCAATCACTGAGGATCACAGTTGTGAACCCCTCATAAATGTTCTCGACAGATTGCTAAGATCTGTGTAGGACTCTAGAGTAGTATCACTTGCGTACTTATTGTTGAACGACAAATTATGAAATGTTGCGTGTTCCTAAGAGATCTTTTGATGAATCTCATGGCTCTAGACTCAATAGTGCGCTTTGGTTTTCCTGAGCGGAGACTAGAGAGAGGGTCTCTTTCTTCAATACCAGAAATCTCTAAGAGAAAGCCGATAGTTTACGTAGGGTTCCCTGTGAGAATGAAACAAGATTCTGTTGAGAGAAACTTGAGTGGCTAAGGAGGTTTAGTGCATGCGTTACTGAGTCCATGACATCTTTAATCTTCAATACTGGTGTCATCTAGTGACAACCAATAGCATATGAGTTGAACCCGGTGTCTGCCCTAAGTTGAATCATTTGGAGGGCTATTTCTTTTCACCCTTTTCTTTACTTTTCTTTTTAATTCTTCAACTCCTTCTTTCTCCGATTCTCATTTTCTCCTTTTTATAATCATACCTAAGGACTTCTAAGTTCTAACTATTGGTGGTGTCCTTGGGTAGATCCCTTCGGCTCTGGCGGATCATAGGACGGTTATTCCTAACCTTGGTCACCTTATAACTCCATGACTAACCTATGTTGCCATAAAACCATTTTCATGAAAATCTCTCAAAGTGGTTATGAGTAAAAACATTTTGTACCACTGTGAGAGTTTTATATTTTACAGAAAAACTCCCCCTCAACACGTGCTTAAGTGTTATGACAGAAATCTGCACGGTGAGAGAAGAGTGCACACATTTGAATTGATCAACTCAAGATAGACAATTCTCCGTGAGACACGGTTAAGTTGCATAGTTAAAGAGTTACATTGTCAGCTTTTAGGTGACAACTATCTCTAATAACTACCTTAAAGGTGTGGACAAACCTCGAAAAGTTTTCAAACCCGTCAAAGTTCATGTCTACCAAGAGTTTCTCGAATAGGTACAGTCTACTCGGATAAGTCTTTGAGGACAAATCTTTTTGATGTATGACAGTTCAGATCTCGTCAATTCATGGGTTAAGTCTTTAGAACGAAGATTCAATCACTATTTTCACAACATATTTGTATCACATAATTTTTCTCCCCCTCAAAAATGGCATATAAATGTTATTTTTGATGAAATTTTGATATCGAATATGTCCATTTTGAGTTTTGTGGGAAGATTTCCACGAAGAATCATTTGTGAACAAAGGTTTTAAGCAAGTACTCCCCCTCAACAAGTAATACTAACTTTTGAGGTTTTGAAAAACATAAGGGGAAGTACTTGTTCTTTTGAGAAAAACTTTGAAAAATGAAAGTTTTGATAAGTTTTACTCAAAAGTAAGAAGCTTTCGCTCCTTTTATAGGATTGTGGCACTGAAGCGTACCACAGGGTCCTTTCATTACAAGAACGGGTTATACACTGTTATGTGTGCACAAGCCATAGATAATAATATAGATCAACACATCCAAATATTAATCAATAAAATAATCAAAGAGTACCAGGCAGTCCGTCAATAACACCAGGAGTTCTTTCTGGACGTTGATAGCCTGTTAGAGATATGCTCGGACATCCACCCACGAAGCTCTCCAAAGTCCTCAACTGATCGCGACGAAATAACCTTTCATCAATCCTTGTGATGATTTTCTTCGCATCCCTCTTTTCCCTCGAATTCCACCTCTTCTTCGACCCTATGCCTTCATGAATCTCCTATAACCGATATGCTAACCCGTCCTGAACCTTCTTTAAAGTGTGATCACACAACTTGTGAAGCTCAGTACATGCCATGAAACAGTTACGGTGAAGTTCACTACGGTAGACAACGCCAAACTTTAGTTTCTTGAAAATGTTGTACTTAGCCAGGTGGTTGATATTGGGAATGTATAACATTGGTTGTGTGAGATTAACACGTTTTTTATATGATTCCATGGCAAGTTGAAGGTCTTCAACACGTTCCTTAGCAAGATACATGTCTTCAATGTCATTGAGTGACAATCTCGGAAAATCCGCTTTAGAAAAGTTATATTCCTGTTCGTCTTGGCGTTTGACTATGATTTTCTTCAGGAATGAGTAGTCCCACTTAGTAGACAGGCTGACATGCATTATAGCAACGATCCATTGGTCACTGTACACCTCTTTCTTAGATTTGAGTACATGGCAGCTTCTGTAGTAGATTCTTCTTCGTTCAGGCCAATGATGAATTCCATACAGTGCATCGAGGTCATAATTAACCACATTATCAATGAACATATATGTGGCTTCTTCCTCGATGGCCACATTGTTGGAGAAGATTGCTGTCGGGATAGGGAAGGTGAGTAAAGTAGCATATTTAATGCTAACATCGCTACCATGCTGAAGAAATTCCAGGTCATTGTTGAAGAAATACCGGTAGGGAATCTGAGGTTGATCAGGTCGACCAATGGTGGGTAGTGGCTTTATCCAGTCGGTGTAGTTTGGAGCCTTGTCAGGTCTGGTGAAGTTGATGTTGGATTCAGGGTTGATCCAATCAATATTGTTGGACATGGCTCGTGCTATGTTGTCGAGATGATATTCAACTTCAATGGCACTGTCAGAGCTGTCCTTCAGTAGTTGAAAAGCTTCATTCTTGATTCACTTTAACTCTGCTTTTGTCATCTTCTTTACTTTAAACTTTTCTTGGATGATCTTGACATGCTCCATAGTTCGACCATCTACCGGTTCTTGTGTTAGGATTTAGAAAATCCTGTAGTTAAAGTATCGGTCACCTCAAATATATGTACTCGTTAGAAAGCTCATAGTCATAGTCATGTTATGTTACTAAGTAGTTTATTAAGTAACACCGTGGAGGATGGACACGTCTTTGCCCACTGTATGCCTGATCCACAGCCCGTAGGAGGCGCATCTTGTAAGAAACTATAAATACCCTCTACCTCCCAAGGTACAGGGTTGGAGCTTTCAATATCATTTTTCTTTGTCTCACCAAGTTCCCAACTCTCTTTACTTTCTCTCTCTAAAACTCAATTCATACGCCCCTTGTTAATATGATTTGATGTGTTTATGAAATCCAATATGTTACAAATGGTATCAAGAGCCATGGTTTGATCACTCATCTTTCATGTCTTTGGATTTCTAGTGGTTCTCATAAGGTTTTTGGGTTTGAATGAGTTTAGAGTAGTTTACATCATTTGGATCATTTCATGTGTTAAAGTTTAGATTTTGATTGTACTTTTGTGTTTAGAATCATTATAAGTGCTTAGGTTTTGATTTGGAAGGCTTGAATCATCGTGGTTGAGTTGTTTTGGATTGAAAAGTGGTGGTTTTTGAATATTGGATTGGATGCGAGTTGAGTCTCGTAGTACATTTCTTGTAAGCAAGTTGTCTTGATTTGTGAAGCGAGTTGTCCCTTATGCAAGTTGAGTCTCTTGCTTATTGAAGCGAGTTGCCTTATGCAAGTAGTGCCTAAAGCGAGTTGTCTGTTCATGTGATTTGTGTTTTATGCGACTTGACTATTAAGCGAGTTGTATGTTTATGCGAGTTGTGTTTTCTGCGACTTGACTATTAAGCGAGTTGTCTGTTTATGCGATTTGTGTTTTCTGCGACTTGACTATTAAGCGAGTTGTCTGTTTTTGCGAGTTGTGTTTCATGCGACTTGTCTATTAAGCGAGTTTTCATCAAAGCGAGTTGACTAGGGTGCGAGTTGTCCTGTGTGCGAGTTGACTTGGGTGTGACTTGTCAAGTATACAAATTGTCTATTGAGACTTGTCATTTCGTCGTGTTACATTTTACGGTTTTTCTTTTGATTTAGTAAAATCCGGTGAAAGAATCTATTTTCCGGTTTAATCAAAGAGTTATAAAATCCCGTAGAATCTGTAATCATGTCTACCAACGTGCCTACAATCATCTCTTCTGTAGCTGAGGATGTTTAAGCTGCAGGATCAGATACTCGTCCACCCATGTTAGACATAAATGATTATGACTCATGGGCTCAACGTATCAGATTGTACTGCTTGGGTAAGGAAAATGGAGTTAACATTCTCAAATCAATTGATGAAGGACCGTACAAAGTTGAGACTACCAGAGACATACTTGAAACTGCTGGCGATGGCTCGGTGACATTAGGATTGGATAGACCAAATACATATGATGAACTTACTGATAAGGAGAAAAAAGAGATACGACGATATTAGGGCCTCAAACATTGTACTTCAGGGTCTACCAAAGGACATCTACAAGTTAATCAATCACAAAACTGAAGCCAAAGCGGTTTGGGACAATGTCAAGATGCTTCTCTCTGGTTCAGAATTAACTAGAGAAGACAGAGAGTCTCAACTGTATGATGATTTTGAGAACTTTAAGATGAACCTAGGGGAAAATGTCACTGAATACTACGTGAGGTTCCACAAGCTTGTGAATGACATGAGGAATATCAAAATGACTATGCCAAATATTCAGCTCAATTCAAAGTTTGTGAACAACATGAATCTCGAATGGCACAAATTTGTCACTTCAGTCAAGCTAACCAAAGGTTTGAGGCAAACTAACTATGAGCAATTGTATGCGTACTTGCTTCAGAATGAGAAGCATGCTATGTTTGAACGAATGATCCTGGAAAAGTTCAAAACCAATTATGGTGATGCAAGCTCGTCAAATGATTCAACTGCATTCTACAAAAATGTAGGAATAACCACCAAAGCATCTCAAGTGATACCAACTGGTAATGGAAATCACAAACTCATTCCGATCCGGTATAAGCCTCAGATTGAGACACATTCATGGAAAATATCGTTAATCAACTGTCTCTTATGGTTAGGCAAAATCTGAATCTCACTCCACACACCAACAATAACCTCAGAACAGCATCCAATCCCCACAATCAAGCTATTGTTAGAGATGGAAAGGTAGTGGTGCAGAATGTGCAAGGAAGACAGACTGAACAAAGAATGGCTGGAGCGGGGTTATGGTATCTGGGTAGGTGGAGGATATGTGGCTAATCAGAATCGTGGAAGGAATATGACTCAAGGACAAGGGAAGCCAATCAAGTGTTATAATTGTGGTGGTGAAGGACATATTTGCAAGGAAGCGCACATCTCCAAAACGCCTCAAAATGCAGAGTACTTCAGGGACAAAATCTTTGCGGTACAAGCTCAAGATAATGGAGCAATTTTGAATGAAGAAGAACTGCTATTTCTTCTTTGAGGAAATGCCAAAACTTATGATGCAGATATGGATGAGCAGCCGGTCAGGAATAGGTCACAATCATCCAAATGCGTTTCAAGTTGCGATTGTGATGCATTTGACTCGATGTCGATGATGAACCTACGCCTGACCATTTTGTGGCTAGCATTTCACCAATGGTCTCTCCAAAGGTCCCATCACCACAACAAGCAAGTCCATCCAAAGAATCAATCATTTCAGAGGTATTAAAACTATACGATGATGTTGATGTAAAAGATACACGACAAAGTACAATCAACTGAAATTATTGAATCAGATATTGAAAATATGGGTAATAGCCATGTTGTCCCATATGATCAATATGTGAAACAAAATGAAAGTGAAATTGTACCAAGTAATGCATCTTCTGCAGTCAATAATGACTATGTTTTTTATGAATTCACTGCACGTGCCTGATATGTGCTTAAACACATATCTTTTGTTTATCAAATCTGACCCAAAATAACCAAGAAAGAGCTGTTTATTGCTAATATTTGTGGTTTTCTTGAGTTTGTGCTTGTGCAGGTATGGATATGTAAAAACACACAAAAAGGAGCCAAATCAGACGTAAATCCGAGCACGAGTGATTAAGAGAGCTTAAGGCTGAGCGGAAGATCAAAAGTGAGCATTAATGAAGATTTTATTCTCGGGATGATTTTGGAAGTTTTAATCAAGTTTGAACAATTGGCAAAAATGGCCCCTCAAGTTTGAGCATTTGGCAGAATTGACCCTTGAAGATTCAAAAGTTGCAAATTCAGCCTTGGTCTATTTAAGAATAACAAGAATGGTCCTTGGAAGATATTTTCAGATTTACATGTTTGGTCCTTGGAATTTCAGCATATACAAGTTTGGTCCTTACACTTTGGATCAATATACTAGTCCTAAATCCAAAACTATACCCACGGCCCAATCCAATAAACCATACCCGGTCCAATAAACACCCACCCAATATACCTCAACCCGGCCACGTTTTATATACACAACCCATTTACTCACTTGGATCCCTGGTCAACACCCTATAACCCGGTCAACACCCTCTCAAAATATTATAAACTAATCCTCCCGCGCCCAAATCCACCCAAATCCACCCAAATCCACCCGTTTACCCAAATCCACCCAAACCACAATAATTACCCATGTTTCCAACCTCGTACTAGAATCTTTCCACCTTCTGGAAGGCTGACTAGGCGCTGACATGATAAGAATGATCCAAGTGGCAGCTTGGAAGCATTTCATTGGCTGAAACACCTCATAAGGTGAAATTGAGTGCTGTGATTGGTGGTGATGACAATGGAATGATTGAGTGGCTGAGAAAGGACTTCTAGCATCTTCTGATAAGGATCCCAAGCCTGCAATCCAGCTATAAATACCCCCTTGGCTCACCATTTTAGTCGTGCAATTAATTTCCTTTAAATTCAGTCATGTATTTGTATTTCAGTTTCTTAATGTTTTCTTAAAGTTTTTATGTAGTTTCAAACCTTTTGTAACCTCGTTTCAGTTTAATAAAAGTATCAAGCTTTCATTTTGATTTTTGATCTTGCATTCACTATTTGAGTACTGATTAAGATGTTTTTTATGATGGAATAAGCTCATCCAAGCTTTGTTATAGCTGGTGTGAGCTTATTTGGAAGTTAAAACTGTTTCATTACATTCAATACATCAAAAACTCTCTGGTCAACAAATGTCAACTATGGTGTCTAATTTGGTTCAGAGATGGAAATGGGTTGATTATGATGATGGATTGGGTTGTTGTTTGGTCATTTTGATAAGATTAATACTGTTACTATGCTCAAAATTGGTTGGACCTCTTGTAAGTTTCAGTTCCTAACTGCCCTATATGCTCATTTTGATTTAAGCCCATGTATGATCATATTAGTGTTTGATTCTGCTTCATTTTATCTTTAGGATTAAGTTTGTGCATCAGTTATAGCACTGCATTAGGTATAAGTTAGGTTAGATAGTTTTCATTGCTTATTAAGTATCTTAAAGGAGTGTTTGGTTTAATGCTTAAAACTGTGTTAGAGGTTAATATATTGGATTAGATCTGTTGCTTTAGGCTTGATATAGTTTATTGATTTCATATCTGTCTTTGTTTTACTGCCATTTGCACTCTAAGTCAAAATCACAAGTCTACTAATCTTATATGCATAACTGTTGGAATCAGTTTCTATAATCTATCATATAGTTATAAAATTTGGTAAACTAGCTTGCTAAAGTTATATTTCATCATTATTCATCTATTTCAGTTCAACATTTGTATTTAAATCTCACATAAGTCAAAGTACCAAATCTGTTTTCAGAAGTCAAAACCATGTCAAACTGTTTTTCTCGGATATTGCACCTCGCACAAGGTTCAATACTGAGCTTATGATGGTCTCATATTTGGTCCAATTGTAGTTTGCTAGGTGGTCTTGAAGACCACATATCTGGTTTTCAGTTTGGTGCTTTAGATTAGCTTATATAGTAGCTTAAAGTAGAGGCCAGGTAGCTGTTTGGATTAGAAGATCAGTTAGCTATAATCTGAGTAAACTGCTTATTTAAGGTTAGGAGTAGCAGTAGTTAGTTGTTTTAGAGTGGTTATAGTATAATTCAGCTTCTGTAGAAGTTTGGTAGCTTATTTTTCTGTTTAGCTTATTTCAAAGTGCTTATTTGGTAACTGTTTACACTACAGCTCTTATTTATTCCACATAAGCCTCATATTTTATATTTTTCATAGAACTAGAATAAGAGTTTAGAATTTTCCTGAGTTTTTCATAATTTTTTGTCACTGTTTGCTATTTTTCTTAATTTAAAATAGTTTTTAGTCACTTTTAAATAGCTTTTATTGCAAATAATTAAGAAAAAGTTCCAAAAAATAATTTTTCAATTTTCCCAGTTTAAGAAAATTATAAAAAGCATAAAAAATATTTTTCCCTATTTTTCCCCTTTTATTTGGTATTTTTCACAATTTAAATTAGATTTAAATAGTTTTAAATTAGTAGAAAATAGATAAATAATCAAAAATATATAAAAATAGTTTTGAAAATTCTCTTAGGATATTTTAGATTTTATAAAAATATTTTCATATTTTTCCCTTTGATTTTCATAATTTTTATTATTTTAAATTAGTTTTTAAAGTTAAAATTTAGTTTTTAATTTTAATAAAATCCAGAAAAATCCTAAAAAATAGTTTTAAATCTAAATTAGTTTTCAACTTGCATTTCTAGAGTAAAAGTAATTTTAGGCATTTTTAGGATATAATTTAGACGTAGTTGCATTTTAATTACGTTTTATTAAATTACGTTTTAGTTAATTCGCACTTAGGATTTCCCGTAAAATAGATTCCCTTAATTACTTTCCCTATTCCCGTAGTTTAATAAAATCAATCACAAATTCAAAACATCGAGCATTAAATTCCAAACCAAAAATGACATTGGCAATTCACGCCTCGTTGGGAAACGATTCGGGTTGACTAATCCGTATCAACGATCACACACGGGATTTGGTTTGATATTCTTTTTCCTAAAGGAATTTTGAATCTATCTTCGTGATTAATTTTTATATCGATATTGAGGTTTTATCCGTACACACATACCCTTAAGCCTTCATTATCACGAATCGATTATGCGAACTGTTTTAAGTTTCTTACGGTTAGTCATTCACAAGTGGCTAGCTTGTGTGAGATAACTTGACGGTTTGGCATTGTAAATCAAATTTTTGGCGCCGCTGCCGGGAGGTTGTGTCCGCGACAATATCGTTTGAGGTTTGACGATTAGTGACTCGAGATCCTTCATTCGTGAAGTTACTATTTTTCTATAAATTAAAAAAAAAAAAGTAAAAAAATATTTTCCTTTTTCTTTTGTATATATATATATCATATTAAAAATACAAAAAGATTTTCTCTTGTGGTTTTGCTAATAAATAGAAGACACCAATTATATAACATTCTCAACGGAGGTGTTATCATTAATAAGTTCCTGAACTAAAGATCAAAAACTTGCCTTTGTGTCGCTTGTGAATTTATTTATCTTTATCGGATAAACAAACTGTGTGGTGGGTATAAGGACGGCCTGACATTAAATTGCGGTTGTAAAAAGCGGGTTTTAATAAGCTTCGCTGACCTAAAAAGCTTTTCCGCCGCTTGTGCGTTTGTCTTATAGAGGTGATTTATTCACTTGGGATTATTGGTTAAGTTCACCGTGTTTTCGAATACCGTTCGTTTTAATTGCCTTGGTTTTTGAAAGTGCATGCACACTCGTTCTAACAACTACAGACCGATACTTGAAACCGCTACAATTCCGCGAAGGCGAAATAGACGCGCTCCATTAGTCGAACCGAGATTCGAACTAATCAAACCCCGCCCATCATCGAAATGGCGGAGGACAACCGATCCATGCTAGAGCAACTCCAAGCACCCACCGAGGGTTATGGAGAAGCCATCGTCGTCCCGGCAATCGTTGGCGATAACTTTGAGCTTAAACACGGATTGATAAATTTGGTTTCGTCAAGCCAATTTTATGGATTTGAGAGGGACGATCCTCACTCTCGTATCCGACGATTCAACAAGCTCACGTCTACGATCAAGTACCGTAACGTTCTGGAAGAGGCTATCAAGCTACTACTCTTCCCGTTTTTCACTTGAGGGGCTGCGGATTTGGCTCGAAAAACTACCCCCTCGATCGATAACCACATGGGAGAATTTAGTGTCAAAATTAGTGAACGAATTCTTCCCACCGTCTAAAACAACAAGCCTTAAAAATGAAATAACGAAATTCACACAAAGATTTGATGAATCATTTAGTGAGGCATGGGACCGATTCAAAGATTTGCTTAGGCAATGTCCCCATCATGGTTTTACGGAGTTACACCAACTTGATACATTCTATAACGGTTTGAATGAGACTGATCAAGACTCTCTCAATGCCGCCGCTGGTGGTAATTTGTTGACCCGATCAACGAGAGATGCCTTGTTGATTATTGAGAACAAATCTAAAGTTCGTACCTCACGTAGCAAATCGGTTGCTGCCCGAGTGGGTGTTACACCATCATCCTCGTCTTACGAAAATACGTCTAGCACCGATGCTAAGATTGATAAGCTTACGGACATGATTCAGGATTTGGTTAAGATTAAGACCGCTAAGGTTAATTCTTCTCCACCCGCTCAAGTCAAAGCGGTGGAAACGACTTGTACTACTTGTGGTGGCCCGCATGCCTACTACAATTGTACCGCCACCGATGGAAATCCTTTCAAAGCTAATGCCGTAACCGGAGGTAACCAATACCGTTCTCAGGTTGAACCAAACCCTCGTGTTAGTAATCAAATGGGACCTCCGGGATTTTCTCAATCGAACAATCAGAATCGTTTTAATCAGAATCAAGTTCGTGGACCAAATGTTCAAAACCAATTCAAAACCCCACCAAATCAATACCCGAATCAAGGAGTCAATTACAATCAAGGATATCCAAATTCAAGGTATCAAGCTCCGCCTTTGCCTTCAAATGAATTCACGAATTACGTTCAACACAATAATGCTACCATCCAAACCATGCAAACTCAGATTTCAAGTTTGAGAAATGAGTTTCAATCTTCGTTGACTAGACAAAGCAACGAGTTTAGGAATGAGATTCGACTTCAGAACAACAAATTGGATGCTTCGCAGAATAAACTTGAGAACATGTTGAATGTTGTTTTGTGTAAAATAAGTCAACCCTCGAGTTCGGGATCTCTTCCAAGTGATACCATTCCCAACCCAAAGGGTGAGTTAAAGGCTATAACCACACGGAGTGGTAAGGCTTATGACGAACCATCGTTTCCTACTCCGCTGGTGAGGGAGGAGGAACGAGAACCCGTGGTTATTGAAGAAAATGTGCAGCCTGCACCCGTCCCACCTCCGGTCATTCAGACTCCGATTCTGGAACCCGATGTTCCGAAGACTACTCTCAAACCCTCACTTCCTTATCCGTCAAGACTTCATGATCAAAAGCTTCGTGATAAAACCGAAAACCAAATGGAGAAATTTGTTGAAATCATTCAATCCTTGAATTTTAACATCAGTTTCACCGACGCTTTACTCCTCATGCCGAAATTTGCCGCCATGATCAAAAATTTAGTGAGGAATAAGGAAAAGTTGGCGAAATTGCAAAACACCGTTGAATGAGAATTGCTCGGCGGTGCTCCTCAAGAAACTTCCCGAAAAGTTAGGAGACCCGGCAAATTTCTTATCCCTTGTGAGTTTCCGGGAATTGTGAAATGCTTCGCCTTGGCCGATCTTGGTGCGAGTATTAACTTAATGCCTCTTTCGATTTATAACAAGCTTTCTCTCCTGGATCTCACTCCGACTAAGATGACTCTTGAACTTCAGACCGATCAACCTCTATTCGAAAGGAATCGCGAGGATGTCTATGTGAAGGTCGGACCACTACATTTTCCCGCCGACTTCGTTGTCGTTGACTTTGATGTTGATTCCCGAGTGCCGCTTATTCTCGGGAGACCTTTCTTACGAACGGGCGTGCGATGATTGGACGTTTATGAAGGAGAAATTACTTTACGATCTCATAAGGAAACCGTCTCATTTAACATTAACCATCCTTTGAGATACTCCTCCAATTATGATGATGCTTCTATTAATCGAATCGACGTTCTCGATATTGCTACGGAGGAGTATGCTCAAGAGCTTCTTGATTTTATGAGTGGTAATCCCACTATTCATTCTGAAAATATTGAACCATCTTTTGAGCCTATTATTGCCGATTCTTCCCCCTCTCTCACTCCGTTCGAGGGAGGTGATTTCATTTTGGAAGAAATCGATGAGTTTCTTGCTGATGATGAATCGATTCCACCGGAAATTGATGATGGTGTTTATGATTAGGAGGAGATATCCGTTATCTTGAGCAATTGTTGAATGAAGATCCATTACCGTCACTCCCTCCGAAAGAGATCACGATTAACGAAATCAAAGAAGTACAAACGTCTAATGAAAATCCTCCCGGGCCCGAGCTCAAGGATTTACCTCCTCATCTTGAATACGCTTTTCTTGAAGAACCAAACAAGTTTCCCGTCATCATTGCTAAAAACTTGAAAGATGAGGAGAAGACCGCACTTTTGGATGTCCTTCGAAAACATAAAAATGCAATCGCGGCAAATTTCGATATCAAAGGAATCAATCCTCGTTTACGTACCCACAAAAATCGATGGAGGATGATTGTAAACCCGTGATTCAACAACAACGTAGTTAACCCAAAATTCATGATGTTATCAAAAGGAAGTTCTTAAACTCCTCGACGCCTGAATCATTTATCCAATCTCCGATAGCTCATGGGTTAGCCCTATCCATTGTGTTTCGAAGAAAGGTGGCATGACCGTCGTTGCCAATGACAATAATGAGTTGATTTCCACACGCCTCATCACCGGATGGAGGGTGTGTATTGATTATCGAAAGTTGAACGATGCTACTCGTAAGGACCATTTCCCGCTACCTTTTATGGATCGGATGCTCGAGCGTTTAGCGGAAATGAGTTCTATTGCTTTCTCGATGGTTTCTCGGTTATTTTCAAATCCGATCGATCCGAAGGATCAAGAGAAAACCACTTTCACATGCCCTTATGGAACGTTTGCTTACCGACGAATGCCATTTGGCTTATGCAATGCTACCGGTACGTTCCAAAGGTGCATGATGGCTATTTTTCATGACATGATCGAGAAGTCTATGGAAGTTTTATGGACGATTTCTCGGTTTATGGAGATTCTTTCACTTCTTGCCTCTCTCATCTAGACCACATGCTCAAGCGGTGTGAAGACACCAACTTGGTCTTGAATTGGGAGAAGTGCCACTTCATGGTTCGAGAGGGCATTGTCCTCGGCCATAAGATTTCAAAATCTGGGATTGAGGTCGACCGAGCTAAAGTCGACGTTATAGCTAAACTCCCTCATCCCACTACCGTCAAAGGTATTCGGATTTTTTTGGGTCATGCCGGTTTCTATCGCCGTTTCATCCAAGATTTTTCTAAGATAGCCCGCCCTCTGACCCATCTCCTTGAAAAGGATGCTCCGTTTATCTTCACCACCGAATGCGTTGAAGCGTTTAATATTCTTAAAAAGAAATTAACTGAAGCACCGATCTTAGTTGCCCCCGACTAGGATTTGCCCTTTGAGCTCATGTGTGATGCAAGTGATTATGCAATTGGGGCAGTCTTGGGGCAACGTAAGTCGAAACATTTTCAACCCATACACTATGCGAGTAAGACATTGTCCGAGGCCCAACACAATTACACGACTACTGAAAAGGAATTATTGGCCGTTGTTTATGCTTTTGAGAAATTTCGACCCTACCTTGTCTTATCAAAGACCATAGTGTATACCGACCATTCTGCCCTTAAGTACCTTTTGGCAAAGCAAGATGCTAAGCCCCGGTTACTTCGGTGGGTTCTCCTCCTTCAAGAGTTTGATGTTACCATTCTTGACAAAAAAGGATCGGAGAACCTTGCTGCTGACCACCTTTCTAGACTTGAGAATCCCCATCAAAGTGTGCTCGAGAAAAGGAGATTACGGAAACATTTCCTCTTGAGACACTTGGGATGATTGCTAAGAAAGACCCAAACGCCCCATGGTTTTCCGACTTTGCAAATTACCATGCGGGCAATTTCAGTAGTAAAGGGATGTCGTCCCAACAGAAGAAAAAGTTTTTCAAAGATGTTAAGCATTATTTACGGGACGATCCCTACTTGTTTAAGATTTGTGCGGATCAAGTAATCCGGCGGTGTGTTCATGGCCAAGAGGCCCTTGATATTCTCAATGCTTGCCATAACGGACCCACGGGTGGACATCATGGTGCAAGCTACACCGCTAAGAAGGTTTTTGATTCCGGATTCTATTGGCCAACCATATATCGAGATGCTCATGATTTAGTCAAATCTTGTGATTCTTGCCAACGTCAAGGGAAAATTTTGCAAAAAGATGAAATGCCACAAAATGCTATTCAAGTTTGCGAGATTTTTTACGTGTGGGGCATCGATTTTATGGGGCCATTTCCATCATCTAAGGGTAATAAGTATATCCTCGTGGCCGTTGACTACTTGTCTAAATGGGTTGAAGCGAAGGCGCTCCTCACCAATGACGCCCGAGTGGTTGTTAAGTTTCGAAGAACTTGTTTTCCGATTCGGAGCACCTCGCTATCATCGATGATCGCGGTACCCATTTTTGTAATGAACAATTTGCTAAAGTTATGGCTAAATATGGAGTTACCCATCGTCTTTCTACCGCGTATCACCCGCAAACGAGCGGACAAGTTGAGGTCTCCAATCGTGGCTTGAAAAGAATTTTAGAAAGGACCGTAGGAGAAAATCGAGCTTCATGGGCCGATAAGTTAGATGATGCATTATGGGATTTCCGCACCGCATACAAGACACCCATCGGGTGCACCCCATTTAAGTTGGTGTATGGAAAAGCTTGTCACTTGCCCATCGAGCTCGAACATAAGGCATTTTGGGCCTTGAAACATGCTAACTTTGATCTTAAGACCGCGGGTGATCACCGGAAAGTTCAATTGAATGAATTAAATGAGCTTAGGGATCGGGCTTACGAGAATTCTTTGATTTTCAAAGAGAAGACTAAGAGGATTCATTATTCTAAAATCAAAAACCGCGTTTTCAACGTTGGTGATCAAGTTCTCCTTTTAACTCTCGATTGAAGATATTCTCGGGCAAACTCAAAACCCGTTGGTCCGGACCATTCACCGTTGCTCGGGTTTTCCCGTATGGAACGGTGGAGCTTTCTCGGCCGATGGCCCAAATTTCAAGGTGAATGGTCATCGTGTGAAACATTATTTTGGAGGGACATCCCATCTATGGTTGTCCCGGATCTCCAAACTTTCCCCAAGGACAATTGAATTCGGGGACCAAGTCAAGCTAGCGACTTCGGTAACCAAAAACGATAGCGCTTAGTGGGAGGCACCCCATGCTTATCTCTATTTTCTTTCTATTTTCTAATAAGTGGCGAAGGGGCGCCTCTTGATTTCTCGTGTTTGGTTGTTTGTGATGTTGTGTTTAGGATGTTCCCGATATGAAGACTCTCGTGCTCGAAGTTTGTCTTTTCTCTACTCGAGTTTCATGATCGTTGCTGATGGAAATCCGATATCCTAAATCTTATCGACTAACGTTTATCTTTGAGCATACTTAATAAAAGGCTTTTAGATTTTCGTTGATACCCTTGCTTTTAAACATTGAGGACAATGTTTCGTTTTAGTCTGGGGTAGGGTAATCTTCGATTTGATTTGACCGCACTTGCTTGTTTTTCGTCGTGTACTCTCGCAACCCCGTTTTTCCTTAGAAAATGAAAAATTGTGCAAAAATGAGCAAAATTTAAAATTTTTGAAGCTTTTGTTAAGTCTTTTTGATTGAAAAGTTGGCTAGTCTCTTAGACAAGAAGCTATAAAATGCGAATTCTAGCTCACAAGGCCAATAATTTTGCAAGTTTCCACAGTGACTTTAAATATGCATAACTTGATTTCATTTAGACAAAGCATTTGCTAAGTTAATATATGTTTTGACACCTTGTTGACTTTCATTTGGTGAGAGTAGGAATAGAATTCCGACTTGACCGGGCGTGTTGAGCCCTAGCTTGTTCCCTTAACCATAGGTAATCTAAAAATTATCGGCTAAGCATCCGCGGATCTCATTATTTGGGATTTTAAATTTGCGGAGATCGAGAAATGATAGAGTTACTTATGAGTTTAGATGCTAAGCGTGGAGTAGTTGGTTCTCTTTAGAGCCCATCGAAGGTACTTATGGCTTTTTGTTCCCACAAAATTGTTTCACCCCATATCTGTCTAACAATAATTAGAGATGTTGAGTTTTTGGCAATAGTTAGTTCTTTATCTTCTTAAAAGAATCTTTGTTTTAAAAATTGGGTACACATCAAGGATCCTTAATGAATAAGCAATAAGTGATATGTGAAAAGTAATAAGAAAAATTATGAGCTGCGGTGTCGAGATCGGACCCTTGGATCTTTAGCCAGGATTGAATGAGGTCTTAGCCTAGCCAGCCGGGATCCTCATTTCATGAAGCCTATAGTCTTGGAATTACCCCGTGAAGCTCCGTAGTTCATGGCTCATATAAGTAAAAGTATAAGTGAAAAAAAAAAAAAAAAAAAATTATTGATGAAAAGTGTTGAAAAAATCAAAAATATAAGTGAATAAAAATTCCTTGATGTGAACCTCATTTTTGGAACAATGTTTCTCGAGAGAAGGTGGATAACTAATTATCGACTTAGCTTTGTATCTTTATCGGAATAAAAGTTATCGAAACGAGAATTTGAAGAAATTCATTTCTCACAAAAATAAAAAAAATCTAGAGGAAAATAGGAAAATGGGAACAAAAGGTATTTACACAAGTAACTTCCATGGGTAGTGTTAGCATCTAGAGTCGTATGTAACAATGATTTCGGTTTTACGCTTAGTTTGGGACTTGTGAAAAATCAGGGACGATGTATTCTATCCGTATGGTCACTTCACGCTGTGTTGTGTTTTCTACTCCGTGATCCTAACGTGTCGTTTGAAAAATGTTGGAGTTATTGATCGACATGAAAGTTCAACAAACCGTCATTCATAATCGGAATATGCTTAATCGTAATATCTACATGTGAATTGAGAGGTAAACGGGGCGTTTTTAGAATTAAAGCTTTCTTAATCTCTTTTGAGGAATCTTTGCTACTTCTTCATAGGTTTAGTAGAAAGAGATTGAAATCCTTGGTTTTAGAAGCGTGAGTTGATTGCATTGCGTGGGGACACGACAATGGTCTCGTCTGGGGTATTTTGATATGTGCTTAAACACATATCTTTTGTTTATCAAATCTGACCCAAAATAACCAAGAAAGAGCCGTTTATTGCTAATATTTGTGGTTTTCTTGAGTTTGTGCTTGTGCAGGTATGGATATGTAAAAACACACAAAAAGGAGCCAAATCAGACGTAAATCCGAGCACGAGAGATTAAGAGAGCTTAAGCTGAGCCGGAAGATCAAAAGTGAGCATTAATGAAGATTTTATTCTCCGAGGATGATTTTTGGAAGTTTTAATCAAGTTTGAACAATTGGCAAAAATGGCCCCTCAAGTTTGAGCATTTGGCAGAATTGACCCTTGAAGATTCAAAAGTTGCAAATTCAGCCTTGGTCTATTTAAGAATAACAAGAATGGTCCTTGGAAGATATTTTCAGATTTACATGTTTGGTCCTTGGAATTTTAGCATATACAAGTTTGGTCCTTACACTTTGGATCAATATACTAGTCCTAAATCCAAAACTATACCCACGGCCTAATCCAATAAACCATACCTGGTCCAATAAACACCCACCCAATATACCTCAACCCGCCACGTTTATATACACAACCCATTTACTCACTTGGATCCCTGGTCAACACCCTATAACCCGGTCAACACCCTCTCAAAATATTATAAACTAATCCTGGCCCAAATCCACCCAAATCCACCCGTTTACCCAAATCCACCCAAACCACAATAATTACCCATGTTTCCAACCTCGTACTAGAATCTTTCCACCTTCTGGAAGGCTGACTAGGCGCTGACATGATAAGAATGATCCAAGTGGCAGCTTGGAAGCATTTCATTGGCCGAAACACCTCATAAGGTGAAATTGAGTGCTGTGATTGGTGGTGATGACAATGGAATGATTGAGTGGCTGAGAAAGGACTTCTAGCATCTTCTGATAAGGATCCCAAGCCTACAATCCAGCTATAAATACCCCCTTGGCTCACCATTTTAGTCGTGCAATTAATTTCCTTTAAATTCAGTCATGTATTTGTATTTCAGTTTCTTAATGTTTTCTTAAAGTTTTTATGTAGTTTCAAACCTTTTGTAACCTCGTTTCAGTTTAATAAAAGTATCAAGCTTTCATTTTGATTTTTGATCTTGCATTCACTTTTTGAGTACTGATTAAGATGTTTTTTATGATGGAATAAGCTCATCCAAGCTTTGTTATAGCTGGTGTGAGCTTATTTGGAAGTTAAAACTGTTTCATTGCATTCAATACATCAAAAACTCTCTGGTCAACAAAAGTCAACTGTGGTGTCTAATTTGGTTCAGAGATGGAAATGGGTTGATTATGATGATGGATTGGGTTGTTGTTTGGTCATTTTGATAAGATTAATACTGTTACTATGCTCAAAATTGGTTGGACCTCTTGTAAGTTTCAGTTCCTAACGCCTATATGCTCATTTTGATTTAAGCCCATGTATGATCATATTAGTGTTTGATTACGCTTCATTTTATCTTTAGGATTAAGTTTATGCATCAGTTATAGCACTGCATTAGGTATAAGTTAGGTTAGATAGTTTTTATTGCTTATTAAGTATCTTAAAGGAGTGTTTGGTTTAATGCTTAAAACTGTGTTAGAGGTTAATATATTGGATTAGATCTGTTGCTTTAGGCTTGATATAGTTTATTGATTTCATATCTGTCTTTGTTTCTTGCCATTTGCACTCTAAGTCAAAATCACAAGTCTACTAATCTTATATGCATAACTGTTGGAATCAGTTTCTATAATCTATCATATAGTTATAAAATTTGGTAAACTAGCTTGCTAAAGTTATATTTCATCATTATTCATCTATTTCAGTTCAACATTTGTATTTAAATCTCACATAAGTCAAAGTACCAAATCGTTTTAAGTCAAAACCATGTCAAACCTGTTTTCTCGGATATTGTAGCCTCTGCACAAGGTTCAATACAGCTTATGATGGTCTCATATTTGGTCCAATTGTAGTTTGCTAGGAGGTCTTGAAGACCACATATCAGTTTTCGGTTTGGTGCTTTAGATTAGCTTATATAGTAGCTTAAAGTAGAGGCCATGTAGTTGTTTGGATTAGAAGATCAGTTAGCTATAATCTGAGTAAACTGCTTATTTAAGGTTAGGAGTAGCAGTAGTTAGTTGTTTTAGAGTGGTTATAGTATAATTCACCTTAGAGAAGTTTGGTAGCTTATTTTTCTGTTTAGCTTATTTCAAAGTGCTTATTTGGTAGCTGTTTACACTTCTTATTTATTCCACATAAGCCTCATATTTTATATTTTTCATAGAACTAGAATAAGAGTTTAGAATTTTCCTGAGTTTTTCATAATTTTTTGTCATTTGTTTGCTATTTTTCTTAATTTAAAATAGTTTTTAGTCATCTTTTAAATAGCTTTTATTGCAAATAATTAAGAAAAAGTTCCAAAAAATAATTTTTCAATTTTCCCAGTTTAAGAAAATTATAAAAAGCATAAAAAATATTTTTCCCTATTTTTCCCCTTTTATTTGGTATTTTTCACAATTTAAATTAGATTTAAATAGTTTTAAATTAGTAGAAAATAGATAAATAATCAAAAATATATAAAAATAGTTTTGAAAATTCTCTTAGGATATTTTAGATTTTATAAAAATAGTTTCATATTTTTCCTTTGATTTTCATAATTTTTATTATTTTAAATTAGTTTTTAAAGTTAAAATTTAGTTTTTAATTTTAATAAAATCCAGAAAAATCCTAAAAAATAGTTTTAAATCTAAATTAGTTTTCAACTTGCATTTCTAGAGTAAAAGTAATTTTAGGCATTTTTAGGATATAATTTAGACGTAGTTGCATTTTAATTACGTTTTATTAAATTACGTTTTAGTTAATTCGCACTTAGGATTTCCCATAAAATAGATTCCCTTAATTACTTTCCCTATTCCCGTAGTTTAATAAAATCAATCACAAATTCAAAACATCGAGCATTAAATTCCAAACCAAAAATGACATTGGCAATTCACGCCTCGTTGGGAAGCGATTCGTTGACTAATCCGTATCAACGATCACACACGGGATTTGGTTTAATATTCTTTTCCTAAAGGAATTTTGAATCTATCTTCGTGATTATTTTTGATATCGATATTGAGGTTTTATCCGTACACACTTACCCTTAAGCCTTCATTATCAGCGAATCAGTGTCTGAACTGTTTTAAGTTTCTTACGGTTAGTCATTCACAAGTGGCTAGCTTGTGTGAGATAACTTGACGGTTTGGCATTGTAAATCAGTGCCCCTGATGATTCTATTACTTCTGAACTAAATGTCTATAAAGAACAAGTTGCTATATACGAACAACGTGCTAAGTTTGAATTAACTACCCGTGAGCAGGAGATGGATAACCAAATGCGTATAATTATCAGAAAAAGCAATTTTAGGGAAGAAATGTTTAAACAAGAGTTGGATTCCTTACAAGAAAAGCTTAACAAAACAATTAAACAGAAACAAGAACTTCAAGAAAATGTGAAAGTACTTAAAAAAGAATTCAATGCTAAGGAATCAAAACTTGTTAGGACCGAAAAACATATAGATTTATGTGGTTTGGAGGTCTAGGTTGGTGGAAGAAGATGAAGATCTTCATCTCTTCTAGTGAGAGAAAGTAGAGAGAGGGAGGAGAAAACAAGGTTTTATTAAGATAAACACAAAAGAATACAATGACCAAATGCTTCACCTCACCCCTCATGGAGAGTCATGAGGGGTATATATAGGCCCTAACTTTGCCACTTAAACGATACTAGTCCCTAAGGGCAAAGTATACTATGCATATAGTCCAATTCACGTAAGTGACGTTATCTTTAGAAAAAGCGAGGCTAACAATCTCCCTCCAAGATAGCGTCACACGTGAATGGTTACAATGAGACCTATAAATACAAAACAAAGTAAATTACAATAGTAAAGAACAATGTTGACTTTCTTGAAGTGCAGAGTCTCTGTAGTCTAGATACTGAGGCAAACTTGAAGTTCTCCCTTCCGATGACCTCGACAAATGATATTCTTGTAGCTCAACTTCAATGTACGGTCTAGTTAGGTTATTACTCCCTCCTAACTAGTGAGCCTTTTTCTTTCTTTGCTCCCTCCTGAACAGACAACACTCTTCCAAAGCGTCTTTAATCTTCGTGACACGCAGCGGAGAAAGTAAACTCTTGAAGCACAATGGTTGTCGATTAGGGAACATCATAACAACATAACTCACTTGGTATTGCATCCAAGTTGGTAAAAAACCCCGATGTACACCACACTACTTCTCCTTCTTCATCTTAGCAAAAATCCCCAGTAATCCAATCACGGAAGATGAAATACCAACTTCTCCCTCCTGATGGTTGCGAGCTATCGGAATCATCATAATGTTGCGTACATGCCGTATTACCTTCTTGATGCAATATTAACATCATAGCTTGATCAAAATTCCGTGAAAATATGTCGCTAAAATACTCTCAATAAATTTCTCTAACCAACCTTTTATCGAACCTCCTTTGAATTCACCGGCTAATTGTAATGACCACATATGGAGGAAACCCGATACGACTGACTTGAAAAGGAAGCAAACATCCCAACTTTGTGACTTACTGCTTGTTCTAAATTTTGAACAATCCACATCGCCGTGTGACACTGAGCACTACAACGTAACTCCTTAAAGTGATGGTTACACACTGTGAGCACTACAACGTAACTCCTTTCCAGTTATAACCAGATTTTCAAATTTCATAATGTGCTCCAACAAGTTATCTTGAGACATACATCCAACCAACCATCGTCTCAAAGATAAAGAAGTCCACCCGTGAAATGTCACTTCAATTCCGCATCAATAATACCGTACAAAAACCCCGTAGTCATTTTTCAAATTTCGCGCAAGCCGTGAATTATGTATCCTTCCGTGAAGATTATCAATACCAAAAATACCATATGATCTCAATGTTACACAATTTGTATCCTATATTTCAAAAAATATTCATATACCATGTTGTGATTTCAATATAAACGACCATTGAAGCCCAGTTCCTTTAATTCAATATATATCAGCCCACACTGAATTAAAACACCAGGCCCATATCCACGAATCGAAATCCAAGAATCAGATCCATATACTACTCGGTATAATACTTATATACCCTAGTAGCAACACTTCATTTAACCCTAAAAAAAACTCACAGACATAACGCCTACCAACAAATTATTTCCTCTCACCAAAACAGATCTGGGATAAATGTTGTTCCTCTTCCAAACCTTTTCCTCTCACCAAATCATTTCAATCTCCAACACAGAATCTTTAACAAAAACAAACACAAACTAAGCCTATAGCTTTTTAATTTCTGCACAAGTTGAACCAATTAGAAGATGTAAAGCTTCAAGGTCCTTGTTGGGTCTCGGGTAAGGTTCATTTGTTTTGTTTTGCTAGTGGTCATGAACGAACCGAAGAAATAAGAATAACATCCTTGTTATGATTTATTTCTTGTTGTTTCAGAGATTAAGTGAAGCATGACTTCCACATATTGGATCTGTGATGAGGATGATTCGTAAAAAAATCTTGAAAAGATTGAAAGACGATTCAAATCTGAGATCATTTAATTCGATTCTAGGTTTAGTTTGATATGAGATGGGAGTAACAAGTGTAGGATGATTGATGATAGACTGTGATTTTTGATTCGGATCTGTTGAGATAGCGTCGAGTCTTATCGTTTACGATTTTAACATGGACCAATGATGTATGAGAACTGAGGTCTTGATGGTATATGGTATTTGGTATAGATATGTGGTCGTGGTCAAGTTTAACAAATTTACGCATAACTTTTCTTTTCAGCTTATGCGTAAGCCTACGCGTAACGTTTTCTCAACCCGTTATGCGTAAGCATATACTTATGCGTAATGCAAGTTATGCGTAAGTCTGCTTAAGCGTAAGCCAGAGTTAGGCGTAAGCCTTGGCTTAGGCGTAAACGCATACGCGTAACGTTTTCTACGCGTAACTTCACAGCTACGCGTAACTCCACTGTAGATTCTTCTTATGCGTAGAAAACTAGGGTTTTAACCCAGTTGACTTTTTCCGACGAGTTTTTCCGACCATCTTCATAAAAAAACCCAGAAAAGCATAAACATGCTTCCTTTTTGACTGTTTGACCATGAAAAGATGACGGTTTGACCACATATTTCTTCACGGATTGGTAACAAAAAGATGTCAAAAAAGTGAGATATACTGTTTGGACCAGAATAGACCAAAGACAGATATTTTAACATGTATTTTAACATGTATGACCAGGAAAACTTTTGAGACCAAAAAAGATAAGGATACCAAACATTGTTTTAAAACTGTTAACCCACAAATCGGAAAAAAAAAATTTCCGACCACATAAAAAGCACAAAACAGTTTAAAACATTTATAAAAAACCAACATAAATCAACAAACAACAACCTTGGCTCGTTATACCACTTGTCAGGACCGATTAACATAAAGATTTATGTGGTTTGGAGGTCTAGGTTGGTGGAAGAAGATGAAGATCTTCATCCTTTCTTGAGAGAGAAACTAGAGAGAAGGAGGAGAAAACAAGGTTTTATTAAGATAAACACAAAAGAATACAATGACCAAATGCTTCACCTCACCCCTCATGGAGAGTCATGAGGGGTATATATAGGCCCTAACTTTGCCACTTAAATGATACTAGTCCCTAAGGGCAAAGTATACTATGCATCTAGTCCAATTCACGTAAGTGACGTTATCTTTAGAAAAAGCGAGGCTAACAAAACTTTTAAATGAATTTTCCAACCTAAAAACTTTGAAGAACAAACTTGAAAATAAACTGTACGTACAAGGGAACACCATTCAGACTGCTCACATGATCACTAAGCATAGAGTTCTAAGTGATAAGCATAGCGTTGCACTTGTAGATGAACCTAATCCTAAGGCATGTAGTAAGGTTAAAGCAGCTCAAAAGGTAATCTATGATGTAAATGAGATTCTTAAGCCTAGACGAGAAACCCACTTGTCTTTGAGTGCTCTGAGGAAGATAGAAAATTAGAAGAAGTCTCTAGAAAAAAATTGGATGATAAATTTAATAGTCCCTTGTGCATAAGAGATAAAATCATCGTTAAAACACCAAATTATTCTAAGGACAACTGGATTGCCTTTAATAAGTTTAGACCTCAGACCAGTGACCCAGAACAAATTTTCTGGAAAAATGATCTGGACAAACAAAAAGCTGGTGATTTTATTGAAAAGAATTCCCCTTGTAGGAAATTGCCTCCAGCCACTATGTATCCTCCAAATACACCAATGCATTTAGTGCCTAGAAATCTTCCCACTAATAGCAAGACCTTAATCATACTTTACTTAATTTACCAACTATTTGTTGATTTTGAGAAAACGTGTAAAAAGAGAATCACACCCACTAGGATAACTGAAGGGGAAAGGGGTTTTGAACAAACTAAAGAATGCTATTTAACTGAGATCATGCCTTTCTTTAAACAATTTAAAGGATAATTTGAGAGTCTTCAAAAGGGAATGGACATAGAGATTAAAGAAATGAAAAAGATGTTTAATGATATGGAATTTGAGGTCAGTATGTATGAACGTGAGCTTAAGAGTAATGAAATAGAGATAAAGAATCAGCACATCCATAATGATAATCTGATCTCTCAATGTGTTGCTCAAGATGTGTTCTACACTGTTACAAATTATTCTATTATTGTGTCTCAATTTCATGAATTAACTGTCGCATTAAAAGTTTCTCATGATCGTGTCATTGAGCTTGAAACCACAAATTCAAAATTGCATGATAAAGTAGAACATGATGATCATGATAATTTGGTAAAACATTATTCTAAACTGTAAGTTGAACATTTTAATTTGCAACTAAAATATCAACATCTCAAAGAAAATGTTAAAACCTCAAATATCAAACCATCCTCGGATGTTCCGAGTTTGATGCGCTTTTTGAAATAAACAAGCGTGACAAAGCAGATCTGAGCTCCTGTAACACGGTCAGAAGGATGAAAACCCAAATTTCACAATTAATGGGTGAAAAGAACAATGTGAATGGCTCCCAAATGCCTCCTCCTTTAGATTCTCAGTATTCTCAAAACTTTCATCTTCAAAACATCATTAATGTATTACAACAAGAAAATGAGATTTTTCTAGAAGAAAATGAAAAGGTTAAACGACACTTTAAAGAGTTATATGATTCAATGAAAGTCACTCGTGACAAGAACAATGAAAAAATAACTTCTCTGCAAAAGGAAATTGAGAATCTCAAAAGTCAGGTAAAAGGGAAAATGCCACTTGTCTGTAATGAGAATGTTGCTTCAAAGGCATCTGCGGATTCTAAGTATGCTGTGACTGTAAAACATATTCCTCCTCACCTTAGAAATAACGAACTTGGGTTTCAAGAATATTTTTCGTACCTTAAGGATATTCTAGAATGTCTTTGTGAGATTGTCGAAGAGGATAGCATAAATAAACCACTTGATAGTGAAGTTAGGTATGCATGCTTATATGCCAAACGATTTCAGGAACTTTTAGAATGCTTAAGAGCAACATGCCCTAAATCCTTTTGTAAGAAAGCTAAAGTCGTTATGCCTTGCTCTATGCCTAGTGTTAAGCATGCAACCTATGATATGCCTTATTCGTGCGAAAGTCAAGCATGTAAACTTTGATGTGCCGCAAGTACTTCAAATCCCAAAGACTTCTAGATCGGGAATGCATAAAGTAGTAAAACCAACTAATGTTCCCATCATTCCCTCTACATGAGTAATCAGTGACACTAAGGCAAGCCGGTCAAAGCCTCCAGGCAATACAAAGCAAGATAAGACCTCGCAAGCTAAGAGTGATCAATGGAAGAAAGTAGAAGACCACCCTAGGAACAATAAGTTTGTGTTGAATAAGGCGAATCATGTTGATTCTAGTATTAGCTATAAGCGTCTTGTAATTAATTAATTGCTACTTCTTGCAAAACATGTAATGATTGTGTGATTTCTGGTATTAATCATGAATGTGTTGTGAATGATGTGAACAATTTTGTTATATCTCCGTTAAAAAATGTTAACACTAGAAATCGGGTTAAGAAGGTCAAGACCAGGTGGAAGAGGGCTAGAAAACATTGGAAACCAACAGGAAGAAAATTTAGTAATGTAGGTTATTATTGGATACCTACTGGCCGTAAATTCAATCTTAATGAGTTGTGCCCTAAATTATCTAGATCAATGCCCATTAGGAAATGGATGCCCACTGGTAGAACTATACCTTTAAGAAGTGAACATAGTTTGAATAGATCTACTATTTCTACTAGCCCGGCATCTACCTCTAATGATTTTATTGACTCTCTTTCTGATGTTGATGTTCCAATCTTGTTTTCTAACCAAGTGAAACCCATTCTCGCATGGGGATCCAAACTATCCAGTCATCCATACTTGTCTGTGATCAACTGCAGGTCGTTCAAATCTTTACGTGGTACTGGACTCAGGCTGTTCCAAGCATAGGATCGAGATTTCATGACTCATGAACTTCGTGAGTAAATTTATCGGGACTGTTAGATTCAGGAACGACCATTTTGGGGCAATTATGAGTTATGGAGATTATGTGGTTGGTGATAGTGTAATTTCCCGGGTATGCTATGTTGAAGGTCTTGGTCTTAATTTGTTTTATGTCGGTCAATTCTGTGACTCTGATCTAGAAGTGGCTTTTAGAAAACATACTTGTTTGATTAGAGAACTTGATGGTGTAGAACTTTTAAGAGGAAAACGTGGAACAAACCTATACACCATCTCTATCGAAGATATGATGAAGTCTTCTCCAATCTGCTTGTTATCTAAAGCCTCTAAAACAAAGTCATGGCTATGGCATCGCCGTCTCAACCACTTGAACTTCGGAACCATAAATGACTTGTCTAGAAAGGATCTCATAAGAGGATTACCCAGATTGAAGTATGAAAAAGATCATCTTTGTTCAGCATGCCAATTGGGAAAAATCAAGAAATATGCCCATAAACCCAAACCTGCAAACTCAGTTATATAAGTTCTGCATACACTTCATATGGACCTTTGTAGACCCATGAGAGTGCAAACGATAAATGGGAAGACATATGTGTTAGTCGTTGTTGATGACTACTCTCGTTTACTTGGGTTAAGTTTTTGAGGACAAAGGATGAAACTCCTGATGTCATCATCAAACTTATTAAACAGCTACAGGTTCGACTTAACAAGATGTTAGAATTATTGAGCGGACAATGGGCGAGTTTATTAACAAAGAACTAAGTCAGTTTTATGAAAGCATTGGAATCAACCATCAAAGAAGTGTTCCACGTACTCCTCAACAAAACGGTGTAGTTGAAAGACGAAATCGGACCCTTGTGGAAGCTGCAAGAACTATGCAAATTTACTCAAAGGTCCCAATGTTTCTCTGGGCTAAAGCCATTGCCACTGCTTGCTATACCCAAAATCATTCCCTTATACACACCACTCATGGAAAAACTCCATACGAACTTGTCCACAATCGAAAACCTGATCTCTCCTTCCTTCGTATGTTTGGTGCTTTGTGCTATCCAACAAATGATGGTCAAGACTTAGGTAAATTAAGAGTTAAGGTGGACATTGGAGTTTTTGTGGGTTATGCACCAAACAGGAAGGGTTACCAAATCTACAACAAAAGAACTCGAGATATCATGGAAACTATTCACGTCACGTTCGATGAGCTTCCTGGGCAAATGGCTCCAGGACAATCAAGTTCTGGACCCGCATTTCAACATTCTTTAAGTAGTCCCATTAGTTCTTCTCTTGTACAAAACCCTTCTCCAGCAGTTCCATATGTACCTTCCTCTGAAGAAGACTTGAAGAAATTGTTTGATCCGATGTTTAATGAATACTATGAACCTACTGCTAATGATCAGTCTAATCTATCAACAGTGGCTGCCCCTAACCCAGTCAACATAGATAACCCTTCGGTTTACCGTCCTTTGAGTCAAGAAGCGCCTAATGCAGATCACTCATCATCATCATCAAATCCTCAATCATCGAGTGTACATCATGGAAATGTTTCTAGCAACTATAATGGAGATAACCCCTTTGCTACTCCCGAAGATACTCCATTTGAGAACATATTTGCTCTGAACCAACTTAGAACCATCTTCATCGGAGATCCAAACTCCGCTACTTGATCCCTCAACAACAACCACACGAGCACCTTAGAAAATGGACACATGACCATCCATTGGACAACATCATTGGGAACCTTTCTCGTCCAATATCCACTCATAAACAACGTACAACTGATGCCTTGTGGTGCTTCTTCAACTCATATTGTCTAAGGTCGAACCAAAAGATGTCAAGACAGCCATGACTAAAGACAGTTGGTTCAATGCCATGCAAGAAGAAATTCATGAGTTTGATCGACTAGATGTATGGGAATTAGTACCTGCTCCTGACTGTGCTATAATCATTGCTCTTAAATGGATCTTCAAAGTAAAACTTGATGAACATGGTGATGTGCTATAGAACAAAGCTCGACTGGTTGCGAAAGGATACCGTCAAGAGGAGGGTATTGACTTTGAAGAATCATTTGCTCCAGTTGCACGTATCGAAGCAATCAGAATCTTCTTGGCTAACGCTGCTAGTAAGAACATGGTAGTCTATCAGATGGATGTAAAGACGGCTTTTCTTAACGGAGATCTGAAAGAGGTAGTATACATCAGCCAGCCTGAAGGTTTTGTGAATCCAGAGAATCCTACTCATGTCTATCGCTTGAAGAAGGCCCTTTACGGTTTGAATCAAGCTCCAAGGGCATGGTACGACAAGCTATCGAAGTTTCTTATATCTAATGGATTCACAAAGGAGCATTGATCCGACATTGTTCACCAGAAAGTCAGGAAAACACTTAATTCATGTTCAAATCTATGTTGATGATATTATTTTTGCCTCGACTGACCCCAATGAATGTGACCGTTTTTCTAAGGAGATGGGCTCCAAATTTCAAATGTTAATGATGAGACAAATGTCATTTTTCTTGGGATTACAAATTTCACAAAGTCCCGGAGGCATTTTTATCAATCAATCTAAATAGGCTAAGGAAATCTTAAAGAAATTTGGATTTGATTCTTGTGACTCTGTTGACACTCCTATGGTGGAGCGTACTAAACTGGATGAGGACAACTCAGGGATCATGGTTGACCAAACTAAATATCATAGTATGATTGGGTCCCTGATGTACCTTACTGCCAGTAGACCAGACATTTTGTTCGTTGTATGCATGTGTGCCAGATACCAAGCTAAGCCTACCAAAAAGCACCTTGAAGTGGTTAAACGAGTCTTTCGGTATCTCCAAGGAACCATCAACATGGGACTTTGGTGCCCGAAGGACACCGGTATGTTACTAACAGCCTATGCAGATGCTGACCATGCAGGGTTTCAAGACACACGTCGAAGCATGTCAGGAGGTGCTTAGTTTTTGGGTGATAGGCTTGTGAGCTAGTCTTCAAAGAAACAAATGAGTACCTCTATATCCTCTACAGAGGCAGAATACATAGCCATGTCATCTTGTTGTGCTCAAATCCTATGGATGATATCCCAACTATCTGACTATGGCTTTGAATTCAACAAAATCCTACATCTTTGTGATAACAAGAGTGTCATTGCTCTCTCATGCAACAACGTTCAATATTCAAGAGCAAAGCATATTGACATTTGACATCATTTCATCAGGGAGCAAGTGGAGAACGGTGTGGTGGAACTATATTTTGTGAAGACTAAATATCAGTTAGCAGACATCTTCACCCAAGCTCTTCCTAGAGAACGTTTTGAGTTTATCCTTCCACGACTTGGTCTAAAAAGTCTACAACCGGAAACACTCAAACGTCTTCAAGAAGAAGACGAGGAGTAAAAGTTTTTTTTATTCATTCATCTCTTGTAAATATTTATTCAAAAAGCAAAATACAAAATTATAAAACCCACAAAAAGAAAATAGAAAAATATAAAATTTCAAAAATCCAAAAAAATCAGAAAATCTTTGAAAAAGCTCAACAATATTATTTTTCCCATCTTTTTCTATTCTTAGATAACATCTACGGTCTTTAATTTGTCACTCTAAGAATGACACGGGTCTTTAGATGAAGTTCGATTGTACATAAACTTTAAAAATAAAAAAAATAAAAAAATAAAAATAAAAAAAAGGGTTGGAGAAAAATGATGGTTTATTGTCATTTCAGGCAGTAACCCGTTTTAAAAGAAAGAACAAAGCCATGCTTAGTCTTATTTTTCTAATCTCATGCTCTGATTCTAAAAACAAATGTTTGTCACCCAAAAGACAAATGTTTCCATCACAAATATTTTTCCTTCTATAAATTCTTCTGAAAAATATTTGTCATCTAATGAAAACTAAATTGCTTTGAAAAATAACTCGGACTCAATTTTTGAAAATCATCTCGACTTATCATTTGTCAAAATCTCTATCTCTCAATCAACAACTTATGTCATTGATTGAGGGGGAGAATGATTTCAATTAAATCAAAAAGGTTATTTGTCAAACAATTGCAATATCTTTTACAATTGGCTCAATACCTTGGCTAATGTTATGTTTTCATAAGATACTTAAGCATGCTTGAACATTGGAGTTTAAAATCTCAAAATCTTATCCTTATCAGTTAAAATGTTTTTCTAAAGCAAGTCACAATTCTCCTCAAAAGTTTTCAAAATTAATTTAAATCAATAGAGATCACAAATCTCAATGGATTTGAAAATTGTGATCGGGGGAGAATTTGTGATTTAAATTGGATTTAAACTGATAATTCGATCAATGGTTTTGAAATTGATTAGCAAGATCTCCTCCCCACATATGCCAAATGATTTCAAATTTTTCCAAGCATATGTTAAGTGGGATCATCTATATCAAACCAAAAAGGATTGAAACGTGAATGGTTTGTCTCTAAGTGCAGGTTCTCTCTAATATGTGCAAAAAAACTTTCGAAGCTCGATGCACATATTGAGGGGGAGCAACTTTCAGAAAACAACATCTTTTCCCAATAATATCTTTAACTAAGTATTTAAAATACTAATTTTGATCGGGAAGGTGATGTCGATATTTTTAGGAAATGTTGATCAAAGAAGTGAATTCTTCATTCTCAATCTGAGATTTTCAAGTCCTCTTGCCTCCATGTGCCAAAGCAATTTCAAACAAATGATGCACATGTTGAGGGGGAGCTTTTTCTGAAATATCAAAAACATTTCAAGTACAAAATGCTTTGAACATGTAACACAAGTACCTGGATTGATTATTCAAATGGTTTTCAATTGGTTTCAATGGAAGAAGAACAATACCAAAAAGACCGACCAAATTTATTTTATGCATGGAGATATAAGGATGGTTAGGTTAGGTATTTGTTCCCACGATCCCGCCAGAGCCGGAAGGATCTACCCAGGGACAATCCACTAGATAGTGTAGAAGTCCTTAGGTATGATGAAAAAAGGTGAAAAGTGAGAAATGGGAAGAGTGTGGAATGAGATAGAGCTAGAACTGGAATAAACACAATAAGGTTCTAGCTATGAAATCTCGGTAAGCGCTGAAGGGGTTGAAGAATGAAAAAGAAATGAATGAGAAAAGGGTAAAAAGAATTAGCCCTCCATTAATTCAACCTTAGGGTAGGCAGGGTTCAATACATATGCTGCTGGTGTCGACTACGGTAACACTGGTATTGAAGACAAGACGTCATGGATCCAGTGACGCACTGCACCTATCTTCCCAAGCTACTCAAGTTCCTCTTAAAAATACTTGTTTCATTCTCACGAGGAACCTACATTATCTATCGACTTTCTCTTAGAGATTGTTGATATTGAAGAAGGAGACCCTCTCCCTAGTCTCCGGCATAAGAACCAAATGTGCACTATTGAGTCTAGAGCCACGAGATCATCAATAAATCTCACTAGGACACAAGTTATGAAGACTCACTGTTTCACACAATGTGGAAAGTGAGAATATATCTTAAGAGTCCTACGCATTATCCTTGTGGTATTGCCAGAACATCCGAGTGATATGTTAAATACTCATGATGAAGATGGAAATCCTTCTAGAGCCAACATCAAACAAGCTCTTGGTAGGTGACACGTGAGATCTATCCAATAGATCAAACTTGTGACAACTGGATAGAAATGATGGGGCGATTCAATATTGAATCAACCTTGGTCCAAGAAATGGATTGACGGATACCTTTGAAAAACCGGTCGTTGTGCTTAAAGTTCTTTTCTCTAGTACATCGACTGTGTATTAATATTTCAAAATAAAAGGTGTTTATGATTGATAATTGATTTTTCTTAAAACCTTCGTTGTATTGCAAAACACTTTATATTAAGCAGTACACGATTGTTTTTCAAATCACTTTTCATCAATCAGTGAATCTCAATTCGTTGGTTCACTCACTCCGTGTTGTCTTCTTTGGCGTTCGGTTTGAGAAACGGCTAGAAGCATTTGCGAAACCTGTCAAGGAGATTCTTTGGAATTATACGATCACGAGGCGTACTTGCGATCAGCGAGGAAGTGGGCCATGTACCTCAATTCAACGAAAGTGATCAAAGACACTATCGTGCGCTTTATTGCTAACTGTTGTATGCAGGTACACCCAACATTTGCAGCTGATCAGAATTGAGAAGTCAATCCAAAGCCGCATGCTCACACAACATATTCATTTCTAAAGAAATCATGATAAGTGCATATTGTCATCAATTGGCTCTGATATTTTCACTCCATGCTTCTGCTATGCCATTGGAAATATTATGAATCAACAAAAGCTTCCACTACTCTGATGAAAAAATATCATGATCCAGAATGTGAGCATGTCGGTCCAAAAATCACAACTTCACATGATGGCAACACATCAAAGGATCAGTTAAAGATGTCCACTTGAATTAACAAAACATGCGGAACATGAAGAATCAAAGACTACGGGCTACAGAGCAAAGAACTTAATCAAGAATCCAAGAACAATCAAAATGTAATATCTATTTGTATTCAATGTAAATTGAGGTGACCTTCCTTAGGGGGAGATTGTTAGGATTTAGAAAATCCTGTTGTTAAAGTGTCGGTCACCTCAAATATATGTACTCATTAGAAAGCTCATAGTCGTAGTCATGTTATGTTAGTAAGTAGTTTATTAAGTAACACCGTGGAGGACGGACGGGTCTTTGCCCACTATATGCCTGATCCACAGCCTGTAGGAGGCGCATCTTGTAAGAAACTATAAATACCCTCTACCTCCCAAGGTAGAGGGTTGGAGCTTTCAATATCATTTTTCTTTGTCTCACCAAGTTCCCAACTCTCTTTACTTTCTCTCTCTAAAACTCAATTCATACGCCCCTTGTTAATATGATTTGATGTGTTTATGAAATCCAATATGTTACATCTTGGCCTTCCGGCAATTGAGGGGTGGCATCAACAAGCTTTGAAAACCATTCATATTCGTCAGTTTCATCTTCATCTAGCCATGATACAACTGATGTTGACTTTTTCTTCTGTGGCTTGGAGGATGATGCTGGTTGCTTAGTTGATGTAGAAGAAGGGGGTTGTTGTTGGGGCTTAGGAATCTCTTCGTCATCACCACCGGTGTATTCAAAATGATCACCAGTTTTCTCCGTTGGTGGTGGAGACTCATAGTCGTGAGGTTTGTCGCTAGCAGGAAAACGTTGTGAAGATCTTCTAGTGGTGGTAGTCCTTTGGGATGGTGGAGGCATAGAAGAGGATTCGCCAGATTTCTTTTTGCATTTTGGCTCAGAATCCTTGTCCGCATCATCATCGTCTCTTGGTCGCTTTGCCCTTTCAGCTGACTCTTTACACGATGTCTTGAGTTGATATTCTAGCAATGCCTCAAATAGTTTAGCTTCGTCAGAAGTGAAAGTGCCGGATCGTTGAGACATTTGCAATACCAGCTTCGATATCAGTTCAGCATCGGAGACAACGAGCGTGGCTGGATTGATTTGCATAGCAACAAGGGTAGTCGACAGTGTATGCTTGACCAATGCCATGAGATTAGGATAGAGTTGTCTGGCGAACATCTTTCTTGTCACTCCAGGGGGCGGTGTCGAGAAGAAACTTGTGAGTATAGTCTCGATCGTCTTGTCCATTTCCCTTGGATATCTCGATTGGCTGCGAATCTGTTCTCGTTCTCGGCTTCGTTTATCCGCGATCGAAGTAGATTGATTCTGTCCGCAAGCTGATTCAGTTTCTTGTTAACAACGTTGCGCTTCCTTGCTTGACGGACAACTTTGACAATCTTTGTCTTGGCACGTGATGCCCAAGTATCGGTTGGTTTCTTGACCGATTTAGATGTGGATCTGGTGGTAGCATCTTTGGATGGTGGAGGTGATGAGTGAGATGATGAATCTGATGAGGAAGAGTCATGAGAAGGCTCAGGGTCTTTTGGTGGCTCAGAAGTTTCTTCCAGGTTATGTTCAGGATAATCTATGAGATAATTATCAGCCTCTTCTTGAGCTTTAGCATCTTCTTCAGCTTTAACCCTAGCCTCTTCTTTAGCTCGAGCTTCCTCTTCAGCTCTTTCCCTAGTAGCTTCCTCAATATCTTCATCAGTAATATTTTCATCCTTCTCCTTTTCCTCTTCTTCCTCAAAGGTAAATGGAACATCATAAGTTTGCTATTGCTGTTCTGTGGATTCCTTAGCGGTGGCACCAATTCGCTTATCGGGTTGATTAACCGCATCAAGAATTGGTAAGGTAAGTGCACCACCACTGGAACTACCAGGGCCTCTTGTTTGTTCGCGATTGAATTCAGAAGCAACGTGCTATAACCTTAGATGCTTCAGTGTCTTGTGGTAATCTTTGTCTTCATCCTTTGGTGGAATATCATTATCAGAGCTTTCATCTTCTTCTCCTTCAGCAATTGGAGTTTTACCCTTGTCTGTTTTGGGGCTTTGTGGTTTTTCGACTGTTGTTGTATCATCCGTAACAGACTCTGAGTAGCGAACCTCCTCATCAGTCTCAGTATCCTCGGATTCTTGATCCTCTAATTTGAATGCCGGTTTAGGAGTAGGAGTGGCACCCTTTGACGGAACTTTTCTTTTGAGGGCAGGATTTCTCTTTGGATACTTACAGGCACTCCTAGTGCTTGCTATACTTCCAGTACTACCTCTCCTGGTCTTCTTAACTGGTATGGCGGAAGATTTTTCATCCATGAAGTGACTTTGCCTAAGGTCCTGCTTCTTGATAACGTGAATACGATTGAAGGCTTTTAACATCATCGGTGAGTAGACGATCAGTCAAAACTACACCTTGCTTCTTTGTTGATGAGTCTTTGAATCTGACAACATTTAAGGTAGACTCAAACAACGCAGAATGTTGGTTGGGGTCATCAAGCCTTAAGGGAATGTCTTGATTATTCCCGAGTATCCTTTGGATCAACAACTTTGTATATCTGATGTAAGGGACCTTCGTGCCAGGCTTCTTGAGGTAAGACATCATGTCTTCCTAAATCATACTAGCGAAGTCAATATGCATCTTGTTGACCATGCCCCAGAAGATTTGTAGTTCCATGAGCTTAGGATGTTCATAACCGTTGTCTCGTCCAGAAACAGACTTGGCGATCATGATGTATAAAGTTCTCCACGGCTGAGGGATGTTCTTTAAATCGACCGAAGAATGTTTAGTAATGATCCCCGCAGCTTCATCATAGCCAATATCTACCATGAATCTGAGTGTAGCCTCTTCAGTTGGAGTAGGAACATACTCAGAGGCGGTGGATGGCGAGGGAGCGAGAAGAATTGCTCAAATAAATCAAACCGGTGACAGTGACTTATTTATTGTTGAGAGTCACTGTGACAGCATCTTGACCATCAACTTTCTTCATTGTGTGCCAGAACTGATGGACATAGATCTCTGGTACAGTTGCTTAATTGGTGAGCATGTTGTTGTAAGGATGAGTATTAAGAATATCCACAGCAATGCGGCATGAAGACTTTGAGCATGTGAAGTTCTCAAAGTCAACTTTAAGGTTGTTCTTTCCAATCTTCATATGGTAACCAGTCGGAAATATGTCTTCTATTGTGAGCTCATTTGGTGTGTTAACGTTTTCCATTGTGATGTCCATATCGTGATCAGAAAGATATTGAGCCAAAAGAACCAACATATCGAAAGACATTATGTTAGTCAAAAGTTGATTTTATTGACCAATTATTGAATATGTTATGTTAATGAATGTTACGAGTCCAATGTCACTTGTTGTCTAACAGTCCAAAGTAGTCATGATAAGTTTCGTGAGCATATTAATTTTGAATTTTGAAGTCCAAATTTACACTCATTCACACAACATTTTAACCATTATAGCTTATTAGTGACATTTTGGTTTTGTGAGGTTATGAGTAACTTATTTACAAGTTTGTACGCGTAGCAATTCATTGGTAAAGTTAAAATTTATGCTTAAGCGTAAGAATGCAAGCTTATGCGTAAACAGTGTGTAACCATACGCGTAGACCTAAGCTTATGCGTATGAGTTCCTCTTACGCGTAAGAAATCTTACGCGTAGGAAAAAACTCTTGGCATAAGGCTTACGCGTAAGCGTATGTGGGAGCTTATGCGTAAGGTTTACTCGTAATAGTGAACCTTATGCGTAAGACTCCAAGTTTACGCATATCCTTCACATGATATGTGTATTCCCCATGTAGACCCTTACGCGTAAGAGTTACGCGTAAGATTTCTCTTACGTGTAACATCTATGCGTAAGGTATTCCTTAAGCGTAGGATTCCAATTTTAACCTTGATTCTGATTTTGCACGCGTAAAACCTTAAATAAATTCATCACAACATTTCCATTAACACTTTTACTCAACCACTTTCGAAATCACACGTTATCACAATAACTATCCAGTTACGCGTAAAGTTAGCTTATTCGTAAACTTAAACCCTAAGGATTCAAATCCTACGCGTAAACGATTCAACCATGGGAATTCTACCAAACTAATTCTGGGACATCTTAGAAGTAATGTGAGAGGTTTCCAACAAGTTTTAACATCAAAAACTTCAAGAATCAAAAGTACCTAATTTTACGAGTACTTAAACCCTAAATCTTAATCTAGCAAAATTAAAGTATCTGGGTACAATTCAAGGTAGGTTTTGGTTATTTAAACATGTAACAATCATCATACAAGCAACTAATTATCCAGAATTACTCACAAAGGAAAACACCCAATTCACGCATAAACCCTAATTCATGAGGAATGATTAAAAACATTTTCTGGGTTGATTTAGATGTTGGAAATAGTTTAAAAATTGATATTAGATGCATTTTAACACTCTCATTTCACAAAAACCAACCAAACGTGATCACATGATCATACGCTTACGCGTAGAACACATAGTCACGCTTAGAGTAAAATCAAACCGTTGGTTTTGTTTATGATTAAAAACCATTGTTTAGAATCACTCAATGAAGCTTAAAACACTTACAAATTTGAAGTTTTTCACACGGATTTGAGTTTAGAATTTGGAGCGTGGGATATGGTTGGTAAAGTCTTAAATGAATGTAATAAATGTTTAAATGTTTTAGGTGGAAGGTTTTGTTAGAGTAAGGTTTAAACATTTGACAATTTTGGTCCCTCCACCTCAACCATTTTCATTCACGGCCCAAAACTTTCATTTTGGTTAAGTACGAAGTGTAAGTTTGGAAAGAAACTTGACGACACTCCCCCTCGACTTAAAAATAGAGACATTATACAAGTTTGAGTCGGAGGAGTGTTAAGAAACAAGTCCACCATTATGAAAGATACAACCAAAATTGGGTAACATGCAAGTACAAGGTTTTATGAAACATAAAATATTTACTTTCTCCCCCTCAACACTTGACCGTAAAAAATATTGAAATGTTTGAAAGAGTAAAGTGTTGACAGAAGATTTGTACTTGCCATGTTGAAAGAAATTTAGATAGAGGAATATTTTTGAATTTTTATAAATTTTATATTTTTGTATTTTATTTTTGATAAAATATTTACAAAAGAGGTTTTGGTGTTTGACTGGTTTTAAGAATGTGTCAAAAGTTCGTCCAGTTCCTTTGGAGTCAAACACCTCATACCAATCCGGTGGACCAACTCAGTAAACCTAGCGGGAGCCAAGGCTTTGGTGAGAAGGTCTGACAGTTGATATTCAGTACCCACAAAATATAATTCAACGGTACCCTTTTCCATATGCTCCTTGATGAAATGTTATCGAAGATCGATGTGCTTAGACTTCGAATATTGGACGGAGTTGCACGAGATCGCAATAGCACTTCGATTGTCGCAGATACATTGGGATTCGTCAAATATGTAACCATAGTCTTTGAGTCGTGTTCTCATCCAAATGACTTGAGCACAACACGCCTACATGGCTACATATTACGCCGGTTGAGACGGCGATGTACAATCCGCTTTTCGATTGCCATGACACCGGTTTATCACCAAGAAATTGTAGAGCTCTGAAGAACTTTTCGAGAATCTAAGCAACACTGCGTGATCGGCGTCGAAAAAGCTATTAGTTCAAGACCGAACCCTTCGGATACCGATTCCCAAGTTAATGGTTCCCTTGATGTATCGGAGGATTCTTTTAGCCTCTAAGAGGTGAGTTTCGATTGGTCACGGCCGATATGAGAACAAAGATATACAGCAAATACAATATCAGGTCTACTAGCTGTTAGATACATGAGAGACCCAATAATACATCGGTATTTGGTAGGGTCAACCAATTTCCCATGCAAATCAGCATCCAGTTTCTTGGTATGTGTCATAGGTGTGGCATAGGTATCACAGTGTCGCATTCCATGTTTGTTTAAAATCTCAAGAGCATATTTGGACTGATTCAAGAAAATACCACGGGGTGATTGATGAACTTGCAGTCCTAGAAAGAACGTAAGTTCACCCATCATGGACATTTCAAAATGTTTTTTCATAAGTTTTGAAAAAGTGTTTGGGTACTTTAGATGTTTTGACCTGAAAATGATGTCATCCACATAAATTTAAACGATTAAAATGTGTTCCCCGTGATATTGTATGAATAGTGTTGGGTCGACCGAACCTTTGACGAAATTATGAGAGATGAGAAAGGATGACAACTTATCATACCACGCCCGAGGGGCTTGTTTAAGACCGTATAGAGCCTTGTTCAGTTTGTAGACGTGATTAGGGAACTCTGGATCAACAAATCCTTCTGGCTGGCTAACATAGACCGTTTCCTTCAGTTTACCATTCAAAAGCATTTTGGCGTCCATCTAAAAGACTGTGATGTTCATGTGAGCCCGAATGCGAGAAAAATCGAACGACCTCAAGTCTAGCAACCGGTGCAAATGATTCCTCGTAGTCAATCCCTTCTTCTTGTCTATAACCCTTAGCCACCGGACGTGACTTATTTCTGATAACCGTACCTTCAGCATCCAATTTGTTTTTCCAAATCCATTTCAGACTAATAACATAGACCCCTGTTGGTTTTGCAACCAATTCCCATACTTCAAGGCGTTTAAACTGGTTAAGTTCTTCTTGCATGGATTCAATCCAGTTGTCATATGTCATGGCTTCCTTAATACTTTTGGGTTCGGCTTGGCGAAGGTGAGTGCATAAATCACGGTGTTCACCGTCGATCGGCGTTGTCTAGTTACGGCCGGTTGATTCGGGTTTCCAATAATGTTCACGAGAGGATGGTCTCTAGTCCAACGATGTGTGGAGGGTTGATGTTGATATACATTATGCAGATTAGGAGGATTCAAATGACTTTTAGATGATTCCGCAACAACGAAGTGGCGGTTTCATTTGCAAAAGGGTTGAAGAACGCATTTGGATCATAATCTGCAGGTGGGGGTACTTCTTTGTTCAGAAGATCATCCGTGGTTCGGCGTTATTGGATGCGGTTTGTTCGGTTTGTTGTTGTAGAATCAATTGGAGTGATTCTTCAATAGTTGTTGTTGTTTCGGTGTATCATGTATTGGATTATTATCGGGTTGAGCGTGAAACATTTGATACATCTGGAGCACGTTGATCAATATCATCACTAAACAGAGGAGCAAATAGATGTTCCATTTGACGTCGAGTAAGCTGTAAGCTTGGTTCAGCTGATGATGGGGCTTGAGGGAAGCTTAGACGGTTATGACCGGGTTCCAAGCTGTTTTGCTCAGAAGCCATTTCAGTAAGCTCATCGAAATTGGCATGAATCGTTTCCATAATCTCCCTTGTACGACGATTCCAAATCCGGTATCCTTTAGAATTTTCATAGTATCCAACAAAGACTCCAATGTCAGCTTTAGCTTTGAGCTTTCCAAAGTCATCACGATCATTATTTGGGTAAAAAAGGGATCTGAATACATGAAATTGTTTGAGATTCGGTTTACGGTTGTGGATAAGCTCATAAGGTGTTTTGTTGTGGCGTTTGGTAATCATTGAACGGTTCTGAGTGTAGAATGCAGTTGACACGGCTTGACCCACAAGTATCTGGAAGTTTTGCATTTATCAACATCGTTCTTGCAGCTTCCACTAACGTGCGGTTTAGATCTTTCAACCACTCGTTTTGTTCGGTGTCCGTGCAATGGATGTTTGATGCTCAATTCCACTTTCTCATAATATGCCACGAAGATTTTGATTCACAAATTCAGTTCCTTTATGCGTTCGATTTGTGCGTGTTCAGGAGCTGAACTTGAATTTTTGTGAGAAAGGTGATGATCATCTGTGGAGCTTGATCTTTAGTTCGAAGAAAATAAACCCAAGTCCATCTTGAGTAGTCATCCACAATTACCAAGATGTAGCGTTTTTCGTTAATAGTCTACACACGCATCGGACCACACAAATCCATGTGAAGAAGATGAAGCACATGTTGTGGGTTGTGTTCCACTTTTGAAGGAAAATGAGCACGAGTGCTTTTCCCTTGTTCACAAGTTGAGCATAGGTGATCTTTAGAATACCGAAATCTTTGGAGACCTTCAACAAGTGTAAAAGACAACGGTGCCATAGCCAAGATTTTGTTGATGTTGCCTTTGAAAGGAGACAGATGGGAGATGAAGCAATCATGTCTTGCATTGAGATTGTGTAAAGACTTGATGTGCGTTGACCAGACATAAGATCGTTTCCTTGTAGATCACGAATGAAACAAGTTTTCTCCCTAAAAGCAACTTCCAAATCTCCATCACAAAATTAACCGAGACCTTCCACATAATAAACTCTGCTAATTTCGATGTTCCCATTGATGTAATCTCCGAAGCCCATGATAGCCGCAAAGTGATCATTCCCGAACCTGACGATGCCAATGAACTTTGAAACAAAGTTTGATAACAGTTTAAGATTGCCTGTCATATGTCGGGAACATCCGTTGTCAACAACCAGAGGATGATCGTATCACCCGCATTACTGCTTATGAGCGACACGAGATGGAATAGAAGTAGATGTGGAACCCGAAGAGTTAGAGGGTTCGATCAGGTTATAGTTGAAACACACATGTTTATGATTTTAGGTATCCATTTAAAGCCAAGTGTATTATGTAACCATTTATGCCATCTCCAACTAGTCTTAGCTTTGGTCTTAGTAAATGCACTAGGTGATAAGTTCTTCCTAGGAGGTGAAGGGGGTTCTATGGGTACATCAATGATCGTAGTCGGAACACTAGAGGGTGGTTTACCCAGCACAGACTTAGAAGCATTAGTGGGTCTAGAGGTATTCCTTTTTCTATTATTCCGCTTACGAGATAAGATAGCATTAGCAACACATTTATCATGACATCTAGAAAACATGCTTTTACGACAACCAACACAAGAAGCTTCAAACATAATGTTTAAAGTACTTAAAGGTTCGGCATTCGTTACATCACTTTTTCTATTACATTTGTCTAACGCAATGTCTAAAGTGGGTGCAACTTAAGTCTTATTCAAAGTCCTAAGGTGTTCTTCTACTTCAGAGGTCTTTATTGTTCTTTCTTCTTACGCAACTTCCTTCTTCCTTGATGTTCTCTTAAGTTGTGAAGTGCTAGCATTGGGAAAAGAGGCAACTATTCTGTTCGATGAGAAGAGAAGCATTAGTATCTTGTGGTTTGTCATTAGGCGTTATGGTGTCAATTTTAAGCATTCCTGGTGCAAGTCCATTAGTGTTACTAGGCTTATCTTTATCACACTTACTTAGCTTAGCTTTAAACTCAACGATAGTGTGCAACAAATCTTGATTTTCAGAGCGAATGTTTGCATTAACATGTAAAACATCTTTAGTGTGTGCAAGATAATTATCAAGTTCTTGTGATGCTTTTTCACGAGTCTGTTTGAGCAAATCAAATATGACACCATATTTTGTTTTGACTTTGGCTATTTCTTGTTCATATTTTGAGATTTGACATTTTAAAGACACGTTTTCATCATCCAGATGTTCTATTTTTGGATAAACAGATTTTGAACGGCCGGTTGATTTTGTTTTGCAAAGCAAGTTCACGATTTTGACAATCCTTTTGACACCATTGAAGACGGCGTTTGCATTCGAAGTTCGTTGATCAACGCGCTCATTTTCAATTTTCAAAGATTTGATTTCTGCGCACATTATCGATATTCTCAACATTTATAACAGAATCAACAGCAATATAATCGAATGCATATGCAACAGAATGTAGTAACACAACATTTATTGTATCAACACAGATAACATCTTCCAATAGTCGATCAACATCTTTTCTTAACATTTTCTTTTTACGTTTAGTATTTGAAATCGATGTTTCTATTTTCTCAAAAACTGTTTTCATAAGTCCAAGCTCCTTGTGAAAATCCCTTTCCCAATATATTGCACACATTTTCAAATTTCGGACATGAGGTAAAATTCTTTTCTGAAAAATATCTCTTTTATTTCGCGCATGAGGCGATTGAAAATGTTCAACTTTTATTTTAGAATTGATTTCAATTTCACGTACCAAAAGTTTGATGTCCGATAAGAATGTTTCAAAATATTTAAGAATTTGACATTGTTCGGGTAATGTTTTTACTTCACTGAGTAAAGGTAAAGGACCATTAATTTGTGTAGTATTGGGTTGGGGACCAACATTAGAAGACTCAGAAGTAGGCGTGATAACCCAAGGTGTGTTAGAATTTTTGAATAGTTAAATGGTTTGTTATAAACAACATTTTCCAATTTTAACCGACTCTCGTCTTCTGCATCTAGTTCCTTCATACGATTATATTCAACAACACATATAATGGAATCATCAATTCTGTGTTCTGCACTGTAAACTTGAGGATTTGGTTTGAATGCTCTATGTGAAAACTTTGGTTTGTAATCAGCAAGATTCGGTCCATATCCATTTGGATTTGGTTTGAAAGTAAACTTTTGAATAGTTGTGATTGACTCACCATGTTTGTAAACAACATTTCGAAACTCTTTGATTTTGTTTTGTAAGTCGACAATTTCCTCAAGATAGTCATCTATTTGTTTCCTTGAATGTTTTTTGTATTCACAAAGCTGTTTTGACAAGTTAACAACTTCGAGACTTGGCTTTTAGTATCGAAGTGAAAGCGTTAAGTTGTTGTTTATGATCATATTTCAGTTGTTCTATTTGAGACAACAAAGCATTCTTGGATGCAACTAGATCACATATCTGTTTTTCCAAAGATTTTTCATTTTGGTAGGATTTAGCAAATGCAACTTCAAAACCTTTTTCACGTTTCTCTTTTGTTTGAAAAATGTTGAGTTGGAACTTTAAGCATTCATTATCCTTAGTCAAGAGCAATTTTTCTCATTTAATTTCTTATTGATGACTTGGCACATTTCCATCCGAGATTTTGGTGCGTAATTAAGTTGGTCATGAGCTCAAGATGCGGATTAGACACGAGGTTCGACTTGTTCAGCGTGAGTCTCAACATGATCATTATTTAGATCCTCAAATATAACCACGGAGTCAACTTGATTATCAACATTAACCATAAGGTCATCTTGGTCATCAAATATAACTACGGGATCTATTTAATTATCATCGGAATGAGATGTAGTCGGCTCATGTTGAACACTCGATCCTCGTCGGGATGCAGATGTTGGCGGACTATCGGTCAGAAATCAATATAGATTGATCCGGTGCGAGACAAGCCGTCGGTGTCATACCTGGCTTGTATCACTCATGTGGAGTTCTTGCATGTTTGCCATTAACATTCTTGTTGCATTGTCACGCAAGTCCTCCATGTCATCATCAGAATATGCATTTGCCATGAAGCTCTGTTCCTTGTTGGTAAGGGTTCCTGACTTCATCCCTTGAGAGCAAGAGTAAAGCCTCTTTGTGATAAGTAGCGCCTCTTGTCCTACGGCTTTGGTCTTGCATTAGCCATATGAGCCTTCTCATTACGATTATAACAACGAAGACCATTAACTTGATCGAGCATTTCGGATCAACCACTTGAGCCCGTTGTTGTGTGGAGCACCCATGTTATTCCTTCCATTAGCATTAAACC
>OU343225.1:119291630-119429844 GCA_910596185.1 Chrysanthemum makinoi
GTCAAAATGGGTTGAAGCTAAGGCTTTGCCTACCAACGATGCCCGAGTTGTTGTGAAATTCTTAAAATCCCTATTTGCTAGGTTTGGAACTCTTCGTGCTATAATCAGTGATCGTGGTACACATTTTTGTAATGACCAATTTGAAAGAGTCATGCAAAAGTATGGTGTTACCCACCGTCTCTCTACTGCATACCACCCCCAGACAAGTGGGCAGGTGGAAGTTTCAAACCGTGGTATTAAAAGAATCCTTGAAAGGACAAGAGGCTTAAAATCGTGCATCCTGGTCGATAAACCGGATGACGACTCGGGCTTTTCGTACAGCTTACAAAACACCTATCGGGTGTACTCCATACAAGCTTATGTACGGAAAGGCGTGTCATCTTCCGGTTGAGCTAGAGCACAAGGCATACTGGGCCTTGAAGCATGCCAACTTTGATATTCGCATGGTGATCACCGAAAAGTTCAAATGAATGAATTAAATGAACTTAGTGATCAAGCTTACGAGAACTCTTTGATCTACAAACAAAAGACAAAGAAGATTCATGACTCTAAAATAAAGAACCGCGTTTTTAACGTTGGTGATCGAGTCCTTCTTTTCAATTCTAGATTGAAGATTTTCTCAGGAAAGCTTAAGTCCCGTTGGTCTGGTCCATTTACTATCACTAAGGTTTATCCTTATGGCACCATTGAGTTATCTCAGCCTGATGGTCCAAATTTTAAAGTAAATGGTCATCGAGTGAAGCATTACTTTGGAGAGGACATTCCTCCTGTGGTTGTCCCGGATCTACAAACTTTCCCCATGAACCAATGAATGCGGGGATCGAGTCAAGCTAGCGACTCGGGAATCAAAAACAGTAGCATGCCATATGGGTTTTCACCCATATTTCTGACTTCTTTCTACTTTCTACCACCCTAGTGTGGGGGAGTTTCCCCACACTGATGAACATATCAATTATAAAAAAAAAAAAAAAAAAAAAATGTGTATATATCAAAAACAAAATAATGGCCGTAGTATTTCCCTTTTATGTTCTATGTTTCGGCATAACCGCCGGTACTTTGAATATTGAGGGCAATATTCATTTCTTAGTGTGGGGGGGAATTCTCACGAATTTTATCATATTTATCCACCCAATTCCCCCGTTTTTGGCCAAAATTTTTTTTTGGAGTAAGTGTTTTTCACTTACTCAGCAAATGGTAATCAATCCGCCATGTCTAACCCACATAAGGATTGGCTAATCCAGGAGCAAACGGCTCTTGGTAAAGATATCTCAAATCCGTTTATGGCTTGCAATTTGCCCAAAATTGTATGGTGTTCAACTCACCATATCTTTAAACTAGTGAAAAGTTGGCTAGCCCGCAAGTTTATGGCTTGTGGTAAAGGCAGTGGGAAATCCATAATTGGTAATCGGCTCACCAAAGATAATATTGATAATTTATCTAAGAGTTGGCTAGTCCAGAAGCAAACGGCTTCTGGTAAAGACAAATCAAATCCGTTCACAGCTTATGATTTGCTCAAAATCATTTGGTTATCGTTGTGCCAAGGTTCTTACTTGAATCAAAACAATTGGCTACTCCAGAAGTAATGGCTTTTGGTAAAGAGATAAAATCCATTAAATTTTCATAAAACATTGCTAGGGACTAGCAATATCTTAGTGTGGGGGATTGATGAGTGTCTAAATACTCATCATTTTTGTACCATCTAGACTGCAAAAACATCTGAAAACACTCAGAAATGCTTCAAAATGATAAAAATATCACAAACAAGTGTTTTATATGTTTTAAATGCAAAAACATCAAAATCGGATGAAAAACGTATCAAGTTTGCATAATTGGCAGTTTTAGTCCCCAAGTTACAAAAGTTGTCAAAATTAGTCCCTGGTAATTCAAAAACTTGTAAAATGTCATTTAAGGTCCATGAGATTCAAAAGTTGTCAAAACAAACCCTTTAAAGTTCAAAATTCACAAAATGACAACTTTAGTCCCTCAAGTTTGGAAAATGTCAAATATAGTCCTTGGTTAATTTAAAAGTGAAAATTATCAAATTTTAACCTTGTACTATTTATAAATGACAAGAATGGTCCTTATGATAAACTTTGGAGAAATTACAAGTTTGGTCCCTGGAGTTTGAATATTGTCAAAAATGGTCCTTGGACATTTTAAAAATGGAAAATAATCAACAATAGTCCTTGTACTATTCAAGTTTGGCAGTTTTGGTCCTTGTAATAACCTTTGGATGATTGGCAGGTTCAACCCTTAACTTTGGTCCTTGGGTTAACTAGCTACAAAACCAAACGGATCCCTTATATATTAATCCAAACCCAACAAACCCAGCTGCTGGCCCAAAACACAACCCGGCCCAAAATATTTTAAAAGAGAAAACCGCCATCACTGTTCACCTTCTCCCCCATGGCTATTTAAGCCAATACCAGTGGTTTTTACCACCTGTTATCTCCACCTCACCTCACTACCCACCTTTCCAGCTCATCCCCCCTCCTCACATCTTAGCCCACAAGCAGTTAATGCTTCCCCACCATGAACCTTTACTGTAGCACTCTCAAACCTGCTTTTTGCTTTCCAAATCATTCCTACTCCATGACTACTTCACATATTGTCCCCTCCACCTCACATAACATCCCAAACTTCTTTAATTACTCTGAAGCTATCTCAAGCAACCAGGTACACTTTTGGCGCCAAAAATCCAATTTGATGGCTACGATACGTTTGACTGAATCAAAGGCCAAGATTGTTGATGGGATTTGATCATAAGCATTTGGGAGTCTCAACAAGTCTATAAAAAAAGAGAAAGAAGCAATGGAGAAGATATCTAGTTTTTATTATAATTTAGTTTATGTCGTTTTTATTAAATTTCAAGTTCCAGTGTTTGTTTAAGCTTTAAGCTCTGTATTTCAAGTTATTAATGTAAAATAAAACCTTTGTTAACATAAATTTCAAGTTTCAAGTTCTGTTTTCAAGTTATGCAATTTTTCAATTTTAACAAATCTCATGAATGTTGAATGTTGTTAATCAGTTGTTGTCTTGGACTTATAAGTCACATAAGCTCCTAAAATAGCTTATAAAAGCTATTAGACACCTTAAAATCAGTTCTAGTTATAAAAAAGAAAAATACCAAAAATTCCAAATAAATAGTTGAAAAATCAAAAATCTGTGGAAATGAAGATCAAGACATTGGAGCAGGGTTGATTTTGGATTGCCCTTGGTTTAGTGCTTCTTGGGAAGCTATAGGTTGTGTTTGTGTGCTTTGATTCTCAGTTCTGTGCTTGGAACCCAATTTGTAAGCTAAATTCTCAATTTGGCAATTACTGTTTTAGTCATTAATTGGCTTGAATCTTTGTATATTTATGTTTCTCAGATATAGTTAAGCATAATTAAGCTTTAAAACAATTAGCTTGTTCTCCTTAATTTGTAGTCACTAAAAATCTTGTTTTAAACAGTTAATTTAGCCTAAGTGTAATTTTTTAGTTATCTGTTGTTATTGTTATTGTTTAATGCTTAATTAGTCCTAATATATGATAATATAAAGTTAGAAATCAAATGCATGGTCTGATTCTGTGAAACTCTTTAAAAAGTCACAAGCTCAGTTTGATAAAGTGGTGTTTGTATCTGTTTTATTAACTGAGTTAAAAGGTGTTCAAGACAGTATACTTGGTTGTTATCTATCATACTTGTTCTAAGTAACTCAAAGAAACAAGAAAAATCAGTGGTCATGTGGTAAAAAGTCAAAACTCTTTTTGATCTCCTCTTATTTCTTATCTGTTGGATTTTCATGTTTCAAGATCTTGTTTTCATGCTCTTAAGTTGTTACCATTGATCAAACAAGTCTTAATATACCTTAATACATCATAATAAGTCATTATCTTTGATTACAAATTCATTTAAGTCAAACTTTCATTTTCTCAAAAAGTCAAAGAGTGCCCTGTGCACAGGTTTACACTCCTTTTCAAGAGCTTGTAAAAAGCTCTCCAGTGCACCTTAGCTTGTCAAATTTGTTTTTTTAGAAAGCTGACCTAGCTGTCTCATTGATCCAAGCTTAAATTTGTACTTTGTAGCTTGTTAGACAAGGCTGCAAGTGGTTTCTATTTCTGTCCAAAACTCAGCATTCACTGAGTCATACTCAGTGGTTTTTCCAATTTTTTAAAAGCTCACCAAAAGTTCTCTAGTGGACCCCACTGTGAAAGCTTTAGCTTTTTGGATAGCTTATCTGGTCATCTTGCTAATCCAAGTTTTTGTTTTTAGTTTCTAGCTTATTTAAGTGCTTAAAATTAAGCTCAAAAGTGCCTAGTGATTCATAAAAGTGTCCTGTGCACCAGTTGAGATAAGTGCTTATTTGAGTCAGTTTTGTGCTTATTTCTAGCTTATTTGCATTTTCAGTTGTTGTACTAGCTTATTATCAGTATTTAACTCATTTCCAATTCTCATTTTGTTTATTGAATAGCTTAAAAGCCATTTTGGTTTAAACTCTTTAGCTTATTTCCATTTTAGCCAACTGTTAAGAAAATAAGCTCTCACAGAGCTTATTATTGGTTTTCATAAAAAGTCACAGTTACAAAAAGTGCTTATTTTTAGTGGCTTAACAACTTTGTAAAGAAAAAAATCAAAAATAAAATGTTTAGCAAAAAGGGGGTAGGCAGGCTCGAACCTGAGACCTCCCCCTTTGGAGAGTGTTAGTGTGTACCTGGATACCAATTGCCCTTGGGACTTGTCTCGGTCATACTTTGCAAAATTAAATACATAACCCCATTTTGTCTATTAAGCTTATACGTAGCTTTTTGCTTATTTCCAGCTTATTTATAATAGCTTTTTCACCTTTTGTATTTTTCTTGTCTTTGTATTAGTATAAAGTAATTTATAAAAAAGTTTCAGATTTTTCCAAATAGTTTTAGTATTTTTAAACATTTAATTAGTGTAAAATCTTATTTAATTCATAATAAAAAATATAAAAGTCTAAAAAATATAAATCTTTTTTCTAAAATTTTCTTTTGTCATATAGTACGTAAAAAAATTGTTTTTACACTTGTAGGACTTTTATTTCATAAATTTTACGTTTTTGCTTGCGCACTCGCGTAATTTTTAGACTTAACGTACGTTTTCATTTTAAATCTAGTTTTTAGATAATTTGAGTTTACGTTTTAGTTAAAATAGTTTATTTAAGTCATTTTATTTTATAAATCACAAAAACATCATTGTAAAAATAGTGATAGCGTTTATTTAATATATTTTAACTTTTTAATTTCTTTTAATTTGCATTTAAGTCGCTGTAATTTATAAATCTTTTCTTTAGGTAATTTTCCATCAATATCCTTACTGATCACTATCTTTAGTGATCATTCTATCATCTGATCAAGTGTTTATACACCAATTCATCCTCCGTGGGACTTAACGACCCGGGAATTCATTGTATTCTCCAGGACTTCATTGCATTTGTGTTTTAAGCAGTTTTAAGCTTCTTACGGTTAGCCATTCACAAGTGGCTAGCTTGTGTGAGGTAGCTTGACTGGTTTAGCACCAATCAAATTTTGGCGCCGCTGCCGGGGAGGTTGTAAGCGTGTTCTAAGCATTTTTCAGACCCGTACTTGCACATATACCACAGTTTGTAAAAAGTTTTCTGTAAAGTTAAATATAAATCAAAAAGTTCATTAACACTTTTCCTAAAGTGTTAAAAACCCAAAAATAATATAAAACAACAAAACAATCGGAACGTTTTCTAGCTTGTGTTTCTTTTTAAAGAAATACGATTTGGTTAAACGAGACGATACCAAAAATATTGTCCAAAGTTTTTTGAACCCTTTGCACAAATCATACCTACGTCTTTTCAGTAGTACTTAATTTATACATAAAAATCAACCACCGCAAATCAAGGCAGTACACCTACTAACTGGGGGTGTGACCATAATAAGTTCCCGAACATCAGATTTAAAACTTGCCTTTGTGTCCTTGTGATTTGGTGTACCTTTTTTAAAGAAGCCATTTCATTTGTGATTATTGGTTAAGTTCACTTGTCGTTTTGCCTCGCATTTGTTTTGAAAAATTGATTTTTATACTTAGTGCATGCGCACTCGTTCTTCCAGTTCTACAAGTCCGCTTTCAGAACTTGGAAAGATTCCTCGTAGACGTAGAGGACGTTCTGCTCCTTCAGCCGTGACTAAGGAACGTCTACCACCACCACCACCTGCCGTGATGGCAGAAGACAAGCCGATGAATGAGCTTCTCCAAGCACCCATCGAGGGTTACGGAGATGCTATTGTTGTCCCAGCCATCGTGGCTGACACTTTTGAGCTCAAAACCGGGTTACTTAATCTGGTAACCCAAAGCCAATTCTATGGTTTTGAGCGGGATGATCCTCATGCACACATTCGATGGTTTAACAAGATTGCATCTACCATCAAGTACAAGAATGTCCCACATGAAGCTATCAAGCTTCTTCTGTTCCCATTTTCTCTAGAGGGACAAGCCCGGAATTGGCTTGAGAAACAACCCCCTCGTTCCATTGAGACATGGGAGGATCTAGTTACCAAGTTTGTTAATGAATTCTATCCTCCATCCCGAACTACAAGTCTTAAGAATGAGATAATGAAATTTTCTCAGAGATTTGATGAATCATTCGGGGAGGCATGGGATCGTTACAAAGAATTGCTCCGCAAGTGTCCGCATCATGGTTTTACCAAGTTAATGCAAATGGATACTTTCTACAATGGTCTGAGACAAGCTGACCAAGACTCTTTGAATGCCTCCGCGGGAGGTAATTTCCTTAGCAAAACCACAAAAGAAGCCTTACAAATCATTGAAAACAAGTCCCAGGTCCGCTCTTTCCGCACAAAGGCATATCAGACTCAGTCTAATGCTGGACCTTCTACTTCATCTCCTGTGAGTACATCTAGAACCGATGCTAAGATTGATAAACTCACAGATATTGTTCAGGCTTTGGTTCTTGCTAACCAAAAGAAAGTCACCTTCACTCAATCACCATCACATGGTGAAGTGAAGAAAGTTGAAGTTTGTGTTACTTGTGGTGGTCCTCATGCATACTACAACTGTACTGCCACCGATGGTAGTCCGTTTGAAGCTAATGCTATAGCCGGTACTTCAAATCAAGGAGGTAATCAATACCGTCCTCAGAATGAACCAAGCTACCGTGCTAACACTTATCAGGCACCACCCGGTTTTAACCAAAATCCTAACCGGAATAAGAATCAACCTAGAATGAACCAAGGTTATCAAAACCAAGGTAATTTCTATCCGGGACCCAATCAAGGTTTCCAACAACAAGGGAACCTTCATCAAAACAATTTCAATCGAGGGAATCAGTTTCAGGGGAATGTGAATCCTAATCAAGGGAATTTTCAACAACAAGGTCATAATCAAAACATCCGACCTCAGAATTTCCCTCCACATCCTCCAATACCATCATCTGATGAGTTATTGAAGCAGTTCATGAAATCCCAAGATGAAATGAACAGGTTGTTGGTCAGTCAGATCGCTGATCTAAAGAAGTCTTTAAATGATCGACCCTCGAGCTCAGGTACTTTACCGAGCAACACGATCGCTAACCCGAGGGGCGATGCAAAGGCGATCACAACCAGAAGTGGTGTTTCATACAATGGACCCGCTATTCCTACTACCTCTTCTTCTTCTCTTCCGAAGGTAGTGGAAAGTGAACCTAGGACACACAATGGACCTTTGACTCCAATGCCTCCTCCACTAGGAGAAATGAGTCAAGTTATAAAGGCGACAAAGGACAAGGGACTTCCTGTTAATAATGGAGGTACCAACAATATCCAGCCTCAAGTTGTCCAGAAACCCAAGTCTAATCCAGGAGTTGTTTTTGAACCACCTGTAGCTCCCGTTGAAAATACCAAATCCAAATCTTCTATTCCTTACCCATCACGTTTGAATGAGCAAAAGCTCCGTGAAAAAGCTAGTCATCAAATGGACAAATTTTTTCAAATTTTCCAAGAACTACATTTTGACATAAGCTTTGCGGATGCTATCATGCTGATGCCCAAGTTTGCATCAACTCTCAAACACATGTTAAGCAACAAGGAAAAGCTGTTTGAAATGGCTAAAACTCCTCTTAACGAGAACTGCTCTGCAGTTATCCTGAAAAAGCTTCCAGAAAAGCTTGGAGATCCTGGAAAATTTCTCTTACCTTGTATATTTCCAGGAATGGTTGAATGCTTTGCCTTAGCCGATCTTGGTGCAAGCATAAACCTGATGCCTCATTCAGTATGGAAGAAACTTTCTCTTCCGGACCTTACTCCTACATGCATGACTCTCGAGCTTGCAGATCGTACAATATCCCGTCCTCTTGGCATTGCCGAGGACGTATTTGTGAAAGTAGGAAAGTTCCATTTTCCAGCTGACTTTGTAGTTGTTGATTTCGATGCTGATCCACGGGTTCCTCTCATTGTTGGTCGAGGATTCCTGAGAACGGGCCGTGCTCTCATAGATGTATTTGAGCAAGAAATCACATTACGTGTTGGTAATGAAGCTGTCACTTTTAACCTTGATCAAACTTCGAGGTACTCCGCAAATTATGATTCTGAATCGGTTAACCGAATAGATATCATTGATGTTGCTTCTGAAGAGTACTCGCAAGAAGTTCTTGGTTATGATCATAATTCTTCAAGTGATAATCTCACTCATTCATCTCAACCTATCATCGCCAATTCTACTCCTTCTCTCACCCCATTTGAGGAAAGTGACTTCATCTTGGAAGAGATTGAAGCCTACTTGTCTAGTGATTCTGTTCCATGGGAAATTGATCACGCTCCCATCGACATTGAGGGGGACATACTTCTCATTGAGAGATTGCTTAATGATGATCCATCATCATTTTCACTCCCTCCCGTCGAACTTCATAACAAGGAAATCAAATCAGTTGAGAAAACTGAAGAATTTCCTGAGGTTGAGCTTAAGGACTTACCGCCTCATCTCGAGTATGCATTTCTTGAAGGTAATGATAAATTACCAGTCATTATTGCTAGAGATTTGAGTAAAGATGAAAAAGCTGCTCTCATAAAAATCTTGAAGTCACACAAGCAAGCAATTGCTTGGAAACTCTCCGATATTAAGGGTATCAACCCTGAATTTTGTACTCACAAAATCTTAATGGAGGATGACTTCAAGCCAGCAGTCCAACATCAGAGAAGGGTGAATCCAAAAATCCATGATGTTATCAAACAGGAGGTTATCAAACTTCTTGATGCAGGATTGATTTACCCAATCTCAGATAGTCCTTGGGTTAGCCCGATTCACTGTGTTCCAAAAAAGGGTGGCATAACTGTTGTCACGAATGAAGAAAACGAGTTAATTCCAACTCGGCTGGTTACGGGATGGCGTGTTTGCATTGACTATCGTAAGTTGAATGACGCTACCCGTAAAGACCATTTTCCTCTACCCTTTATGGACCAAATGCTTGAGAGATTAGCAGGGAATGAATACTATTGTTTCCTTGATGGTTTCTCGGGTTACTTTCAGATCCCCATTGATCCAAAGGATCAAGATAAAACTACATTCACCTGCCCATACGGAACTTTTGCCTACAGACGTATGCCTTTTGGCTTATGTAATGCTCCTGGCACGTTCCAACGATGTATGATGGCCATATTCCACGACATGATCGGGGAGACAATGGAGGTGTTTATGGATGACTTCTCAGTCATTGGGGATTCATTTCAGACTTGTCTCTCCCATTTAGACAAAATGTTAAAACGGTGTGAAGACACCAATCTTTGTCTAAATTGGGAGAAGAGCCACTTTATGGTCAAAGAAGGCATAGTCCTTGGCCATAAGATTTCAAAAAACGGGATTGAGGTCGATAGAGCAAAAGTTGATGTAATTGCTAAACTGCCTCATCCTACTACCGTCAAAGGTATTAGGAGTTTCCTTGGTCATGCCGGGTTTTATCGTAGATTCATACAGGATTTTTCTAAAATCGCTCGGCCTATGACCCATCTTCTTGAAAAAGAAGCTCCTTTAGGTAATTTTCCATCAATATCCTTACTGATCACTATCTTTAGTGATCATTCTATCATCTGATCAAGTGTTTATACACCAATTCATCCTCCGTGGGACTTAACGACCCGGGAATTCATTGTATTCTCCAGGACTTCATTGCATTTGTGTTTTAAGCAGTTTTAAGCTTCTTACGGTTAGCCATTCACAAGTGGCTAGCTTGTGTGAGGTAGCTTGACTGGTTTAGCACCAATCATGCTTCTTACTCTTTACCTTTCATTGGGAAAGGAAGGTGTTCTTGTAGCCGAACCACTATAAATGGGTTGTGTCATTTCTATCCCTTTGCTTTACTTTATTTACTTACTTTATCATTAGATCTATACTTTCTCAACATTCATAAGTTCTCAGATATTAACGAATCTAAAGTTTTTGAAACTAACTTAAAATCGACAAAACTATTCAACCCCCCCCCCCCCTTCTAGTTTTCCACAATTGGCATCAAGAGCTAAGTTTATAAAAGTTTTAAAGTAAAATTGTATTTTAAAAAATTTTCGATCACTATGGGTTCTGAAAATTATAAGGAAGGGCAATCTATGCAACGACCACCACTACTTGAAACTAATGGTTTTATATACTGGAAAAATAGATTCGAAACATATGTGAAATCTAAAGATATTGATCTTTGGTACATTATTGTTGAAGGCGATTTTGAGGCTACCTCAAATGATGATAAAGGAAATTTAGTTAACATACCTCATGATAAACTAAATGATGAAATGAAGAAAAAGCTTTCTAAAAATAGTGAAGCTAAAATGGTTTTGTATAATGCTTTACCCAAAAAGGAATTCGAAAGAATTTCTATGCTTAAAACCTCTAAAGAAATTTGGAATTCTTTAGTTGTAACTCATCAAGCCGTAACCATGTTAGGAGATATCTAAGGGCACTTCCATCGAAGTGGAGATCCAAGGTGACGGCGATCGAAGAGTCAAAAGATTTGACAATCCTCACCCTTGATGAACTCATAGGCAACTTAAAAGTCTACGAGCTTGTCCTTGCTAAAGACTCCGAAGACTCAAAGGTGAAAGAGAAACACAAATCTCTTGCCCTTAAAGCCAAAAAGGCTTCAAGCGATGAAGAGAACTCCTCTTCAAGTGGTGACGAGGAGGAATACACTATGGCGGTAAGGGACTTTAAAAAGTTCTTTAGAAGGAAGGGAAGATACGTCAAACAACCGTATGACGATAAGAAAGGCTTTCGGAAAAGCAAAGAGGACGAAAAGCCAAAAGATGATCGTACTTGCTTTAAATGTGGGGACCCAAACCACTTTATTAGTAAGTCCCAAACGGGATGATCAAAAGGCGTTCGTGCGCGGCACGTGGGGAATGAGCGACGAGGAGGACGAAGAAATTTGTCTCATGGCAAATGACGAGGTATGTCACGAATACTATAGTAGCTCATCACTTGATGACGACTCATTGCATAATGAATATGACAAACTATGCAATATTAGCTTAAAACTAATTAACAAAAACAAGCTTTTAAAGAGTCAAAACCAACGTTTAGATAAAGAAGTCATAAAATTAAAAGCAAAACTAAAACGCTTAGAAAAGGGTAAAATAGCAAGTGGTGAATATGAACTTTGCGTTCAACTTCAAACACTAGTTGATCAACTAGATTCTAAAATTGCTAGAATGAGTACGAACACTTTAGATATGATATTAGATAGTGTTAAAACCGTAAACAACCAAAAAGGTTTAGGTATTCAACAACTTGATCCATCAACTAGTGAAAACAAAGAAACACAATTTGTTAAGGCTGATTTGTCGTTTTCGTACAGATATTTTTTCCGAAGAAATACAAAGGTATGTATTTCCCGGGTCGTTTTCCCAACGAGGGATGAATGGAGTTTAACAATTCACGTCGCGTGATTCGGAATTCGAATGGGTAAAAAGGTAATTTGATGATTTCTAAACTACAAGGCAAGCAATAATAAAGGAAAGCAAGTAAAACTACTGAATCTATGATGAAAACAAGGCAACTATGACTAAATACGCAAATGAGAACTAAAAACGCGAAAAACGTAATTAATAAAACGCGAATTAAATGCAACTACTCTAATTTTAACCAAAGAAAATGAACTTCTATTTTTCTACAGCTAAGAATGATATTTGAAAATTATTTAAAATTTAAAACTAATTTTTTTGGCTTTTTCTTGATTTATTTTGAATTAAAAACTAATTTAATACATTTAAAATAGAGCTAAAATACTAAAAATTAGGAAAATATGCAAGAGAATTACAAAACTACTTTTCAAAAATCCAATTTAAGTAAAAAGAATTTTCAGAACTGAAATCACATATTTTTGAACTTTTCTCTATTTATTATGAATTTTAAACTATTTAAAACTAATTAAAATGCTAGAAAATCTATTTTAACTAAGAAAATTCAGGAAAAATACTTTTTATGACTTTTTGAATATTCTAAAACTAATAAAATTGAAATTACATTTTTCTGACCTTTTTCTTATTTATTTGAATAAAATGCTATTTAAAAATGAATTAAAATGCAGAAAAATAGAAAATAAGCTTGGAAAATTATGAAAACTTCCAGTAAACTATAAAATAATACTGAGAACCCAGGAAAAATAACAGAAACTATTTTGGAGAGCTGTAAATGTGATTTGGGCACAAAACTAATGTGAATAAGCACTTGAAATAAGCTAAAAGCTTCCTATAAGCTACTATAAGCTACATACTCCTAAAACTAACCTATAATAACTGGAAATAAGCTATTGCAACTGTTTAAGATCTAATAAGCACAAGCTAGAGGCATTAAGCTACAAAACAAGTTTCTAAATCCATTATGCCAAACACCCCTAACTAGGTACTTTGAGCCTAAAATAAGTTAGTTAGAAAAATTCCTAAAAATAAACTAAAATGGCCATGGAGTTCACAACCAACCAAACAGCTTAAGTTCAAAATTTCAGCTCAAATGGATGCAAAATGAGAGAATTAAAAATCAAAACTATAAGGCACTTAGAAGGATTTAATGGACTGATGAAGCAGAGCAGTAAAGGGAAATGATGGCTTAATTGTAGACCTAGATAAGCTAAACAATAATCTCTAGAGGAACATCTAATCTTAAAAATTACAACCTACTACTACTAACTACTAAGGAAGCTAAAATGCAAACCATAAGCTCAAGTACATAACAGATAACTCACTTACAACAGGAAATAAATGGACAGATCTCAGTGGTGCAGGGGAAATCAACTCCAAACCTCCATCTTTGAGCTTCCAATAATCTAAGCTAAACATTTTTTTTGAATTTTTTCTTTTGAGGAAGAGTGAAAACATCTATTGAAATTGTGATTTTTAATTTTTAAATTTTTTTATTACAACTGAAAACGGACTTAAAGCACTAGTGAAATTTGAGACACATAACTTTAGAACAAAAATTGACGTAATGACAGTTTTACTAAAACACCTTAAACTGACCTGGAACATGAAAACTATGACTAAAACAGCTTTAAAACAAGTAAACGAAACTAATATACTCAATCACCAGTACCCAAATTAACTCAATGTCTAAAAAGAAACTATATCCAAACACCCCTTTATTACCAAAACGACTTTAAATTTAACTAAATAAGGCTTGTTTAATCTAAGTTTATGAAGGAAAGATGTTTAGTAATTGATTTAACTACTAGAAAGCTGAAAGTAAACTGTGAATAAGCATTGGAATAAGCTAAAACTAAGAAGCATATTTTTGGAAATAAGAGGTTTTATGAGGAAACTAAAGAAAACTGAACTAAAAGCTGATAATAAGCAATCACCATGAACCAAATAAGCATATGTAAAGACAGAAATAAGCAGTTTGAAATAAGCAGTTTGACAAAATGAAGAAATAAGAACAATAAACTGAATTTTATTAAAAACTTGTGAAATACAATGAAAATTTAATCTGAACAACTATAAGAACTTTAAAACATTTCTAATTAAGCTAATTATAATCCTAAATACTAATTCCTACTCCTAGATGATTCAATCTGTGAGATGAATGGGGCTTTTATAGCCACGGATAGAAGCTTCTGGGACTCTCTTGGATGCCTTCTCAGCCTTCAATCAACACCCTTGATTACTTCCCACATCATCTTATTTGATTACATCCGTTGGATCAACTGTATGAGGTGTCTTGGCCAATCACAAGCTTCCTTTTGTCCACGCAATCATTCCCATCACTTGGATTGCCAGCTTGGCAGTCCAAGATGCTTAGTACAATGTTTGAATTGAGGGCATTGCTGGAATTTAACCTTGAGAGGATGATAGAACAGTAGAAGTGGGAAGGCTAAATTAGGTATTTTTAATTATTATTTGACTGATGGATTGGGTGGGTTGACTGGGGAATTAGGGGGGTTGACCGTGGGTTTTCTTGACCGGGTTTGGTTGGGTATACGGGTAAGATATTATTAAAAGGGGTGATGGGTTTTTGAATTTTTGGGCCTTAAGTGTTAAAAAGAGTTTGGATTTGGTTTAATGGATTTGGACTTGTTATTTAGACTTTTATCTTGTATAACATTTAGGACTTTTTATGTAAATTTCAAAAACCAAGGACTAATAGTGTAATTTTGTGATATGGAAAGGGTAAGAATGGTAACTTGATATTATGAGGGTAAAATGTGTAAAATGGTAAAGTGAAGGTGAACTTGTGAAAAACTCCCAAAACACGATCCATAACTCCGTATTTCGCATTTTTGATCATCAAATCCACTAAATAGCATCCCCAGCATCGGCTTTTGCACTCTTCTTTCTCTCGTGCTCGGTTTTTTGTCAGATTTGGCTTTCTTTTGTTTGTTTTGTCATATCCGTACCTGCACATACAAAAACTCAAGAAACACGCAAATATTAAGCATTAACGGCTCTTTTCTTGGTTATTTTGGGTCATATTTGATAAAGAAATTATATGTGTTTTAGCACATACCAAAATACCCCAGACTAGACGATTGTCGTGTCCCCACGCAATGCAACCAACTCACGTTTCTAAAACCAAGGATTTCAATCTCTTTCTACTAAACCTATGAAGAAGTAGCAAAGATTCCTCAAAAGAGATTAAGAAAGCCTTAATTCTAAAAACGCTCCGTTTACCTTTTAATTCACATGTAGATATTACGATTAAGCACATTCCGATTATGAGTGACGGTTTGTTGAACTTTCATGTCGATCAATAACTCCAACATTTTTCAAAAGACACGTTAGGATCACGGAGTAGAAAACACAACACAGCGTGAAGTGACCATACAGATAGAATACATCGTCCCTGATTTTTCACAAGCTCCCAAACTAAGCGTAAAATCGAAATCATTGTTAAATATGATTTTAGATGCTAACACTACCCATTGAAGTTACTTGTGTAATTACCTTTTGCTCCCATTTTCCTATTTTCCTCTAGATTTTTTATTTTTGTGAGAAATGAATTTCTTCAAATTTCTCGTTTCGATATTTTTTATTCCGATAAAGATATAAAGCTAAGTCGCTAATTAGTTGTCCACCTTCCCTCGAAAACCATAGCACACAAAAATGAGGTCCACATCAAGGTCCTAATTTAACACGATTTAGGGATATATCTCCCGGATTCAAAGTTTGGCTTAACACTTATTTCAGCACATTTGCATTTTTGCAATTTAGGCCCTTGGCCTTTTCAACCACTAACTCAACGGGATTACCGTTTTATCAGAAGTCTTATTATGACTTTGGATTTTCCTCAACCTTTTTAGAAGTCCATGACAACGGGGGTACCGTCGGACAAAGAAAACTTTTATGGCTTTGGATTTTTCAACTTTAATACATTTGGGCTTTATTTCATGTTAATTTTTGTGCCAAACTCCGAATCCTACGGCTTTTATAACAATAGAAACAATAGCAGCAAACTATCAGGAATCAGTTGTCTATTACACCGCAACACTGACAGTACCTTGATGTGTACCCAAGTCTCATGGGCAAGGATTCTCTAAAGAAGAATAAAGAACTAACTATCGTTAAAAACTCAACATCTCTAATTATTTATTCGCAGATATGGGGTGAAACAATTTTGTGGGAACAACAAGCCATAAATACCTTCGATGGGCTCTAAAGAGAACCAAATACTCCACGCTTAGCATCTAAACTCATAAGTAACTCTATCATTCCTCGATCTCCGCAAATTTAAAATCCCAAATAATGAGATCCGCGGATGCTTAGCCGATAATTTTTAGATTGTCTATGGTTAAGGGAACAAGCTAGGGCTCAACACGCCTGGTCAAGTCAGAATTCTATTCCTACTCTCACCAGCGGAAAGTCAACAAGGTGTCAAAACATATATTAACTTAGCGAATGCTTCATCAAATAATCTCAAGTCTCGCATTTTTAAAGTCACTTATTAGAAACTAGCAAATTCTTGTTAAAGCTTCGCATATTTAAAATCACTTAGGGAGACTTGCAAATTCTTGGCCTTTTGAGCTAGAATCGCATTTTATAGCCTCTTGTCTAAGCAATTAGCAAAGGCTATTTCAAGAAAAACGCATATTTAAAGAAACTTTTAAGAGACTAGCAAGAACTTTTCAATCATAAAACTAACAAAAGCTTACAAAAAATTTTAAATTTTTCACATTTTAGCAAAATTTTTTTCATTTTCTAAGGAAAACGGGGTTGCGAGAGTATACGACAAAAATAAGCAAGTGCGGTCAAATCAAATCGAAGATTACCCACCCCAGACTAAAACGAAACATTGTCCTCAATGTTTAAAGGCAAGGGTAACAACGAAAATCTAAAAGCCGTTTATTAAGTATGCTTAAAGATAAACGTTAGTCGATAAGATTTCGGATATCGGATTTCCATCAGCATCGATCATGAAACTCGAGTGGAGAAAAGACAAACTTCGAGCACGAGAGTCTTCATATCGGTGAAATCCTAGACAAAACATCACAAACAACCAAACACGAGAAATCGAAGAGGCTAACCCCTTCATGTCACTTATTAGAAAATAGAAAGAAGATAGAGATAAGCATGGGGTGCCTCCCACGAAGCGCTACTGTTTTTGATCACCGAGTCGCTAGCCTGACTCGTCCCCGAATTCATTTATCCTTAGGGAAGCAAGTGGAAAAGATAATCTCCATCGGACTTTCGTTCAAGATGTTTGGATAAACATTGAAGCATAAGAAAGTTCCACTCCGACGAGATACCCACGGTTCTCAAAAAGGAAAAGCGGTGATACCGGGGTCAAAGATGGTATCCTCACTCCCGCAAGAGTGAAGAAGAGGAGAAATCACATTATATGGAAGAAATGGAATAAAGATTTTGATAACAATTAAGATCCATTCTTCATCTTCAAAAGCAAATTTCATATAATCTTTAATTTGAATTTGATCATTTAAGCTCATAGGGTGATTTTCAACAAAAATATCGAGAGGAAGAGACGGGGTGATGTCATCATTAACGAAACTCTTTTGAGAGAGTTGCTCTTCTCCCAAACTAAAATCTTCCTCAAGATCGAAACAGAATGGATCATACTCTGGAGGAGATATGATATGAGAGAGTTCACCGGAGAACTCCTCGAGATAATCATCATTAATCGTTGGTGCCGGCTCATTTAACGGATCTTCATTCAACAAACTTTCAATCTCTCTTAAATCGGCTTCAAAATCAAAGTCATCGTCCTCACTTCCCGGTGGAAGAGGATCGATGCGAGCGAGTTCATCGACGAACTCCTCAAGAAGTAAATCAAGAGACGAATCCTTGAGCTCGGGCTCTGGAGGATTTCCATTAGACGGCTCTACTTCTTTAATTTCTTCAATCGAGATAAACGGAGGTGGGATTTGTGCGGTACTTTGTAGACTATGAACTTGCACCTTTTCCATTATGGTCTCCGTGTCGGACTCATCACTTTCCTCGTCAAAGATTTGATTGTCAAAATTGAGAGTATATTCTGAATCGAAGTCAAACAAAGGATTTGTGAAGGTCATTTTGAAAGTTTCTAAAATCGAGTCGAAAGGTGTCTCAGATACTCTTGGGATTGGAACAAGGTCATCAATATTCTCAAGAGGAGTGCATTCGACTTCCTTATCCCCCATTGACAAGGCATCCGAAGGTTCATTAATGAGCAGATCGATCTTTACGTTCTCTGCTTCAAATGGTTCATCGTCATCACTCTCGTCAGAGTCGGAATAGTAAAAGGTGGGTGGATGACTCGGTCTTTGATAATGGTGACTGATATATCTTTCTTGCTTGCCAAAGGCGTCAATTTGAGTACTCATAACGGAAATTTTCTCGGAATAATGATCATTCAACATAGTGGTTGATATGTGCTTAAACACATATCTTTTGTTTATCAAAACTGACCCAAAATAACCAAGAAAGAGCCGTTTATTGCTAACATTTGCGTGTTTCTTGAGTTTATGCATGTGCAGGTACGGATATGACAAAACACACAAAAAGAAGCCAAAACAAACGAAAACCCGAGCACAAGAGATTAAGAGAGCTAAAGCTGAGCCGGAAGGTCTGAATTAAGCATCTGTGAAGATTTTTATGCTCCGAGGATGATATTTGAAAGATATAATCAAGTTTGAAGAAATGGCAGTTTTAGTCCCTGAAGATTCAGAACTGACATATTTGATCCTTGGAATTTTCAAAGATGGCAACAGTGGTCCCTGGATTATGTGAGAAGGACAAGATTGGCCCTTGAAAGACATTTTCAAATTTACATGTGTGGTCCCAGGATTTTCAGTTTGTACACATTAAGTCCCTAAATTGCATCATGAATCCAAAATATATCCTAAGTCCATGTCTTACCATTTAAGCCCAAAATAAATATCCAAAAGCCCAAGTCCATTTCCAGCTACACTATACCCGGATATCCTAACCCGTATACCCTTATTTACCCAGGTCAAACCCAACTTGAACCCGGTCAACAAACTTGAAATATAATAAAAAAACTCACGCGCCAAAATAAACCCCCAAATTCCCCCCAACCCAAAACTGATGAACCCTAATTGCCCTTCCTCCCAATTGGCCAAATTCACAATCATTAAGGGTAAACTTGTACTTTCGTCTGACATGCCTGACACACGGAATGCCAGCTTGGCAATCCGTGTGTCATTCCACCCTTTTCCTGCTTTCCTATTGGTGCAAGCTACGTGGTATATTTGATCCAAAGGTGGATATGAATTGGGTGCATTTGGGATATGATCCAAGGGTTGTAAACATCCAGAGAAAGCACACTATCAGCTTCCAGATCCTTCCAAGACCTTGAGCTCAGCTATAAAAAGACCTTTTCACCAACGAATTGAAGACACATTTTTCTTTTCTAATTTTCAGTAGCACAATTGTATTTCATTTTTAGTTTTAATGTTTTAATGCATTTTCAGTTTTTGTAATTCCACTTTGTACTCAGTTTTCTAGTTTTAATGAAATTTCAGATTTATTCTTAAAATCATTGTTCATTGTTTAAATGTTTCTGAATTCAGCTTATTTAGTTTAAGTTCATGATAGCTTATTCTTAAATCATATCAGCTTATTTTTCAATTTACTCAAAAAAAAAAAAAAAAAAAAATCAGAAAAAATATTTGAAAAAAAAAATACTCTTAAGCTAATTATTATCCTTTTACAAAATATAGCTACTGTTTCATAAGGTTCATTTAAGCTTTGTATAGCTTATTGTGAGCTTACTTTTGTTTCAATCTCAAAATTCACTCAAACGCCAAAATCAGTCAACAATAGTCAACTGCTCATTAAGGAAGAAGAATTTGGTGAATTGCTGATCTGGTTTGGAATGGGGTTGATGCAGAGCTGGATTTGGGTTAGATTTGGTTTAGAATAGTGGTATCTGGTTCTGAGATAAACGACAATTAAGCTGGAATTCATGTGAGTACCATTTCTAGTTTATAATCAAAACTGTTTTGCTGCATTTGAGTTATTATTTGCTGTAGCTATTCATCAATAGTAGATCTCTTAACTAAATGCTTTTTGATTATTAGAACTTAGATAAATTGTGGCATTGATCTATAGTTAGGAATTTGATAGAATAATTAGTGAAACTATTGCATTAAGGACTGTTTGGTTCGGATAGATTAACCAGATTAGAGGTTTATTTTGTGGTTAAGCTTAGTTGATTTGATCTCAGTTAGGCTTATTGCATTCATATTAGGTCATAATATTGCATCTTAGAACTCACTTAGTCAAAATTGGTTGTAAACTGTCCTTATGATCTAATCCGTTGGAATCAATAGCTCAAATCATACAATTAGGTGTTAACTTAGTTGATACAGTTTGCATTAGGTTTATTATAGCATTAAGTATCATTTTCAATCCATTTCAGTAGATCAAAAGCTCATAATAGTCAAACTTTGCAAATTTGTCATAAGTCAAAAGTGTCAAAACCAGTTTTTCACCAATCTTTGTAGAATTTTCATGTGTTCAGTTCTGAGTTAAAATCATTGAAACTCTGGGATAAACAAGTTTAGTTGGTCTACTTTTGGAAACTGAATTTTGTGGAATTTTTGGGAATAGTTTTAAGCACTAAATCAGCTTCTCATTAAGCTGTTTTTGCCATGTCTCACACTCAGCATACTGAGTGTGTACACAGGTAACTTGCAGCCTTTGCATAAGGTTCATTTTTGATCACTGGGGTCTAAAACTTGGTCCACTTGTTACTTAACTGGTGATTTTGAGTTCTAAATATTTGGTTTTCAGTTTGGCTTATTGGATAAGCAGTTGAAATAGCTTAAAGTAGGTGGGATAAGCTGTTTGGATTTTAAGAATTAATCAAGTCATTTCAGTGTAGCTTGCACTCTAGAGGTTTAGGTCTTTTAGCTTATTTTAGCTTCTGTAATAAGTTGGTACACTTAGGTAGCTTATAGTTTATTTTGAAGTGCTTATTCTATAGCACTTCCTCTACAGCTTGTTAATCTCACACATAAGCTTAGGTTTTGATATTTTTCATAGATTTAGAATAATATTTTAGACTTTTACTGAATTTTTCATAATTTTTAGACACTGTTTACTATTTTTCTTGATTTAAATCAGTTTTTAAGGCATTTTAAATAGCTTTTATTACAATTAAATCAGAAAAAATTCAAAAAAATAAGTTTTCAATTTTCCTAGATTAAGAAAAATATAAAAAGCCAAAAAAAAATATTTTTCCATAATTTTCCTAGTTTAATTTGTAATTTTTAACATTTAATTAGTTTAAAATTATTTTTTAATTCGAATAAATTCAAAAAAAAATCATAAAAATTAGTTTTAATTCTTAGTTAATTTTCTAATATCATTTTTAGTTAGAAAGTAATTTTAGATTATTTTTAGGACTTAGAATAGACGTAGTTGCATTTTATTTTCGTTTCGTTTATTATTTTTTTAATCGCGTATTTAGGATTCCCCGTAGTGTAATTTCCCTTAATTGTTTTTCCATTCCCCGTAGTTTTAATATAATCAAAAATCCAAAACATCGAGCATTTTAATAACGAACCGATAACGACGTTGCCCATTCACACCTCGTTGGGAAACGACTCGGATTTCCTAATCCGTATCACTATCACTCACGGGTTTTGATTCATTATCCTTTTTCCTAAAGGGATTTTAAATCATTCCTTGTGGTTATTTTTTATATCGATATTGTGGTTTTATCCATACACACACACCCCTAAACCTCAACGAATCAAATTTTGGCGCCGCTGCCGGGGAGGTTGTGTCGCGACAATATCGTTAAAGGTTTGACGATTAGTGACTCGAGATCCTTCCTTTGTGAAGTTACTATTTTTTATCCAAAAAAGTAAAAAATATTTTCCTTTTTCTTTTGTATATATATATCATATTAAAAATACAAAAAGATTTTCTCTTTTGTTTTTGAGCTAAAATAGAATACATCAATTATATAACATTCTCAACGGAGGTGTTATCATTAGTAAGTTCCCGAACCAAAGATCAAAAACTTGCCTTTGTGTCGCTTGTGAGTCGATTTATTTCTATTTGATAAACAAACTGTGTGGTGGGTATAAGGACGGCCTGACATTAAATTGCGGCTGAAAAGAGGCGGGTTTTTAATAAGCTTCGCGCTGACCTAAAAAAGCTTCTCCGCTCGCTTGTGCGTTTGTCTTATAGAAGTGATTTATTCACTTGGGATTATTGGTTAAGTTCACTGTGTTTTCGAATACCGTTCTCATTTAATTGCCTTGGTTTTTAAGTGCATGCGCACTCGATCTCGATCTAGACGACTTCAGAATCAGAATCAGAACGTACCCGAGTTACGTAATATGGCTGCTCCCAACGGACCACCAAACCCCGGTCCTAATCCTCCTCCCGTTAATCAAAATGTAGCTCCCGATCTCCGAACAATGGAGGAGTTATGTCAACCTACAATGTACGGGAGGGGAGGACCGATTGCACCGACTAATTTTCAAGCTACCGATTTTAGCTTGAAACATCATATGATAGAACAAGTAAAAAACAGTTGCCAATTTCATGGTTTACCAGATGATGATGCAAACAAGCATCTTGATAAATTTCTGACCGTCACTCAGAGTATGAAACAAAATGGGGTCTCCGATGACGCCCTTCGTCTGTATCTTTTCCCATACTCTTTGACTCATCATGCCACTTCTTGGTTTGATCGACTCCCGAAGAATTCGATCCATACCTTCGAGGAAATGGTTTCGAAGTTTCTGGCAAAGTACTTTCCACCGTCGATGGTGACGAAGTTGAGGAACGATATCAGTAATTTCCGGCAATATCCCGATGAATCTTTGTTTGAAGCTTGGGAACGATATAAGCTTGCGATTGATCGATGTCCGAATCATAACATGTTGCTTGTCACTCAAATTGATACGTTTTATAATGGTTTGACGTTACGACACCGTGAAACAATCAATGCTGCTGCCGGTGGAACTTTCATGAAAAGACGTCCCGAGGAATGCTACGATCTTATTGAGAACATGACCGCTCATTACAATTATTGGGATTCTACCGCCGAAAGGGGTGCATCATCTCGATCAAATACGTCTTCTTCTCTCGAAATAGCCACTCTGAACAAAAAGATGGACGATCTCTTAAGGATACATCAAATGAATAATCAGAATCAGAATCAACAAGTGAAAGCGGTACACCCGACTTGTGAGACTTGTGGAGGTCCACATTCTTATTCCGAATGCCCAGCCATCGGTGGCTACGCACATGAGAATGTTTATGCTGCTACAGGGAACTACAATCAACCGCAAGGAGATCGAAATCTTCTTAGCTACCGTTCAAACAATTATCTCGGACCTCCCGGTTTCAACCAACCTCAACAACAAAACCAAAATCAAAACCGTTTCAATGGTAACCATCATGTTAATCAGAACCGAGGAGCTAATGTTAATCATGGTAATCAACACTACCAAGCTCCTCCACCTCAAGTTTACCAACAACCACCTCCTCCTCAACATCAATATCAAGCACCTCCTCAAGTTGCTCCGAACAACGATTTTCTAGCTTACATGAAGAACTCCGATTACACCATTAAAAGTTTGCAAAATCAAATTAACGGCATGAGGACGGATTTCAAAAAGGAGATGGAAGCTACAAGTAACAAACAGATGACTGAAATAAGGAATATGATGGCTAGTTTCTTTCAAGCCAATCAACCGTCTACTTCTTATTCTCAACCCTCGGGTTCCGGTTCTCTTCCGAGCAATACGATTCCAAACCCGAGGGGTGACATGAAAGCAATCACTACCCGAAGTGGTGTAGCTTACGATGGACCCACGGTTCCTACCACTAATTCTTCTTCTCAGTCTCGTGTGGTAGACCGTGAGACCGGGGTGACAAAGGACCCGGTGCTTCCTACTAATAAGGGGAGTACTGTGAATGTCCAACCCACGGTTGTCCAAGATTCTGAGCCCGAAGATGCTCCCGTGAATGTGAAGAAAGCTAATCCGAAACCGTCTATCCCATATCCGTCTCGTCTTAAAGATCAAACGCTTCGTGAAAAGTCTAATCATCAAATGGAAACGTTTTTCCAAATCTTCAAAGACTTGAATGTGGAGATCAGTTTCGCGGATGCCCTTCTTTTGATGCCCAAACTTGCTTCTACGATTAAGGGATTGCTTACAAACAAGGAGAAACTATATGAGCTTGCTACGACATCTCTGAATGAGAATTGTTCGGCGGTTATCCTCAAGAAACTTCCCGAAAAGTTAGGAGACCCCGGCAAGTTCCTCATTCCATGTGATTTTCAAGGAATTGTTCAATGCTCCGCCTTGGCCGATCTTGGCGCGAGTATCAATTTAATGCCAAAATCAATCTACGAGAAGCTTTCGTTACCCCCACTTACCCCAACGTGTATGACCCTCGAGGTAGCCGATTGTTCTACGACCCGTCCAAAGGGTATAGCCGAGGTTGTCTTTGTCAAAGTGGGGGAGTTCTATTTTCCCGCAGATTTTGTTGTGGTAGATTTCGATGCCGACCCTCGAGTACCCATTATTCTTGGAAGATGTTTCTTATGAACCGGGCGTGCTTTAATTGATGTGTTCGAAGGAGAGATTACGTTGAGAGTTAATCAAGAAGCCGTCACATTCAACATTAATCAAACGACGAGGTACTCCTCAAATTTCGACGATGCTTCCATCAATCGAATCGACTTTATTGATGTTTCTTGTGAGGAGTACGCTCAAGAAGTTCTCGGTTTTGCTAACAATACTACTCTTCCCCCTCTTCTCTAAATTTTGAACCACCTTCTGAGCCTATAATTGCCGACTCTTCCCCCTCTCTCACTCCGTTCGAGGGAGGTGACTTCCTTTTGGAAGAGATCGATGAGTTTCTTGCTAATGACGAATCGATTCCACCGGGAATTGATGATGGTGTTTATGATTCGGAGGGAGATATCCTTTATCTTGAACAATTGCTAAATGAAGATCCATCACCGTCACTCCCTCCAAAAGAGATTACGCTTGAAGAAATCAAAGAAGTACAATCATCTAACAAAAAACCTCCGGAGCCCGAGCTCAAGGATTTACCTCCTCATCTTGAATACGCTTTTCTTGAAGAACCGAACAAGTTTCCCGTCATCATTGCTAAAAACCTAAAAGATGAGGAGAAAACCGCACTTTTGGATATTCTTCGAAAACATAAGAGTGCCATCGCTTGGCAAATTTCCGATATCAAAGGCATAAACCCTCGTTTTTGTACTCACAAGATCTTAATGGAAGACGATTGCAAACCCGTTATTCAACAACAACGTAGGGTTAATCCGAAAATTCATGAGGTTATCAAAAAGGAAGTTCTTAAACTCCTTGACGCCGGAATCATTTATCCAATCTCCGATAGCTCATGGGTTAGCCCTATCCATTGTGTCCCGAAGAAAGGTGGAATGACTGTAGTTATGAACGAAGATAATGAATTGATTTCCACACGCCTCGTCACCGGATGGAGGGTGTGTATTGATTACCGAAAGTTGAATGATGCTACACGAAAGGATCATTTCCCGCTACCTTTTATGGATCAGATGCTCGAACGTTTAGCGGGGAATGAGTTCTATTGCTTTCTCGATGGTTTTTCCGGTTACTTTCAAATTCCGATCGATCCGCAGGATCAAGAGAAAACGACTTTCACGTGCCCTTATGGAACGTTTGCTTACCGACGAATGCCATTTGGTTTATGCAATGCTCCCGGAACGTTCCAAAGGTGCATGATGGCTATTTTTCATGACATGATCGAAAAGTCTATGGAAGTTTTTATGGACGATTTCTCGGTTTATGGAGATTCTTTCACTTCCTGCCTCTCTCATCTAGACCACATGCTCAAACGGTGTGAAGACACCAACTTGGTCTTGAATTGGGAGAAGTGCCATTTCATGGTTCGAGAGGGCATTGTCCTCGGCCATAAGATTTCAAAATCTGGGATTGAGGTCGACCGAGCTAAAGTCGACGTTATAGCTAAACTCCCTCATCCCACTACCGTCAAAGGTATTCGGAGTTTTTTGGGTCATGCCGGTTTCTATCGCCGTTTCATCCAAGATTTCTCTAAGATAGCCCGCCCTCTGACCCATCTCCTCGAGAAGGATGCTCCGTTTATCTTCACCAATGAATGCGTTGAAGCATTTAATTTTCTCAAAAAGAAATTAACTGAGGCACCGATCTTAGTTGCCCCCGACTGGGATTTGCCCTTTGAGCTCATGTGTGATGCAAGTGATTACGCAATTGGGGCAGTCTTGGGGCAACGTAAATCGAAACATTTTCAACCCATACACTATGCGAGTAAGACATTGTCTGAGGCCCAACACAATTATACGACTACTAAAAAGGAATTATTGGCCGTTGTTTATGCTTTCGAGAAATTTAGACCCTACCTTGTCTTATCAAAGACCATAGTGTATACCGACCATTCTGCCCTAAAGTATCTTTTGGCAAAGCAAGATGCTAAGCCACGTTTACTTCGGTGGGTTCTCCTCCTTCAAGAGTTTGATGTTACTATTCTTGACAAAAAAGGAGCGGAGAACCTTGCTGCCGATCACCTTTCTAGACTTGAGAATCCCCATCAAAGTGTGCTCGAGAAAAAGGAGATCACGGAAACATTTCCTCTTGAGACACTTGGGATGATTGCTAAGAAAGACCCAAACACCCCATGGTTTGCCGACTTTGCAAATTACCATGCGGGCAATTTCATCGTGAAAGGGATGTCGTCCCAACAAAAGAAAAAGTTTTTCAAAGATGTTAAGCATTATTTCTGGGACGATCCTTACTTGTTTAAGATTTGTGCGGATCAAGTAATCCGGCGGTGTGTTCATGGCCAAGAGGCTCTTGATATTCTCAATGCTTGCCATAACGGACCCACTGGTGGCCATCATGGTGCAAGCTACACCGCTAAGAAGGTTTTTGATTCCGGATTTTATTGGCCTACCATATATCGAGATGCTCATGATTTAGTTAAGTCTTGTGATTCTTGCCAACGTCAAGGGAAAATTTCGCAAAAGGATGAAATGCCACAAAATGCTATTCAAGTTTGCGAGATTTTTGACGTGTGGGGCATCGATTTTATGGGGCCATTTCCCTCATCTAAGGGTAATAAGTATATCCTCGTGGCCGTCGACTACTTGTCTAAATGGGTTGAAGCGAAGGCGCTCCCCACCAATGACGCCCGAGTGGTTGTTAAGTTTTTGAAGAATTTGTTTTCCCGATTCGGAGCACCTCGTGCTATCATCAGTGATCGCGGTACCCATTTCTGTAATGAACAATTTGCTAAAGTTATGGCTAAATATGGAGTTACTCACCGTCTTTCTACCGCGTATCACCCGCAAACGAGCGGACAAGTTGAGGTTTCCAATCGTGGTTTGAAAAGGATTTTAGAAAGGACCGTAGGAGAAAATGGAGCTTCATGGGCCGATAAGTTAGATGATGCATTATGGGCTTTCCGCACCGCATACAAGACACCCATCGGGTGCACCCCATTTAAGTTGGTGTATGGAAAAGCTTGTCACTTGCCCATCGAGCTCGAGCATAAGGCATTCTGGGCCTTGAAACATGCAAACTTTGATCTTAAGACCGCGGGTGATCATAGGAAAGTTCAATTGAATGAATTAAATGAGCTTAGGGATCAGGCTTATGAGAATTCTTTGATTTTCAAAGAGAAGACTAAGAGGATTCATGATGCTAAGATCAAAAACCGCGTTTTCAACGTTGGGGATCAAGTTCTCCTCTTTAACTCTCGCTTGAAGATATTCTCGGGCAAACTCAAAACCCGTTGGTCAGGACCATTCACCGTTGCTCAGGTTTTCTCGTATGGAACGGTAGAGCTTTCTCAGCCCGATGGCCCAAATTTCAAGGTGAATGGTCATCGTGTGAAACATTATTTTGGAGGGGACATCCCATCTGTGGTTGTCCCGGATCTCCAGACTTTCCCTAAGAACAACTGAATTTGGGGATCGAGTCAAGCTAGCGACTCGGTGACCAAAAACAGTAGCGCTTCGTGGGAGGCACCCCATGCTTATCTCTATCTTCTTTCTATTTTCTAATAAGTGACGTGAAGGGGTTAGCCTCTTCGATTTCTCGTGTTTGGTTGTTTGTGATGTTGTGTGTAGGATTTTCCCGATATGAAGACTCTCGTGCTCGAAGTTTGTCTTTTCTCTACTCGAGTTTCATGATCGATGCTGATGGAAATCCGATATCCGAAATCTTATCGACTAACGTTTATCTTTGAGCATACTTAATAAACGGCTTTTAGATTTTCGTTGATACCCTTACCTTTAAACATTGAGGACAATGTTTCGTTCTAGTCTGGGGTAGGGTAATCTTCGATTTGATTTGACCGCACTTGCTTATTCTTTGTCGTGTATTCTCGCAACCCCGTTTTTCCTTAGAAAATGAAATAATTGTGCAAAAATGCGAAAAATTTAAAATTTTTGTAAGCTTTTGTTAGTTTTATGATCAAAGAGTTCTTGCGAGTTTCTTAGAAGTTTCTTTAAATATGCGTTTTTCTTGACATAGTCTTTGCTAATTGCTTAGACAAGAGGCTATAAAATGCGATTCTAGCTCACAAGGCCAAGAATTTGCAAATCTCCCTAAGTGATTTTAAATATGCGAAGGTTTAACAAGAATGTGCTAGTTTCTAATAAGTGACTTTAAAAATGCGAGACTTGAGATTATTGACGAAGCATTTGCTAAGTTAATATATGTTTTGACACCTTGTTGACTTTCCGCTGGTGAGAGTAGGAATGGAATTCTGACTTGACCGGGCGTGTTGAGCCCTAGCTTGTTCCCTTAACCATAGATAATTTAATTATCGGCTAAGCATCCGCGGATCTCATTATTTGAGATTTTAAATTTGCGGAGATCGAGGAATGATAGAGTTACTTATGAGTTTAGATGCTAAGCGTGGAGTATATGGTTCTCTTTAGAGCCCATCGAAGGTACTTATGGCTTTTTGTTCCCACAAAATTGTTTCACCCCATATCTGTTAAATAATAATTAGAGATGTTGAGTTTTTGGCGATAGTTAGTTCTTTATTCTTCTTTAGAGAATCCTTGCCCATGAGGGTTGGGTACACATCAAGGTACTGTCAGTGTTGCGGTGTAATAGACAACTGATTCCTGATAGTTTGCTGCTATTGTTTCTATTGTTATAAAAGCCGTAGGATTCGGAGTTTGGCACAAAAATTAACATGAAATAAAGCCCAAATGTATTAAAATTGAAAAATCCAAAGCCATAAAAGTTGTCATAGACTTCCAAAAAGGCAAAGGAAAATCCAAAGTCCTAATAAGACTCCTAATAAAACGGTAATCCCGTTGAGTTAGTGGTTGAAAAGACCAAGGGCCTGAATTGCAAAAATGCAAATGTGCTGAAATAAGTGTTAAGCCAAATTTTGAATCCAGGAGTTATCTCTCTAAATCATGTTAAATTAGGACTTTGATGTGGACCTCATTCTTGTGTGCAATGGTTTTTGAGGGAAGGTGGATAACTAATTAGCGACTTAGCTTTATATCTTTATCGGAATAAAAGTTATCGAAACGAGAAACTTGAAGAAATTCATTTCTCACAAAAAAATAAAAAAATCTAGAGGCAAATAGGAAAATGGGAGCAAAAGGTAATTACACAAGTAACTTCCATGGGTAGTGTTAGCATCTAGAATCATATTTAACAATGATTTCGATTTTACGCTTAGTTTGGGAACTTGTGAAAAACCAGGGACGATGTATTCTATCCGTATGGTCACTTCACGCTGTGTTGTGTTTCCTATTCAGTGATCCTAACGTGTCATTTGAAAAATGTTGGAGTTATTGATCGACATGAAAGTTCAGCAAACCGTCACTCATAATCAGAATGTGCTTAATCATAATATCTATATGTGAATTAAAAGGTAAACGGGGCGTTTTTAGAATTAAGGTTTTCTTAATCTCTTTTGAGGAATCTTTGCTACTTCTTCATAGGTTTAGTAGAAAGAGATTGAAATCCTTGGTTTTAGAAGCGTGAGTTGATTGCATTGCGTGGGGACACGACAATGGTTTCGTCTGGGGTATTTTGATATGTGCTTAAACACATATCTTTTGTTTATCAAAACTGACCCAAAATAACCAAGAAAGAGCCGTTTATTGCTAATATTTGCGTGTTTCTTGAGTTTATGCATGTGCAGGTACGGATATAACAAAACACACAAAAAGAAGCCAAAACAAACGAAAAACCGAGCACAAGAGATTAAGAGAGCTAAAGCTGAGCCGGAAGGTCTGAATTAAGCATCTGTGAAGATTTTTATGCTCAGCGGATGATATTTGAAAGATATAATCAAGTTTGAAGAAATGGCAGTTTTAGTCCCTGAAGATTCAGAACTGACATATTTGATCCTTGGAATTTTCAAAGATGGAAACAGTGGTCCCTGGATTATGTGAGAAGGACAAGATTGGCCCTTGAAAGACATTTTCAGATTTACATGTGTGGTCCCAGGATTTTCAGTTTGTACACATTAAGTCCCTAAATTGCATCATGAATCCAAAATATATCCTAAGTCCATGTCTTACCATTTAAGCCCAAAATAAATATCCAAAAGCCCAAGTCCATTTCCAGCTACACTATACCCGGATATCCTAACCCGTATACCCTTATTTACCCAGGTCAAACCCAACTTGAACCCGGTCAACAAACTTGAAATATAATAAAAAAACTCACGCGCCAAAATAAACCCCCAAATTCCCCCCAACCCAAAACTGATGAACCCTAATTGCCCTTCCTCCCAATTGGCCAAATTCACAATCATTAAGGGTAAACTTGTACTTTCGTCTGACATGCCTGACACACGGAATGCCAGCTTGGCAATCCGTGTGTCATTCCACCCTTTTCCTGCTTTCCTATTGGTGCAAGCTACGTGGTATATATGATCCAAAGGTGGAAATGAATTGGATGCATTTGGGATATGATCCAAGGGTTGTAAACATCCAGAGAAAGCACACTATCAGCTTCCAGATCCTTCCAAGACCTTGAGCTCAACTATAAAAAGACCTTTTCACCAACGAATTGAAGACACCTTTTTCTTTTCTAATTTTCAGTAGCACAATTGTATTTCATTTTTAGTTTTAATGTTTTAATGCATTTTCAGTTTTTGTAATTCCACTTTGTACTCAGTTTTCTAGTTTTAATGAAATTTCAGATTTATTCTTAAAATCATTGTTCATTGTTTAAATGTTTCTGAATTCAGCTTATTTAGTTTAAGTTCATGATAGCTTATTCTTAAATCATATCAGCTTATTTTTCAATTTACTCAAAAAAAAAATAAATAAAATAAAATAAAAATCAGAAAAAATATTTGAAAAATAAAAAAATACTCTTAAGCTCATTATTATCCTTTTACAAGATATAGCTACTGTTTCATAAGGTTCATTTAAGCTTTGTATAGCTTATTGTGAGCTTACTTTTGTTTCAATCTCAAAATTCACTCAAACGCCAAAATCAGTCAACAATAGTCAAGTGCTCATTAAGGAAGAAGAATTTGGTGAATTGCTGATCTGGTTTGGAATAGGGTTGATGCAGAGCTGGATTTGGGTTAGATTTGGTTTAGAATAGTGGTATTTGGTTCTGAGATAAACGACAATTAAGCTGGAATTCATGTGAGTACCATTTCTAGTTTATAATCAAAACTGTTTTGCTGCATTTGAGTTATTGTTTGCTGTAGCTATTCATCAATAGTAGATCTCTTAATTAAATGCTTTTTGATTATTAGAACTTAGATAAATTGTGGCATTGATCTATAGTTAGGAATTTGATAGAATAATTAGTGAAACTATTGCATTAAGGACTGTTTGGTTCGGATAGATTAACCAGATTAGAGGTTTATTTTGTGGTTAAGCTTAGTTGATTTGATCTCAGAACTCACTTAGTCAAAATTGGTTGTAAACTGTCCTTATGATCTAATCCGTTGGAATCAATAGCTCAAATCATACAATTAGGTGTTAACTTAGTTGATACAGTTTGCATTAGGTTTATTATAGCATTAAGTATCATTTTCAATCCATTTCAGTAGATCAAAAGCTCATAATAGTCAAACTTTGCAAATTTGTCATAAGTGAAAAGTGTCAAAACCAGTTTTTCACCAATCTTTGTAGAATTTTCATGTGTTCAGTTCTGAGTTAAAATCATTGAAACTATGGGATAAACAAGTTTAGTTGGTCTACTTTTGGAAACTGAATTTTGTGGAATTTTTGGGAACAGTTTTAAGCACTAAATCAGCTTCTCATTAAGCTGTTTTTGCCCTGTCTCACACTCAGCATACTGAGTGTGTACACAGGTAACTTGCAGCCTTTGCATAAGGTTCATTTTTGATCACTAGGGTCTAAAACTTGGTCCACTTGTTACTTAACTGGTGATTTTGAGTTCTCAATATTTGGTTTTCAGTTTGGCTTATTGGATAAGCAGTTGAAATAGCTTAAAGTAGGTGGGATAAGCTGTTTGGATTTTAAGAATTAATCAAGTCATTCTATTGTAGCTTGCACTCTAGAGTTTTAGGTCTGTTGAAATAGATTTCTGTTAAGTAGTTTTAGCTTATTTTAGCTTCTGTAATAAGTTGGTACACTTAGGTAGCTTATAGTTTATTTTGAAGTGCTTATTCTATAGCACTTCCTCTACAGCTTGTTAATCTCACACATAAGCTTAGGTTTTGATATTTTTCATAGATTTAGAATAATATTTTAGACTTTTACTGAATTTTTCATAATTTTTAGACACTGTTTACTATTTTTCTTGATCTAAATCAGTTTTTAAGGCATTTTAAATAGCTTTTATTACAATTAAATCAGACAAAATTCAAAAAAATAATTTTTCAATTTTCCTAGATTAAGAAAAATATAAAAAGCCAAAAAAATAATTTTCCATAATTTTCCTAGTTTAATTTGTAATTTTTAACATTTAATTAGTTTAAAATTAGTTTTTAATTCGAATAAATTCAAAAAAAAATCATAAAAATTAGTTTTAATTCTTAGTTAATTTTCTAATATCATTTTTAGTTAGAAAGTAATTTTAGATTATTTTTAGGACTTAGAATAGACGTAGTTGCATTTTATTTTCGTTTCGTTTATTATTTTTTTTAATCGCGTATTTAGGATTCCCCGTAGTGTAATTTCCCTTAATTGTTTTTAATATAATCAAAAATCCAAAACATCGAGCATTTTAATAACGAACCGATAACGACGTTGCCCATTCACACCTCGTTGGGAAACGACTCGGATTTCCTAATCCGTATCACTATCACTCACGGGTTTTGATTCATTATCCTTTTTCCTAAAGGGATTTTAAATCATTCCTTGTGGTTATTTTTGATATCGATATTATGGTTTTATCCATACACACACACCCCTAAACCTCAACGAATCAGTGGTTGAGTCGTAAGGAACTTCAGCATCCCACTGATAATGATGTTGCGTCATATTCTCGATCAAATCATAAGCTTCTTGAGGTGTCTTCCGCATGAGATTTCCACCAGCTGCCAACATGATTTTGTCTCGATCCATCGTAGTGATACAATGATAAAAGGTTAGGATTTTATCAAGAAGCAAAATTCGATGATCGGGACATTTCTGTAATAACGATTTGAATCTTTCCCAAGCTTCAAATACGGATTCCTTGGGTAATTGCCGGAAATTAAGAATTTCTTTCCTTAGCTGCATTGTTTTTGAATATGGAAAGTATTTGGAGAGAAACTTGTGAAACATCTCTTCCCAAGTATGAATTGAATGTTTTTTAAGGGTATAAAACCAAGATTCGGCTTCATGGGTTAAAGAGAAGGGGAAGAGATTCAATCGGATATCATCTTGAGAAATGCCACGTTGCTTCATGGATTGAGTGATAGATAAAAACTTGTTCAAGTGCTCATTAGCATCTTCGTCGTCATATCCATGAAATTGACAATGCTGTCGAAGAAGACGAACCATACGATTTTTCAATCTAAACTTGGTTCCCGGAACGATCGGTCCTCCTCGATCGATAAGTGATGGACGATAGAAATCCTCCATGGTCCGAGGATCATGGGGATCAAAGGGTGAGAAATCGAGCATTATGGAGAATTAAACAATTTAGAGGGTAAAGAGATAAGAATTAAACATTTCAGAGGAAAACGAAGATTATTTTTGGGCTTTTAAAGATAGAAAACATAAAAGGAAAATAAATTTTGAAAAGGAAAATATTTTTGGGTTTTTATAAAAGAGATATTTACAAAAAAACAATAACTTCTCGGGGAAGGATCTTCAAAAACACACGAACCGAGACGGAATCGAAAACTCACTACATGCCCTCCTCGGCAGCGGCGCCATTTTGATTTGTCGTTTTCGTACAGATATTTTTTCCGAAGAAATACAAAGGTATGTATTTCCCGGGTCGTTTTCCCAACGAGGGATGAATGGAGTTTAACAATTCACGTCGCGTGATTCGGAATTCGAATGGGTAAAAAGGTAATTTGATGATTTCTAAACTACAAGGCAAGAAATAATAAAGGAAAGCAAGTAAAACTACTGAATCTATGATGAAAACAAGGCAACTATGACTAAATACGCAAATGAGAACTAAAAACGCGAAAAATGTAATTAATAAAACGCGAATTAAATGCAACTACTCTAATTTTAACCCAATAAAATGAACTTCTATTTTTCTACAGCTAAGAATGATATTTGAAAATTATTTAAAATTTAAAACTAATTTGTTTTGGCTTTTTCTTGATTTATTTTGAATTAAAAACTAATTTAAAACATTTAAAATAGAGCTAAAATACTAAAAATTAGGAAAATATGCAATAAAATTTCAAAACTACTTTTCAAAAATCAAATTTAACTAAAAAGAATTTTCAGAACTGGAATCACATTGTTTTGAACTTTTCTCTATTTATTATGAATTTTAAACTATTTAAAACTAATTAAAATGCTAGAAAATCTATTTTAACTAAGAAAATTCAGGAAAAATACTTTTTATGACTTTTTGAATATTCTAAAACTAATAAAATTGAAATTACATTTTTCTGACCTTTTCTTATTTATTTGAATAAAATGCTATTTAAAAATGCTAGAAAATGAATTAAAATGCAGAAAAATAGCAAATAAGCTTGGAAAATTATGAAAGCTTCCAGTAAACTATAAAATAATACTGAGAACCCAGAAAAAATAACAGAAACTATTTTGGAGAGCTTTAATTGTGATTTGGGCACAAAACTAATGTGAATAAGCACGTGAAATAAGCCAAAAGCTTCCTATAAGCTACTATAAGCTACCTACTCCTAAAACTAACCTATACTAACTGGAAATAAGCTATTGCAACTTTTTAAGATCTAATAAGCACAAGCTTGAGGCATTAAGCTACAAAACAAGTTTCTAAATCAAATTAGCCAAACGCCCCTAACTAGCTACTTTAAGCCTAAAATAAGCTAGTTAGAAAAATTCCTAAAAATAAACTAAAATGGCCATGGAGTTCACAACCAACCAAACAGCTTAAGTTCAAAATATCAGCTCAAATGGATGCAAAATGAGAGAATTAAAAATCAAAACTATAAGGCACTTAGAAGGATTTAATGGACTGATGAAGCAGAGCAGTAAAAGGAAATGATGGCTTAATTGCAGACCTAGATAAGCTAAACAATAATCTCTAGAGGAACATCTAATCTTAAAAATTACAACCTACTACTACTAACTACTAAATAAGCTAAAATGCAAACCATAAGCTCAAGTACATAACAGATAACTCACTTACAACAGGAAATAAATGGACAGATCTCAGTGGTGCAGGGGAAATCAACTCCAAACCTCCATCTTTGAGCTTCCAATAATCTAAGCTAAACATTTTTTTTGAATTTTTTCTTTTGAGGAAGAGTGAAAACATCTATTGAAATTGTGATTTTTAATTTTTAAAATTTTTTATTACAACTGAAAACGGACTTAAAGCACTAGTGAAATTTGAGACACATAACTTTAGAACAAAAATTGACGTAATGACAGTTTTACTAAAACACCTTAAACTGACCTGGAACATGAAAACTATGACTAAAACAGCTTTAAAACAAGTAAACGAAACTACTATACTCAATCACCAGTACCCAAATTAACTCAATGTCTAAACAGAAACTATATCCAAACACCCCTTTATTACCAAAATGACTTTAAATTTAACTAAATAAGGCTTGCTTAATCTAAGTTTATGAAGGAAAGATGTTTAGTAATTGATTTAACTACTAGAAAGCTGAAAGTAAACTGTGAATAAGCATTGGAATAAGCTAAAACTAAGAAGCATATTTTTGGAATTAAGAGGTTTTATGAGGAAACTAAAGAAAACTGAACTAAAAGCTGATAATAAGCAATCACCATGAACCAAATAAGCATATGTAAAGACAGAAATAAGTAGTTTGAAATAAGCAGTAAATAAGCGGTTTGACAAAATGACTGAAATAAGAACAATAAACTGAATTTTATTAAAAACTTGTGAAATACAATGAAAATTTAATCTGAACAACTTTAAGAACTTTAAAACATTTCTAATTAAGCTAATTATAATCCTAAATACTAATTCCTACTCCTAGATGATTCAATCTGTGAGATGAATGGGGCTTTTATAGCCACGGATAGAAGCTTCTGGGATTCTCTTGGATGCCTTCTTAGCCTTCAATCAACACCCTTGATTACTTCCCACATCATCTTATTTGATTACATCCGTTGGATCAACTGTATGAGGTGTCTTGGCCAATCACAAGCTTCCTTTTGTCCACGCAATCATTCCCATCACTTGGATTATCAGCTTGGCAGTCCAAGATGCTTAGTACAATGTTTGAAGTGAGGGCATTGCTAGAATTTATCCTTGAGAGGATGATAGAACAGTAGAAGTGGGAAGGCTAAATTAGGTATTTTTAATTATTATTTGACTGATGGATTGGGTGGGTTGACTGGGGAATTAGGGGGGTTGACCATGGGTTTTCTTGACCGGGTTTGGTTGGGTATACGGGTAAGATATTATTAAAAGGGGTGATGGGTTTTTGAATTTTTGGGCCTTAAGTGTTAAAAAGAGTTTGGATTTGGTTTAATGGATTTGGACTTGTTATTTAGACTTTTATCTTGTAAAACATTTAGGACTTTTTATGTAAATTTCAAAAACCAAGGACCAATAGTGTAATTTTGTGATATGGAAAGGGTAAGAATGGTAACTTGATATTATGAGGGTAAAATGTGTAAAATGGTAAAGTGAAGGTGAACTTGTGAAAAACTCCCAAAACACGATCCATAACTCCATATTTCGCATTTTTGATCATCCAAATCCACTAAATAGCATCCCCAGCATCGGCTTTTGCACTCTTCTTTCTCTCGTGCTCGGTCTTTTGTCAGATTTGGCTTTCTTTTGTCTGTTTTGTCATATCCGTACCTGCACATACAAAAACTAAAGAAACACGCAAATATTAAGCATTAACGGCTCTTTTCTTGGTTATTTTGGGTCATATTTGATAAAGAAATTATATGTGTTTTAGCACATACCAAAGGCACTAGAAAAACCAGCCACTGTTGTGGCGGATCCCACGGATCCCATCAAAAGGGAACCGGCTAGTGATAAGCCAGGGATCCGTGGGTCTGCTGTAGCAAACAGTAGTAATAACGTAGCTTCTTCATCTAGAACTGAGTTTGTTATCGTTAATAGGAAGAAACCAACTCATGTCACCACTAGACAACCACCTCCAAAATATAATCCTACTTTTGCAAGAAACAAAGCTCCATCTTTCTCAAAACCTAATCCATCTAGGAGACCTAATAATGTTTACCCGAGAAGTAACCATCAAATGGGATGGAACCCAAATATGAAAAATGGTTTTCCCTTTCAAAACTTTGCTCCATGGAATGCATACTCATCTTATCCATACATGTCTAACATGAATGGAATGTTTAACACTAATTGTGACACCCCCAAATTACCTGTTTTGCAGCGGAATGGAATTCCTGGGGATTGACTGTCATAGCATCACAATCACAGTTATATTGAACGACCTAAAGTGTCGTTTGGAAAATACATCGTTTGATTTAATAAAACAATCAGAGTTTACAAAGTGTAGGTCCCAATTGAAAATCAACTTGTGCGGAAATAAGTTTGTACAATTCAAACGATGTTTAAAGTGCGTAAAACCCAAGTAAGACGCGGGCCGTCACCACGACTCCATGAGGTGTCCAAATGCATGCCATGAAGTGAATGCCTTAGATACCTGAGATAAAACATGCTAAAAGTGTCAACACAAAGGTCGAGTGAGTTCATAGAGTTTGAGTTGAAATGTAAAGCCTTTCAAAATCGCTATGCAAAGAACAACGCATTGTAAATCGTTGAAATGTAAAGACTATCAAAATCGATTATGTAGCAAAGGCATTGTAAACCACTCAGTCCAAGTCCCGCCCATACAAAACTTGCAACCTGTGTGTTCACAACCCACTGCCAGAATATGTATGGTTTATGTTCAACCACACATCGTCAAATGAATTCACAATAGTACCTAACTCCGACGAAAACCATAGGTTTAAATAATTCGTTTGAACACAATCATCGTAGTGTGAGTTAAATTGTTTCACACTCATCGCTAAAAACAACATCGTATTTATTTCACTAAGTTCATGACACCAAAGCGTAAACATCGCACCAAAAAAAATTGGTAATCATCGTTTCATCGCCGCCCTAATAGGTAATTTGCCAAATTACCTTAATGATTCAATATAGTGCGCGATTTCCCTAACTGGGTCAATAGGAGCGGGAGTATTAATTCCAATAGGCCTATTCACTATACTCGCGCTCACCCGCAAGTGACTAATGGTTCATGATGTAGGACTTCAACATGGCAAATACTTAGTGACAATAAAACATTTTGATATGGCATACAGTTCAAAGCATTTGTGTTCGATTAAAAATATAGCATGTATCCCCCCAAGAGTTTGTAAAACGTTAAAAGAGTAAAAGGGCTATGAACTCACTAAGTTATTCATATAAGTTAAAGTACTTGTGAAAGTAAATGAAAACAATAGCATGTATCTCCCCAAATGTTATGAAAACAAGTAAAAGCAGGGGCTATGAAACTCACAGAAATCCTTAAATGATTAGAGTAACTATGAAAGTAATTGAAAATAGTCGAGCATGTATTCCCCAAAACAGTATGAAAACAAGTAAAAGCAGGCTATGAAAACTCTCACCTGCTGTGTAAATGATGATGACAAAAGTGGATACACTGAAATATAGCGTGAATCTCAAAAATGACCTATTATGAATGATATGATATGTAATGAGTTGCAATGTAATGTTATGCATGCATTTCGTATGTTATTTATACCATTTGCTAGTTTTGAAAATATTACTTTTCGTCGAAAAATACTGTTGTGACGTCTTGACCAATCAAAAAATCACTTTTCAAGTATTTACTCCAAAATGTCATCCTACAATGGTTTTGTAATGATTTATGGTGGAATTATCACTTTTTCGTCAGTAAAACAATGTCGTCGGAAATTGAAAGTGACAAAAAATGGCTCAGAAACTAGTCGTAAAATAGTGTACCGATCATTAGAGAACGAACTCGACGGTTTTAAAGTTTGTATCGATATTTAGAAGTTTCAGTCAGAGTTTTCGTCCAAAAGGTCTCAATCATAAAGATATTAAGGGTTAAAGATAGTGATTTTGGCTAATTGTAGGCGTAAAATGAGTTTCGGCCAAGTTTGAGCATCCGTAATTAATTTACTATAACTCCGCTTTACAAACAGCTTGTTGTTTTGAAAAATATGGCCGGTGAACTTGATTTACTAGAAGACAATTACCTAAAAAGTTTCAAAACCCTGGTTAAAAACAAACTCAACATGGACGTTACAGCTACCGTAACACTTGTGGTCGAAATTATATATAGTTTTTCAGAAAATAATAGTTACGGCAAGTTTATGAAAACGCATCTTTGTCGCTTCAAACCGCTTTCACGTATAATACGCCCTTAGCTTCGATCAAGTAAACTAATATATTATTGAGAAGTCGAAATAATTTGTGAAGCTTAAGGCTCATTTTTGACCCAAACAATGTAAAACAAATTTTGTGAAAATTCTGAAAATAATATATTTCGTCGTCAAACTTGTAAAATCCATAACTTCTTCTCAAGATAACTTTTTCTTTATTCCGCTCAAGTGGCCACGATTCGCTTTTAGTATATTTCTAAATATCAAGGCCAAAAGTTTCGTACTGTCCGTCGGATTTTCCAGAAAAATGAAACAAGGACAGAACATAATTTATAACTTATCGAAATAGTTTTTTCTCACAAAACCTATTCATCTCTTCAAATCAACTCCAAAACTAATCTAATCCTACCATACACCTTCTTAGGGTGTCATGGGTTCCTAATCACCATCAAGACCAAAGAATACCAAGGATAATTATAGATGACCATAATATATATATATACTCTAAAATCATGTAAAATGGTATAAATCACATATGTCTTGCATGTTGCTCCAAAAATGAAAAGATACATATGTAATGAAAAGGAAACATGAAAAATAAAATAAACATGCTTACAAGTGAATATGATGAGGTGCAAGTAACAAGGTTAATCCTAAATACTCTTGGTTTTTATTTCAAAACCTTATATAGAGTATTAACTAGATTGTAAAAACACTTGGACTTGAAAAATTTTGATCCCTTTGTGATTTCTCTTGATGACCGGTTTTGATAGAACCAAAAGAAGAGAGAAAAACCAATCTTACTAACACTTGAATGAGAATGAAGTGAATGAGAAAGAAAATAATTGAGGTAAGACTTATGTAGTATAAAAAATTCTAACAATCAAGAAAAACCATACCACAAATTAATGCCAATCTTGACTTCCCCCCCCTCCAAGGCCGGATTTGGGGGATTATGTTTCACAATTATTATTATTTTTTTTTTCTCTTTTATATATTGTATAATTAATTGTAAAAAGTGTAAGTACATGTGTAGATAAATATAACTTGTAAGGTTTTGGTAGCTTTTAGGTACAAGTAAATTTTTAATAGATCAAAATAGAGTATAATGATATTATAAAAATTGTAAAAATACATTCCTTGTGAAATTTGAGTGATAAAATAATTATCGAGTAGTTTTTAAGAAAAACGTCGTAATAATATAACTTTAACGATTTATGTACAAAATAAATTCAAAACACTAGTTAAACTCAAAATATAGTTTTTATAAACTAAATGTAAGTTTAAAATACATCGGGATCATTTTTGAAAGTAACGGATTAAATATTTAAAATAATAACTCACGCGATAACGTTTATTTAATATGAAAATTTACGCGTTAAAGGTAAAAATGCAATGTCATGAATGAACTAATATGATGCAAATGATGCAAATGAAATGTAGACTAAACTTAGTCCATATGAAATGACCTGAAAATACGAGTTGTCACACTAATGGACCCATGAACAAATGGGGACCAAACTTTTGAGTTAATTGTTTTCTTAGGTGTGCTTAAAGGTCACCTAGACCGATGAATGGGTCAAGGATAGCGGGTGCACGAGCCACATGACCGGAAATAAGGAGCTATTCTCCACATATGAATCCTTCAATGGAGGTAATGTGGTGTTTGGAAATAGCAAAAGTAAAATCATCAGTAAAGGTACGATTTCTAACAAATCTCTAACCATTAACGATGTGTGTCACGTAGAAAACCTAAACTTTAACCTCTTAAGTATAGGACAAATATGTGATAAAAGTGCAATGTACTTTTACCAAAACCGTAGTAAGATATTAAAAAATGGCATAACCATAGGAAGAGGAATTAGGAAACATGGAGTCTATGTCATTAAAATCGGTAATGAACCTAAAGACAAACTATGTCTTACCTCTATGGATGATACTGCGACCTTATGGCATCGAAGATTGGGTCACGCCAATGCGCTTCTTCAATCGCTATATTCCAAAGATCTAGTAAGAGATCTACCTAAGTTAAAATATGAACATCACTTTTGTGATGCTTGTAATATAGGAAAACAAGCAAATTATAGTCATAAAGCTAAAAACATGGTGTCTACAACTAAGTGTCTAGAATTACTACATATGAATTTATTTGGTCCATCCGCTATCCAAAGTTATGGAGGCAACTACTACACTTTGGTCATAGTGGATGATTATTCTAGGTATACATGGACAAAATTTAAAAGAACAAAACGGAATCCTTTAATTATTTTGAAATATTAAGCAAAAAGATCCAAAGACAACTAGGAAGTCCATAGTGTCTATTAGGACGGATCATGGTAGGGAATTCGATAATGAAGTGCAATTTGAAGCCTTTTGTGACGCTAATGGTATTACTCACAACTTCTGGCCCACGCACTCCACAATAGGAATGGGGTAGTAGAAAGAAAGAATAGAACCCTACAAGAAATGAGTCGAACCATGCTTAATGAACAATCCATACCTCAAAAGTTTTGGTGTAATGCCATTGATACTTCAACATACATACTCAATCGAGTCTTAATTAGACCAATCTTAGGTAAAACTCCATATGAGTTATTCCGAGGCAAAAAGCCTACGTTAGATCACTTTAGAGTCTTTGGTAGTAAATGTTTTATTCTTAACACTAAAGATTACCTTACAAAATTTGATCCTAAATCAACCGAAGGTATCCTTCTAGGTTACTCTCCAAATAGCAAAGCTTACGCCATATTAAACAAAGAAACAATGAAGGTAGAAGAGTCATTAAATATAAAATTTGATGAAAGTCCACCCAAACCCTCTCCACCTCTTGTCGATGACGAGATTGTAGAAAGTGAAGCTATAGTAATAAAGAAAAAGATAAATGAAGAAGAAGAACCTTAAAATGATGAAGTCATAAACATTAAAGAGTCCAAAGATCACCCCGTAGATAAGGTCATAGGAAAGCTAAACGAAAGAACATTAAGGTCTCAAGTTCAAAACCAAAGTAGCTTGTTTTGTTTCGTTTCAACCATAGAACCTAAGAATACACAAGAAGCCATAAAAGATGAGAGTTGGGTAATGGCTATGCAAGAAGAATTAAATCAATTTGTATCTAATGATGTTTGGACACTTGTCCCTCCACCTAGTAATCAAACCATAATAGGAACCAAATGGGTTTATAACAACAAATTAGATGCAAACGGAGTAGTGTCTAGGAACAAGGCTAGACTCGTTGCCCAAGGGTATAACCAACAACAAGGAATAGACTTTGATGAGACCTATGCCCCCACGGCTAGATTAGAGTCTATAAGAATACTTCTTGCGTATGCTTGTGCTAATGATCTAAAGCTTTATCAAATGGATGTCAAAAGCGCTTTTCTAAATGGTTTCATTAATGAAGAAGTATATGTAGCTCAACCTCCGGCTTCATCGATTTTGAAAAACCCAAGCATGTGTATAAACTAAAGAAATCCCTTTATGGTCTTAAATAAGCTCCAAAAGCTTAGTATGATAGACTCAAGTCATTTTTACTTAAACACAACTATACCATGGGGTTAGTTGACAACACACTTTTTACTAAGAAAAGATTTTCACATATAATCATAGTGCAAATATATGTAGATGATATTATATTCGGATCCACTTGTCAAGACATGTGTGATGATTTCTCTAAAATCATGCATGACGAAGTTCGAAATGAGTATGATGGGAGAACTTAGTTTCTTGGTCTACAAATCAAACAAGTAGAAGATGGTATCTTCTTTAATCAATCTAAATACATAAAAGAGATGTTAAAGAAATTCGGTCTAGAAGAGTCGAAACCAATTAGGACACCAATGTCATCCGACACCAAACTCACAAAAGATGAAGAGAGCGAATCCGTCGATAATACTAAATATCGTGGCATGATAGGTAGTCTTCTACCTCACGCAAGTAGGCCGGATATCATGTTTAGTGTTTGCTTATGTGCTAGGTTTCAAGAAGACCCTAAAACATCACACCTAGAAGCCGTAAAAGGATATTTAGATATATTAAGGGTACAACACAATTAGGATTATGGTATCCTAAGGGCACGAGAATAGAAACAATTGTATATGATTTCGACCATGCAGGTGATTACGCTTGAAGAAAAAGTACAAGTTAGGTATGTACTTTCATGGGATGTTGTTTAACATCTTGGTTTTCTAAGAAACAAATAGCACTAGCAATATCAACAACCAAATCCGAATACGCTCACGGAAAAGCATGCCAACAAGCACTATGGATGAAACAAGCGTTAGTTGACTACTTATATTCATCTGCGACATAGCCATTCTATGTGACAACAAAGGTGCCATCGACTTAAGCAAGAATCCGTTATTGCATTCTCGCACAAAGCATATAGAGATTCGACATCACTTCTTAAGAGACAATGTTCAAAAGGGGAACATCTCTATTGAGAAGGTAGCATCCGAAGACAACATAGCCGACGCCCTCACCAAACGCTAAAGCGGAACAATTCAACCTACTTCGTCTTGGTCTTGGTCTCATGGAACAAACGTCAGAACTTATTTGACTCTACAAGGTATGTAAACACTAGCCTTCTTCTTTCTGAGTCTAGGATCTCTATTTCACACACAACTCACAAACAATACGGGAATTTTCAAAACCCAAGATAAGTTTTCCACTTATAGTTTTCTTATTTTCTTCATAAATACAAGTTGCAAACACATAATTACATACACATTTTCAAAGAAAACCTCTTTTCAAAATGTTTTCTAAAAGAATGATACCTTCCCATATCAATTTCACAAAAGCAATTTCTCACATCTAGGACAAATCGCTTTTTCGTTAATAATACAAAGTAAAAACCCGTTTTCATTGCATGTCATGTCTTGTGAATACTAAAGGAGATAAATAACTAATATGTATGTTCGGGTACATTCATTTAAGCGACAATGAATTAGGAGCATTGATAAACACAAAATTACGTACTCAAGTACTAAATAAGTATTTTCGGGTTATCTCAATAAGTTACTTTTTCACTTCTAGTTTATTTTTCTTTTTTCTTAGGAGTCGAGATAACCGCAACTCCAAATAGTTTGCATATAGGCACACACTAGGCAAAAATGTTTCCAAAAAGAAAATGTTTGTGTCTGCTTGAACACCTGCACCCACGGATCCCAGCCTTCATGCCGACTCCGATCCTCAAGGGAAGGATTTGTGGGATCCGTGAGACAGAAGCTGTTTTTACCTTCTATTTTTCTCACTTTGGATGAAAAATCCACATTTGTTTTATATTTTTGGAGTATGTTCTTTAATGCTTGTGTTCTCATGATCACATGCCTTAAATTCATATCTAATCATTAGATTTTAATCCACATTTTGGGTCAAGCATTCATTATAATTCTTTGTTTTTCTATATATAGAACTCCCAAAATGCTTGCATAATCCATCTCATCTTCACAAACAAACTACACCATGTCATCCACAAACCCTTTAGATGAATCACCTAGTATAAACAATCATCTCCATGAAACCCAAACCTTTGTACTTCCACATTCCAAAATACCAAAATCAAACTCTAGGATATCCGCACGGATTAACATACGATCTTGTTGCTTAGGAAAACCATCATCATATGGCTCATCACCATCAACTAACTCACCACAAGATGCCTCCATTATAGCACCTCCTTCATCACCAAACGAGTACACCAACTTCATCACCAAATCATTCACCACCTAAAATCACTCTTTTGGAACTCCTTACGACTCCAACAAGATCTCAACAACCAAAGCAAAAAGAATTAGCCCTTTTGACACCTCCAACTTCTCCAAACACAATATTCAATGATCTTGAAACATCACCACATCCCATTAAACTACAAGAACATCTAGGTTCTTTTCCACCACCACTTCCAATCATTCCGGACTTTGATCCGTATTTTCCTATTTTTCCACCACAACTTCCGCAACTCATAAATCAAAACAACCGGGAAGATTTCCGTACTCATTACCCACATCACTTACATTGTGAACATTGCCAATCCACTAGGGAAATTGCAATAGAAGTTAGGGAAGAAATGCGATTCATACTCAACCTCATCCTTGATCGCATCAATACCATTACTCATCCAAACCTCCATCAATAACCTTATGCAAGCATGGAAGGAATCATTACTACTATTTTCTATTCTTAGTACTTTTTCTTTTGAAGTCATTTTCAAGAACAAGTCTTCTTCTTATTTTTACATGCTTGTAGGTGGCATAAAAACCACTACATTTTGTTGTTTTATTACAAGGCCTTGTTTACATACCTTGGCTCCCAATCTTGATTCTCGTCAATCACAAGATTACATAAGCATGTTACTAACCTTTCTACTTGTAGGATTTTTTTTTCTTCACTTGACGCCCCAAACTAGGGGGAGCTACCGTCCAAGGGGGAGTGTTTATACGTGGACTAATTTTTCCACACTTTTATTTCTTCGAAGGGTTAACTTTTGTTTCGACAAAAAGGGGAGAAGAAGTAAAACTTAGGGCTTTCAAAACATACATCTATTCTTAAGTTTTACTCATCATAACATTATGTTTTGTCATCAACAAAAAGGGGGAGATTGTTAATGCAAATAAACCGTAAAAACGTTTATTAATATTTTGCGATCTCTTTGTGTTTTGTTGATAACAAATATAATGTTATCTTAAGTACAATTATAAGGATACATGTTATTTTTGTAAAGCATTTACATATAGCCATTTAATACAAAAATGTTGTAATTAATCATTTGTTGTAATAGTTTATTAGGATGGGTAAAAACCGTAACCCATGGACCATAACCCATGGATCATAACCCATACCCAAGATGGCTAGATACAATGTATACTTTAGATACATTGAATCTAAGGAAAACCCATGGACCAACCCATAACCCATGACCCATAACCAAAAAACCCATGGGCAAAGAGGAGCATCCCACGGATCCCTAGGATTACACTAGACGGATCCCAAGTGGGAGGGATCCGTGGGATCCGGGGAACATTGGAAGATATTTCCTATAAATAGAGAGTAATTTCTTCATTCTAACTCACCCCTCTTCTTACTATAAATACTTGTGTCGTGGTGATGTGCTTCTTACTCTTTATCTTTCATTGGGCAAGGAAGGTGTCCTTGTAGCCGAACCACTATAAATCGGTTATGTCATTTCTATCCCTTTGCTTTACTTTATTTACTTACTTTATCATTAGATCTATACTTTCTCAACATCCATAAGATCTCACATATTAACGAATCTAAAGTTTTTGAAACTAACTTAAAATCGGCAAAACTATTCAACCCCCCCTTCTAGTTTTCCACAGAAATTCCTGCCAGGGCCAACATCAAATAGCCCTGACAGCAGGTCACTTCGGTAACTCCTTGTGGGTTATGCTTAGTGTTGTCTCAAACGGTCGACAGTCGTGTGGTGATGCTGTACCTCAGCACTCACCTGAACTGTAGGTGTACTTCGCATATCAGTGTTATCCTACTTAGGGGACTCCAGCCCGGAACAACCTTTGCTATAATTAGAGATGTGTTTTCACACTATGCTGTTAACACGCTCGAAGTTCGAACTTGTAAGAGCTGGAAGTCCCGCTAAGGAGATTCCTTTCAAGAATCGAGTCCTGAAGATGTGGGTCATTACTTAAACTTGTTCTATGTAATGCCAACTGTCTCTTATGGGACTCGGACGGCTGATTCGCCCGACCAAGGTGAATGGAATCAAGACATTCATCAGAAGAACAATCGTAGTGGTCAACTCTTTAAGAAGCAACCACAATGATCGATTGGTGTTTATCACTAACCAATTCTTATGTTTTTTTCTTATGGATGCTCCTGGGAGATGATCGTGCAGATTCTCCACATGCTCATACCAACAACAACACATATTGAAGTTCTCTCGAAAGGCAACACAAAAGTCAGAACGATTCTTCCTCAAAGCCAAAGAATCAACAAAGTATAAAGACTAAGAGAACTACATCTATCCTGATACCCAACGTCAAAGAGCATGTGAGCATGTTGGAGAAGGACATGGAGACACCTGAGCAACGAAGCGGACCTGATGCAGATTTCCACAACATAACATCACCATATCCACACCAGAACAAAGAACAAAGATAAATGAAGACGTCAAAGCTGAAAACTTCAAAGAAAACAAGATCCTCACACTAGGGAGATTGTTAGAATTAAGGCACTTCTTCACACAAGAAAAAAGAATGTCAGAAGACGTCAAAGCAACTATTACATCAGCACCAACAACGTTTCAATATTACTTAAGTCATTAATTACCAACACTTAGGGGGAGATTGTTGGAATCACTCCAGAACTATATTTCAAGTGTTTGTAATTAACTTGTAATAGGTTGCTTAATTAGGCTTTTATGTTTGTATTAAAGGCAAGGCTTATGTAGAAAGCCCATAAGCCTTGGCCCAAGCCCATAAGAAAGAAAGGGACTAGAAGTGTTGCCATAGTCCCCTTCCCCTATATAAGCTATTGTAAACCTTCACTTAAAGGTTGGTTGTTCACTTCATTCAATACACTCTACGCATAACCTTTCTCTTATTTCATACGTGTGTGGGTTTGTGTGTGTTCATCTGCTCACCTTATCTATATTTCTACATATTGATGCTTGTGTTACAATATGGTGACCTAACAAAGTGTTTGCCCAGTTGCTAGAATTGAAGCAATTAGGCTGTTCTTAGCTTATGCTTCTTATAAGGATTTTATAGTGTATCAGATGGATGTCAAATCTGATTTCTTGTATGAAACGATTGAAGAAGAGGTTTATGTTAGTCAACCCCCTAGTTTTGAAGATCCAGACTTTCCAGACAAGGTATATAAAGTGGAGAAGGCACTCTATGGACTGCATCAGTCTCCAAGAGCATGGTATAAAACCTTGGCCAAGCATCTGTTGGACAATGGGTTTCACAGAGGTAAATTGATTAGACCTTGCTCATCAAGAGGCAAAAGGGTGATATTTTGCTTGTACAGGTCTATGCAGATGATATAATCTTTGGCTCTACTAATAAGGAGTTGTGTAAAGATTTTGAGAACCTGATGCATGATAAGTTCCAAATGAGTTCAATGGGGGAACTTACTTTCTTTTTAGGGCTGCAAGTGAAGCAAAAGCCAAATGGGATATTTATCAGCTAAGATAAATATGTTGATGAGATATTGAAGAAGTTTAGTTATGCAAATGTGAAGACTAAAAGCACTCCTATGGATAATTCTAAGCCTTTGCTCAAATATGGAGATGGTGAAGAAGTTGATGGGCATTTATACAGATCCATGATTGGATCTTTGATGTATCTCATAGTTTCTAGGCCAGATATTAAGTTTGTTGTATGTGCTTGTGCCAGATTTCCAGTCACTCCCAAAGCTTCACACCTACATGTTGTGAAGAGGATATTTAGGTACCTCAAAAGCCAACCCAAATTAGGCCTTTGGTATCATAAAGACTCTTCCTTTGACTTGATGGCATATTCTGACAGTGATTATGCTGGAGCTTGCTTGGATAGGAAATCAACAATAGGTGGTTGTCAGTTCCTGGGGTGCAGATCGATCTCATAATAGTGTAAAACGCAAACTGTGGTGGCAAATTCTTCTACTGAAGCTGAATACATGGCTGCTACTAATTGTTGTGCTCAAGTACTCTAGATACAGAATCAAATACTAGACTATGGGTACAACTTCATGAACACTATCATAAATAATGATAACAACAATACTATTTGTATAATAAAAAAATCCAGTTTTACATTCTAAAGAAAAACACATAGAGATTAGACATTATTTTATAGGACAATGTAATGAGAAAAAAGCTAATTCAAGTTCTTAAAATTCACACAGATGATAATGTTGCAGATCTCCTTACTAAAGCTTTTTTAGTACTTGGTAGCAAGTATTAGAATGCTTAATCGTTAAACAGTCTTAATCTCTTTTTGTTTTTGTAAAAGTTTTGAAAAAAGATTAGTGTTATTAGTTCTATCAGTTTGTACTGCTAAGTATAATTAGTACTGCTAGTTATATTTAAGCATGTTGTGTTTATACTGCTAGTCTAAATTAATTCTATTATCAAGAAAATAGTTTGGTTTGTGTTTTCTTGGTTTTAGACTAACATTTGCAGTTTCAGCAAAAGCAATATGGTTTGTAAGAGATTGGATATCATAAACACACAAATACACAATGATATGGATCGTATAGTGTAAGGTTTTAGAGAAAGAAAGTAGAGAGAATGGGAACTTCTAGAGAGAGAAAGTGAAAGTATATTATGAAGCTCCAACCCTCTACCTTGGGAGGTAGAGGGTATTTATAGTTTTTACAAAATATACCTTATACGGGCTGTGGATCAGGTATACAGTGGGTAAAAACCCTTCCGTCCTCCACGGTGTTAACTAACTAGTTACTAATGACAAAACATCTAAAACTACGAACTTTCTAATGCTAACAAATACCCGAGGTGACCGAGTCTTTAACTTACGGATTTACTAAATCCTAATAATCTCCCCCTAAGGGAGGTCACCTCTTTTAATACATTATGAATTCTAGCATTCTATTACATGTCTTTTTTCTTGTAGTTCGTAGTCTTTGATTCTTCAAAGTCCGCATACTTTGTACTTCCAGTGATGATTCTTTGAATGTTCCATGACTTGGTGATCTTTGAGCTTTTGATAACATCAAATAGTCCTAAATATTAAGTGTCAATTTCCCCCAAAAATGCTCGTATTTTATATCATTTATATGGATTTACGCTTGTTTTCCTCTATATTTCACTTTCAGGTAAATTACGAGCATTAGAGCTAAAGAGACGCGGATTTGGAGATTTTATAAAGAATTAATGATAGTATGCCCACTGTGATGAAGTTACGATGTAACTCCACTCAATAGAAGATTACGCCGTAACTCCCACTAAGGATTACGCCGTAACTCCCACTAAGGATTACGCCGTAACCCATTAGGTCAAAAGAAGTTCCACGCCACTACAAGCTACCTCGTAACTCCTTCCAACGATTACGGCATAATCATGACATTGTAACCTGTATTGAAGATACAACGTAACTCATCCCATGTGTTACGCCGTAACCAGCTATTACAAGAGCATTATTATGGATTTATATAGGTTACGGCGTAACTCTCAACTTAAGTTACGCCGTAACTAGATCTCGCCTATAAATACCAGCCCTAAATTCTACATTTCACATCATTCACTCCACACCAAAAAGCAGAAAACGTGAGTAGGGGACCAAAGGCAGATCTTGAAGAGCATACAGAGCCATCTCCAAAGGAGAAATCAGTCCCTAACGATAAGCATTAGCGATTATCTTTTTTTTACTTTTGATTCATGTATTTCAATATGTTAAACATTGAATTAATTGTTTCATTTAATATGATCAGCTAAGCACCTCTGGCTCTAGCCTAGTTATGATTCTTTAATTGTTGTGTTTATGTTTACATTGCTTCCGTATAATTGTTTCTAGTGTATGCATGCATAGTTTGTTGGTAGCTACCCTTGTTTCGGTAGTTTTGAATGGCGGTAGTATCGAGTTGCTTAGGAGAATTTGCCAACTGACCCTAAGTAGGTAGACTGAGTGGGAAGGGTAAGAATTGACCAACTGACGACCCTTCTTCGCTTGTGCGAACTGAACAAATGATCATGTGTCGTTTGGATGAACTTAAGAAGTTAGTGGTGAGTGTCTAAGATGCTAGCGCCCAGGCACTCATTGTTATGAATCTTGCATGTAGCGGAACTTAATGACTTGGCTTAGGGACTAAAAACAACTGGACTTTCAAGGGTACTAGCTTGATCTCCGGTGGAAACCTTTGCTGATAGGTTAGGACGAACTGACCAAATGTTATCCTAGCGACCTAAACCCCCACTTGAATCAATTAGAAGTAATTAGACGTGAACATAACATGATAGGATGAGTAACTAGGTTAGCACACTTTTCCCTTATTGATCACAACTCTACCTTTTATTTGCTTTCTTTCATTTCTTGTTTTATTAGTTAATTAATCATTTCAAACCTAAAAACCATTGAAACCAGTGACAACTAGACTTAATAAGAATCCGCTCACATAGCTCTTGGGACGACATCAGTTTTACCGATTACTACACTACAAACGACCGAGTACACTGCCCGTTAGTACATAAGGTGGACCATAGGTAAACGAGACACTTATAAATATTTAAACCTGGTCAGTAAAACCTGCATCAAGTTTTTGGCGCCGCTGCCAGGGAGTTATATTAGGATTTTTGTTAAGTTTTTCATTCTTTTTTGTTTCAAATTCTCACAATTTCTTTTCAAGTTTCAGGTACTATGGAAGTTGTTAACATTGATGACCTCACTCTAGAGTAATACTTGGCGTTGAATAGGGAAGAACAAGGGCTGGGGATCGTTAGGCAGTCCATCACTGAAGATGCTCAATTCAAAATCAAACCGCAATTTATGAGGGAACTACGTGCAATTCTTTCTCCCGGAAGGATTACCGATGATGCTTACGAACATGTGGATAACGTGGAATACATTGCCAGCTTATTTAAAATTCCAAAAGTCTCAAACGATGCTGTCATGTTACGTGTGTTCCCTATTTCACTCACTAGAGCTGCTAAAAGATGGGTCGATAGATTACCAGCCGGGACCGTTAACACTTGGCCCCTCCTAAAAAAATACTTCATTCAAAAATAATGTCCCCCATCTAGGACTACAAATCAACTCGATGAAATCCATAACTTCAAGCAGGAGGGCGATGATACGTTGTACCAAGCATGGAAAAGATACAATGAATTATATACAAATGCCCTACTCATGACCTTAATAGCCATCAAAAGGTGAACGTCTTCTACAAAGGTCTAAACATCTCCTTGAGACAAATGATCGATTCTCAAGGACCAATACCTGGAATCACTCCAATAAGGGCCTTAGAAACTATTCAAAAGATGGCTGACCACTCTCATAAGTGGCACAACGGATGGAGCAATCAAAGTATAAGTGGGAGTGTGGAAGGCCTTGCAGCTATAAATAACAAACTCGAGAGTCTTGGTAGAGACATGAAAATGCTCAAGGAAAATGTGTACTCCATACAAGTTGGGCGCAATGAATACGATGGCACTCACCCTACCAAGGAGTGCCCCTCTAAAAAGGAAGTCAAGAGGATTGAAGAAGTGAAATATGGAAATTGTAGACCGTTCAACGGATATAATGGTAACAGGGCTAGATACCGGGAAAGATCCCCATGATTTTATACAAGAATCAACAATAACCCTCCTAAACCGAGCCTTGAAGAGTTAATGCATAAACACATCGAGGAATCTACAAAAAAGAGTGATAGACTCAAAGAATGGATGGTCAAGGTAAAAGAAGACACTGACATGAACTTACGGAATCAGGATGCCATAATTAAAAACCTCGAAACCCAAATTGGGCAGTTAGCTAAAAATCTTGGGACCGGTAATAATGAAGCCGTTTCGTGCAAGGCCATATTTTCACAAGACAAACCAAAGGAAGAATAGTGCACCTCTTCTGTCACTAATGACCTTTGTGGGATTAACTACTTAAGAGAAAATGACAAATCTGAAGATGACGAGAACCTGCCAAGCCAACTTCCTGAAAAGGAACTTTATCAAGAAAGTTTTCTGCTGCCATGCATTATCGGTAACTTAAAAATTCCCGCTTTAGCTTATTTGGGGGTTGGGATAAATCTTATTTCTTCTTCATTGTTTGATACCTTAAAACTTACCAATTTAAAAGAAACAAAAATGATGATTGAAATGGCTAATTCTTCTAAAGCTATACCTAGGGGGATTGTTGATAATGTTCTTCTAAAAATTGGCAAATTCCTTTTTCCTACTGATTCTGTGGTTATTGACATGGGCAAACGAGAGATTTACAACTTAATTGTTGGAAGGCCTTTTCTAGCCACTTGTCGGGCGCATATAAAAGTTTTTGAAAAACGAATTTCTTTAGGAACTGAAGGGGAACGAATTACTTTTAGCATGAATGAAAAATTGAATCCCCGATTGAAATTTTGAAAAAAGGTTGACGTTGTCAATGTCCCGTTACTCGACCCACCTTTATGCTATAACCTAGAGACTAACAATTGTAGGCAAGGTATTGATAGTTGTGAACAGGAACATGTTAAGATTAATCCAAGCATCAAGGAAGCTCCAAACCTTACCAAGCATTGATGCATCCCTATAATTGTGGAGCATGACGGATCGATGGAAGCATGGCCCACATGTAACCCTTTTCATGAGTATTGTAATGGGTGTATGAAGGTGGAAGAATGGACGTGCCCTCACAAGATTGAAAGACACGGCATAAAGTTTGGGAATCTGTCCTTTGAAGATTGGTACAAAGTGAGGTTTGGAGATTCGAACATCAATATAGGTTTGATCAAACAACTAAAACGCGATTACAATGAATATCATATTACAAAGACCAATGGTGAAAGGTCAAACATAAGTGCCACAATTAATGATGATAATACTATAATTGAAGATGACGACTACGGAAAGTCGTGTCTATCATTTAACGAGTGGCTCTTCCAAAAATTTGGTACATGTAGCGTCGGCAACACAGTCAGAAAAGAGTTTTTGCCGAATGGATGAATGATTGCCACCAAGAAACAGAGGAAGTTGGCCAAGTTCGAAGGCCACCGTAAAAGCCCCATGGCTTTGAGTCTAACTTAAAGACTCGTTAATAAAAAAAGTGCTCTTTCGGGAGACAACCCGAATTATCATTTTTATTTCTTTTATTTCTATTTCTGTTGGGTTTTATGTTTTTAACCATTTTTGCAGGAAACGGAGAAGATTGCAGCAGCAGCTAAAACGGGGACAATGTCTGTCCATCACTTACGGCGTAACTCATCACCATGATTACGCCATAACACACCTCCAGTAGCGATCTTCTCCAGAGCATTACCAATTACGGCATAGTCCCATGCAATGGTTACACCATAGCTACAGTCCAGTAGCATCTGCCAGGTTTTTCCATAATTACGGCATAACTCCTTCTAGCAGTTACGACGTAACTATCCTCCAATATTAATTCTTTCTCTTTAAACACAATAACCTTTTATTAGTTTATAAATGAACTTTGTGAGTATGTTCCCTGTAAGCTCTCACGAGACTACACTCGTCCACTTGGGACACCAAGTAGTTTAAAAGGCTTGTTGTATACGCTAAATGCAACCGTGATTTCTACGAAAGTGAGTTAGATTTCTTTTTTATTTTTCTTTTTCTGCCATGTTTTTCCATAATTACGGCATAACTCCTTCTAGGAGTTACGACGTAACTATACTCCAATATTAATTCTTTCGTTTTTTAGAATTATACTTGTTGGTAGTGTGATTTCAGGGAATGAAGTTTGCTCGTGGATGCTTAAGCGAAGGCACGATTCTTTTCGTTGGCCTTCTTTCTTTTAAAGAGCGAACTTCAGGGAAGTTCTCGCTCTAATTCTACTTTCTCTTCACCTTTATTTAACGTTTAGTACAAAAGGGACTTTGTACATTTCAAGTGGGGGACGGGAGTAGAATTATCTCTTGAACTTTATTTTTGCCATCGTTTTTCTAGTTTATTTTGAAAAATTATGCCATTTTTTAAAATTTTGACATGTTTTTCTTAACCTAACTAGATTAGACCTTAGCCGAGCACATTATAACCTTTGATAGTATATGGTGAGATTAGCCTTATCCGTTTCCAAATATTTAACCCCAAATTCATCAAATTATGAGTGTGTCGGTAGCTTGTAAACTTTAAAACTTGGCATTTGCATCATTTTGAGACCATAGACGAGGTATGTTGAGTTAGCTTAATGTATTTGGATTATTCAGTTTAAGAAGGCAATATTATAGGATTATCACCCAAACAACCTATCCTTGTGTGTCTATCGATTAGTCACCTCGACTTCTCGACCCCCATGTTAAAACCTTTTGTTGAACTCACCTTTAGTGCAAGATATCCCTAGATACACCCGTCTGAGCCATTCCTTTCATTTTGTTCACCCAATATATTTTTTCGATACACCCATACACCTTAGCCTACCGTGTAGTCTTAATTTGTGATCGGGAAGTCATTGTTTGCCTAAGTTCAAGGTTCAAGTGGAAAGGTTCGGGAATCACGCTTTCGTCAAAGACATATATTTGAAGATCATTGAAGACCCCCCCAAATTCTAATATTGTTCATTTCAAGTGGGGGATGATATGTTTAGTTGTGATGCAAAAAAAAATTTAAAAAAAAATAGTTATATTTATTTGTTGATTATAAAGTGCAAAATTATAAGCAGTATGTTTAAGAGCTCATAATAGATTTAGTATCGAGGAGGCCATCTCGGTCACATTTGAAGAATCAAGTTGGTAATTATTGCGCCAACAGTTGAAAAAGAGGTAATGTGCCCATCATGACGTCCTCTAATGGCACATCTACTTGGTATATCATGATCCGGTTTCTTAGCCTTGAAACTTGAACTGTGGATGAACTATAAGCGGTGATAACTTAGTTTTAGGTTTAGACTATTTGCTTGTTATTTTTACTTTACACCAATTATATCCCGTGTCTTATCCTACCCTTTAGTCATGAAGCGTGTCTAGGTGATGAAGCGAGCAATCTTTGGTGTCTTGGCCAAGGATTTGGTTATGTATCATAGATTTTTTCCACTTCGCTGTTACATGTTAGTAATGACAATTCACCCTTAACCTTTTTCGTGTCTACCCATATTGCCTTCGAGAATTGTTTAGTCCTTAACTCTAGTGGTGGAGATTTGTGTAACCGGCAAGCTTATGATATAATACATGCTATGACTGTGCTTTGAGTGATCACCCCAAAATTGACACTTAGATTAGTTAAGAGATTTGAGTGTTTTGTTCCCATTTCGTGAGGTGTTCGGCTTTGTTTTATTCTAGCATAAGGGATTTTTAAACTTATATTTTCAAGGTAATGGGAGATATCTTTTTAGAAATTTATCTAATAAGGTATACTTGAGGGCAAGTAGAGTTCAAGTGGGGGGATATTTTATAACATCAAATAGTCCTGAATATTAAGTGTCAATTTCCCCCGATAATGCTCGTGTTTTATATCATTTATATGGATTTACGCTTGTTTTCCTCTATATTTCACTTTCAGGTAAATTACGAGCATTGGAGCTAAAGAGACGCGGATTTGGAGATTTTATAAAGAAAATGATACTATGCCCATTGTGATGAAGTCACGGCGTAACTCCACTCTCACATTATGCCGTAGCTAAGTGCGTGACTCAGAAGGCCAGCTCAGCAGAAGATTATGGCGTAACTCCCACTAAGGATTACGGCGTAACCCATTAGGTCAAAAGAAGTTCCACGCCACTACAAGCTACGCCGTAACTCCTTCCAATGATTACGGCGTAATCATGATATTGTAACCTGTATTAAAGATACGACATAACTCATCCCATGTGTTACGCCGTAACCAGCTATTACGAGAGCATTATTATGGATTTATATAGGTTACGGCGAAACTCTCAACTTAAGTTACGCCGTAACTAGATCTCGCCTATAAATACCAGCCCTAAATTCTGCATTTCACATAATTCACTCCACACCAAAAAGCAGAGAACGTGATTAGGGGACTAAAGGCAGATCTTGAAGAGCATACGGAGCAATCTCCAAGGGAGAAATCACTCCCTAACGATAAGCATTAGCGATTATCTTTATTTTTACTTTCGATTCATGTATTTCAATATGTTAAACATTGAATTGATTGTTTCATTTAATATGATCGGCTAAGCACCTCTGGTGCTAGCCTAGTTATGGTTCCTTAATTGTTGTGTTTATGTTTACATTGCTTTCGTATAATTGTTTCTAGTGTATGCATGCATAGTTTGTTGGTAGCTACCCTTGTTTTGGTAGTTTTGAATGGCTGTAGTGTCTAGTTGCTTAGGATAATTGACCAACTGACCCTAAGTAGGTTGACTGAGTGGGAAGGGTAAGAACTGACCAACTGACGACCTTTTTTCGCTTGTGCGAACTGACCAAATGATCATATGCCGTTTGGATGAACTTAATAAGTTAGGGACGAGTGTCTAAGATGCTAGCGCTCGGGCACTCATTTTTATGAATCTTGCATGTAGCGGAACTTAATGACTTGGCTTAGGGGACTAAAAACAAGTGGACTTTCAAGGGTAGTAGCTTGATCTCCGGTGGAAACCTTTGCTGATAGGTTAGGACGAACTGACCAAATGTTGTCCTAGCGACCTAAACCCCCACTTGAATCAATTAGAAGGAATTAGACAGGAACATAATATGATAGGATGAGTAACTAGGTTAGCACACTTTTCCCTTATTGATTACAACTCTTCCTTTTATTTGCTTTCTTTCATTTCTTGTTTTATTAGTTAATTAATCATTTCAAACCTAAAAACCATTAAAACCAGTGACAATTAGACTTAATTAGAATCCGCTCACATAGCTCTTGGGACGACCTTTTTTTTACCGATTACTACACCACACACGACCGAGTATACTGCTCGTTAGTGCATAAGGTGGACCATAGGTAAACGAGACACTTATAAATATTAAGACCTGGTCAGTAAAACCCGCATCAGCTTTCTTTGAGATCATTATCCACAATATATCTCTGGATCATCCTTTTTTGTATCGCCTCCATGTGACATTGTGACTTCTGGACCGACATGCTCACACTTTGTTGGATCATGATATTTTGCATCAGAGTTGCGGAAGCATTGCTTAAGGTATTTAGATTATCATGCTTTCTTTAAACGTGAGTGTGATGTGTGAGCATGTTGTTATGGATTGACTTCTCAATTTTGATCAACTTCAACCGTCAGATGTTCCTGCAAACAACAGTTAGCAATAAAACACACGAAAGTGTCTTTGTTCACTTTTTTTGAATAGGGTTGCAAGAACCACAGTTCCCCGTTGATCAGTATAAATTCTGCCTGTGATCAGGTAGAATTCCTATGAATCTTCTTGACAGGTTTTCGCAGCTTAAGCTAGCCGTTCTCAAAGTTGACAACGCGGAGTGAGTGAACCAGCGAATTAAGATTCACTGATTGATACGAAATTGATTTGAAAAACAATCGCGTATTGTTGAAAAGAGAGTTTTGCAATACGGCGAAAGTTTTATGAGAAAAATCAAGTTTCAATCATAAATGCTTTTTTTTGAAAAAATTATCTCGCAGTCGATGTGCTGGAAAAAGAATTGTTGAGCAATTTGAAAGGTTTTCCAAAAGCATGAGTCAATCCATTTCCTGGAACAAGGTTGATTCAAGAGTGTATCGCCCCATCGTTTCTTTCCAGTTGTCACAAGTTTGATCCATGAAACGATCTCACATGTCACCCACCAAGAGCTTGTTTGATATTGGCTCTAGAAGGATTTGCATCTTTATTGTGAATACTTTACATATCACTCGGATGTTCTGGCAATACCACAAGCATAATGTGTAGGACTCTTAATAAATATTCCCTTACTTCTCACATTGTGTGAAACAACAAGTGTTCATGAAAGTGTGTCCTAACGAGATTTAATGGATGATCTCTTGGCGCTAGAGTCAAAAGTGCACTTTGGTTTCCTATGCGGATACTAGGGAGAGGGTCTCATTTTTCAATATCAACCATCTCTAAGAGAAAGTCGATAGATTATGTCAGTTCCCCGTGAGAATGAAACAAGTCCTTTTAAGAGAACTCGAGTAGATGGGAAGTTTAGTGCAGTGCGTCACTGGGTCTATGACGTCTTGTCTTCAATAACGGCATTACCTTAGTAACCACCAGTAGCATATGTACTAATAAGGAACATTTACCGCTCCCCCTCAATTTATGAGGGAGAGTGTTAGTGTCGGGTATGATAATTTTGAGAGTTCTTTTAAAATATTTCACAAGATTTCAAGTATATGTGTGTATAATGTGTTGCTGGAAAATCATACCCTGACATATAACACCAAAACTTTATTCACCACTTTATAATGTACAAATGGACTCATTTGATGATATATCGTTTGAAAATGTGAAATTCGAAATCACTCTCCCCCTCAATCGATGACCCCAGTCATAGATTGAGTGATAAAAGTTTATGAAAAATTGAGTCCGATTGATTTTCAAAAATTTTAGACCGATTCATTTTCAAAAACAATGTTATCACCATGTACAATACAAATATTTTCCTGAAGAATTTTAGAAGTAAAAATATTTGTATATGAACAACAGTCTTTTTGGCGACATACTTTCCTCATTTTGTTTTAGGATAAGTGCTCGATATTTTTATATAAAAAAATCGATTTTGTGCAGCACTTTCCTTTCTTGAAAAACCGGGTTACAGTCTGAAATAACTGTAAACCATAGTTTTGAAGAGCGGGTTACAGTATGAAGTAATCAAACCATTGTTTAGGCATGTTTTGAAAAACATTTGAACTTTTGCTCGAACTTCATCTAAAACCCCGTATCATTATTGAATCACCTTTCTAGGATTGTAGATGTTATCAATATCAGAAGATATGCCTTGAGAAAAAAAATATTTTTTGGAATTTTCTGATTTTTCTAATTTTTAGGGGTTTTTGTTGGTTTTATATTTTTGTATTTTGCTTTTTGAAAAATATGTACAAAGAATTGGTGAAGCAACTCCTTCACTCTTCATTCTCTTCCTGAAGACGTTTGAGCATTTCCGGCTGCAGACTCTTCATGTCGAGTGGTGGGAGGATAAACTGAAACTGATCTCTTGGAAGAGGTGTTGTGAAGATGTTTGCCAACTGATACTCAGTCCATACAAAGTGGAGTTTAACCACACCTTTCTCTACTAGTTCCCTGATGAAGTAATGTCGAATGTCAATGTGCTTCGATCTTGAGTGTTGGACATTGTTGCAGCAGAGAGCGATGGCACTTTTGTTGTCACAGTATAGAGGAATTTTGTTGAATACAGAGCCATAGTAAGATAGTTGGGATCTCAACCATAAGATTTGAGCACAACATGATGACATGGCAATGTATTCAGCCTCTATAGAAGATATAGAAGTACTTATTTGCTTCTTTGACGACCAACTCACTAATTTATCACCCAAACATTAAGCACCTCCTGACCTACTTTGACGTGTATCTTGACACCCTGCATGGTCAGCATCTGCATAGGCTGTTAGTGCCATGGCGGTGTCCTTCGGATACCAAAGACCCATGTTAATGGTTCCTTGGAGATACCGAAAGACCAATTTAACCGCTTCAAGGTGCTTCTTAGTAGGCTTAGCCTGGTAGCGAGCACACATGCATACAACGAACATAATATCAGGACTACTGGCAGTGAGATACATCAAGGATCCAATCATACTACGATATTTAGTTTGACCAACCGGGATCCCAGAGAGATCCTCATCCAGTTTAGTTCTCTCCACCATGGGAATGTCAACAGGGTCACTAGAATCAAATCCAAATTTCTTTAATATTTCATTAGCATATTGATAACATCAAATAGTCCTAAATATTAAGTGTCAATTTTCCCCGATAATGCTCGTATTTTATATAATTTATATGAATTTACGCTTGTTTTCCACCTCTATATTTCACTTTCAGGTAAATTACGATCATTGGAGCTAAAGAGACGCGGATTTGGAGATTTTATAAGAGATTTATGATAGTATGCCCACTGTGATGAAGCTACGGCGTAACTCCACTCTCACATTACGTTGTAGCTAATGCGTGACTCAGAAGGCCAGCTCAGCAACAGATTACGGCGTAACTCCCACTAAAGATTACGCCGTAACCCATTAGGCCAAAAGATGTTCCACGCCGCTATAAGCTACGCCGTAACCCCTTCTAACAATTACGGCGTAATAATTTCACTTGTAACATGTATTGAAGATACGGCATAACTCATCCCATGTGTTACGCCGTAACCAGCTATTACGAGAGCTTTATTATGAAAATATTAAGGTTACGGCGTAACTCTCAACTTAAGTTACGCCGTAACTAGATCTCACCTATAAATATAAGCCCTAATTTCTGCATTTCACATCATTCACTCCACACCAAAAAGCAGAGAACGTGAGTAGGGGTTCAAAGGCAGATCTTGAAGAGCATACGGAGCCATCTCCAAGAGAGAAGTCACTCCCTAACGATAAGCATTAGCGATTATCTTTCCTTTTACTTTTGATTTATGTATTTCAATATGTTAAAAATTGAATTGATTGTTTCTCTTAATATGATCGGCTAAGCACCTTTGGTGCTAGCCTAGTTACGATTCCTTAATTGTTGTGTTTACGTTTACATTGCTTCCGTATAATTGTTTCTAGTGTATGCATGCATAGTTCGTTGGTAGCTACCCTTGTTTTGGTAGTTTTGAATTGCGGTAGTGTCTAGTTGCTTAGGAGAATTGACCAACTGACCCTAAGTAGGTAGACTGAGGGGGAAGGGTAAGAATTGACCAACTGACGACCCTTCTTCGCTTGTGCGAACTGAACAAATGATCCCCTGACGTTTGGATGAACTTAAGAAGTTAGGGATGAGTGTCTAAGATGCTAGCGCCTGAGCACTCATTGTTACGAATCATGCATGTAATGGAACTTAATGACTTGGCTTGGGGGACTAAAAACAACTGGACATTCAAGAGTAGCAGCTTAATCTCTGGTGGAAGCCTTTGCTGATAGGTTAGGACGAACTGACCAAATGTTGTCCTAGCGACTTAAAACCCCACTTGAATCAATTAGAAGTAGTTAGACGTGAACATAACATGATAGGATGAGTAACTAGGTTAGCACACTTTACCCTTATTGATCACAACTCTACCTTTATTTGCTTTCTTTCATTTCTTGTTTTATTAGTTACTTAATCATTTCGATAGTTAAAACCAGTGACATCTAGACTTAATTAGAATCCGCTCACATAGCACTTGGGACGACCTCGGTTTTACCGATTACTAAACTACACATGACCGGGTACACAGCCCGTTAGTGCATAGGGTGGACCATAGGTAAACGAGACACTTACTGATTTTAAAACCTGGTCAGTAAAACCTACATCAAGTTTTTGGCGCCGCTGCCGGGTTGTTGTAATAGGATTTTCGTTAAGTCTTTTATTTTTGTTTTGTTTTGAATTTTCTTGCTTTATCACGATTTCTTTTTAAGTTACAGGTACCATGGAAGTTATTAACATTGGCGACCTTACTCTTGAGGAATATTTGGCATTGACAAGGGAAGAACAAGGGCCAGGGCTTGTAAGGCCGACTATTGGAGCTAATGTCCGCTTCAAGATTAAAGAATAGTTTATGAGGGAGCTACGTGCTAACCCTTTCTCAGGAAACAGGGACGAAGATGCTTATGAACACGTTGTGTATGTCTTGTACATTGCAAGCCTTTTCAACATTCCTGGTTTTTCTCTTGACGCTGTTATGCTCCGAGTGTTCCCTATGACTCTTACTGGGGGAGCAAGAAGATGGATTGAAAGATTGCCCGCCGGGGCAGTTGATACATAGGCTCTCCTAAAGAATCATTTCATTCAAAGATATTGTCCTCCTTCGGAGATATATAATCAGCTCATGGAGATCCATAATTTTAAACAAGATGACGATGAAACGTTGTATCAAGCTTGGGATAGATACAACGATTTCCTCTACAAGGGTCCTACTCATGACCTAAACAGCCAGCAAAAGGTCAACATTTTATACAAAGGTATCAACGTGACTACAAGACAGATGTTGGACTACCAAGGACCAATTCCGAGTATGACTCCTACTCTAGCCATTGAAGCCATTCAAAAGATGGCCGATCATTCCAAAAAGTGGCATGATGGAGGAAGCCAAAGAAGCCTAGGCGGAAATCTTGAAGGAATTGTTGTAATTACTAGCAATCTTGAAAATCTTGGTCGGGACATGCTCAAGCTTAGGGAATGTGTTCATGCTATCCAAGTAGGATGTGAAAGCTGTGGAGGGGGACATCTCACCAAAAATTGTCCTCTCATTGACGAAGATAGCAAGTTTGAAGAAGTTAAATATGGTGAAAATTGACCGTTTCAAGGGATAATCGAAACGGTAATGGCTATCATGGAGGACCTCCCCCATATTATAACTGTAGGACTTTCGGAGAAAGAAGAGCTAATTTGGAGGAAACAATCAAAAAATACCTCTAAGACTCGACTAAAAGGCAGAAGGAGCAAGAAGAATGGCTTAAGAACTTCCAAGAAAATACAAACATAAGCCTTTTTAGTCATGACGAATCGCTAAAGAACTTGGAAACCATGATTGGAAAGCTTAGCGAAGAGGTACAGAGAAGAAATGATGAAAAAAAGAACAAATCAATAGCATGCAAAGCCGTGTTTTCTGAAAAATACAAATCCGACAATGGTTCTAGTATGATAGAGGAAAAAGATGCTGATGGTACTGATAGAAGTCAGTTACGCCGTAACTCAACATCAGAGTTACGGCGTAACTCGGATACGTGGTCTGACAAATTTCTCAAATTGGATAAATCAAGAACGCATGTTATTAACGGGTGGTCCAGTGATACAAACCTGTGTCCACAATCCTCATCCAAGAGGAAGAATCACTGGTGCAAAGCAATACCAGTGGATAATGGTGAGTGGTATGATCTATGGGCCTCGTGCAACCCTCATAACGAAATTTGCGACGGAGGAGATGATAAGGAGTGGGTTAAGAATAACAAATACATGTGGTCTACATTTAATGATGATGAAAGGTTGGCAAAGTTCTCAATCGAAGAAGAGGAGGAACCACCTATTAAGCACTGCTGCAATCCCATAATGATCACGGAAGACGAGTCCACACGAGCATGGCCTACATGCAATCCTTTCTGTGAATATTGCAATGGTGGTGGTAATATGGAGGGCGAAGAATGGACATGCCCTCATGAGATAGAAAGACATGACATTAAGTTCAGAGATCTATCCTTTAATGATTGGTATTTGGTATGATTCGGGGATGCTATAATTAATCCAAATCTTCTAGAAAAGCTCAAGCTCGACTATGAAGAACATTATCTCCAAAAAGAGTCCATAAATGAAGAACCAATCAAATATAATACCTACTGCATGGAGGTTCCCTCAAGCAACACCAATGATAAAATAGCTCGGAAGCATTGGTGTAAGAAGATAAGGACCTTTGGGGAAGTTTTTTGGGCATCTTGTAACCCGTTTGATGATGAATGCGGGGGAAGTAGCATTGTGAGAGTTGTGGATGATGAATTCTTATGGACCTCAACCAATGATGATGAGAGAACATAATTACCTTGGCTAGACAAGTTGGGTTTGATTATCGGGTCAAAATCAAATATGGAAAGGTAGATGTGATACGCGTACAACGCGCGTTCGGGGTCAAAGGAACTTCCTTTTCGTCGAGCAAGTTTTTCAACACCCTAGGCAGTGAACCTAATCGTTGTAGTGTAGTATTAGGGTAAGCCTCGGGAATTGATATCGTTCTCTAGGGGAATAGGAATGCTAGTGAGAAATTACTACGCTAAGGTTGGGGTTTGTAACATATTGGATTTCACAAACACACTAAACCATAAGATCAAATAGGCGTAATATGAGTTCTAGAGAGAGAAAGTTAGAGGTTTAGGGAACTTTAGTGAGAGAAAGAAAAATATTATTATGAGCTCCAACTCTCTACCTTGGAAGGTAGAGAGTATTTATAGTCATTACATAAAACGCCACCTATCGGGCTGTGGATCAGGCATACAATGGGTAAAGACCCGTCCGTCCTCCACGGTGTTACTTAAACTAAATACTACTTAACTTACAATAATCTACGACTACGAGCTTTCTAACGATTACATATACTTGAGGTGATCGACTCTTTAATAACTGGATTTACTAAATCCTAACAATCTCCCCTTAAGGGAGGTCACCTCAAACACACATTAAACATACATTGAATACAAACAAATATTATATTAATAGATTGTTCTTGCATTCTTGATGTAGGACTTTGCTCCGAAGCTCGTAGTCATTGATTCTTCTTATTGCATGTATGGTTAATCCAAGTGGAGGTCTTTTACTGATCCACGTGATAATCATTTTGAGCCACCTTTTGAGATCATCAGTTAACAAAAAAAATCTCTGAGACATCCATTGTGGTGTTGGTATTATGTGAAGTTGTGACAAACGGACCGACATGCTCACATTCTGGATCATGATTTCTTCTTATCAGAGTAGTGGAAGCTTTCGATGATTCATGATATTGGCGGCCAGCGTAGCGAAGCATGGAGTGAAAATATCAGAGTCATTAATGCACTAATCATGATTTCTTTCGTGATGAATGTGGTGAGTGAGCATGCGGCTATGGATTGACCGCTTCATTCCGATCACCGCAAACGTAGGGCGCATACAACAGTTAGCAATAAATCGCATGAAAGTGTCTTTGATCACTTTCGTTGAATTGAGGTACACGGCCCACGGTTCCCCGTTGATCAGTACAAGTACTGCCTGTGATCAGGTATAATTCGAAGAATTTCCTTGACAGGTTTCGCAATTGTTCTAGCTGTTCTCAAACCGAACGTCTCAAAGAAGACAACACCTGAGTGAACCGGCGAATAGAGATTCACTGATTGATGAAAAGTGATTTGAACAACAATCGTGTATTGCTCAATAGAAATTGTTTTGCAATACAACGAAGGTTTTAATGAAAATCAATTATCAATCATAAACACCTTTTGATATGAAATATTCGTTCACGGTCGAAGTGCTAAAGAAAAGAGTTTTTAGGCACAATGACCGGTTTTTCAAAGGTATCCGTCAATCATAACTGAACTGTGGATTGATTCAAAATTATGAATCGCCCCATTGTTTCTGTTCAGTTGTCACATGGTTGATCTATAGAATAGATCTCACATGCCACCTACCAGGAGCTTGTTTAATGTTGGCTCCAGAAGGCTTTCCATCTTCATTGTGAATATGTTTGCATATCACTCGGATGTTCTGGAAATACCACAAGGATAATACGTAGGACTCAAGATATAATCTCCCTTTCCACATTGTGTGAAACAGAGAGTCTTCATTGAAAGTGTCCTAAAGAGATTTATAGATGATCTCGTGGCTCTAGACTCAATTTGTGCATATTTGGAACCTATATCGGAGACTAGGGAGAGGGTCTCCTTCTTCAATATCAACAATCTCTAAGAGAAAGTCGATAGATTATGTAGGTTCCCCGTGAGAATTAAACAAGCCCTTTTAAGAGGAACTTGAGTGGTTTGGGAAGATGTAGTGCAGTGCGTCACTGGGTCCATGACGTCTTGTCTTCAATACCAGTGTTACCTTAGTAAACACCAGTAGCATATGAATTGAACCCGGTTTCTTCCCTAAGGTTGAATAATTGGAGGGATATTTCTTTTCACCCTTTTCATATTCATTTCTTTTTCATTCTTCAACCCCTTCAGTGCTTACCGAGACTTCATAACAAGAACCTTGTTGGGTTTATTCCAGTACTAGCTCTGTCTCAGTCCGCACTCTTCCCATATTCTCATTTTTCTCCTTTTTTCAACATTCCTAAGGACTCTACACTATCTAGTGGATTGTCCCTAGGTAGATCCTTCCGGTTCTGGCGGATCGTGGGAACTAATACCTAACCTTATCATCCTTATATCACCATACATAAAGTAAAGTTGGTCGGTCTATTTGGTATTGTTCATCTGTCATTGGAACCAATTGAAAACCATTTGAAAATCAATCCAGATACTTATGATATATTATCAAAGCATTTTGTACCTGAATTGTTTTTGATATTTTTAGAACAAGAGCTCCCCCTCAACATGTGCATCAAGTGTTTGAAATCGTTTTGCACACGGAGGCAATAGAAAGAATTAACTTCTTTGAATACCATTTTCTAAAAAAATATCAATCATCACTTCCCTAATCAAATCAAGAAGATAAAGCATTTTGGGGAAGGATGAGGTTTTCATAAGCTTGCTCCCCCTCGATATATGCATAGGTGTTTGAGAATGTTTTGCACATATTAGGAAAAGACTGCACATTGAGATAAATTGATCACGTTTCAAATATTTGTGGTTTAAGATAGATGCTCCCCCTTAACATGTGCATGGAAAATTTGAAATCGTTTGGCACATGTGGGAAGGAGAGCTTGTACATCCTTATAAAACCATTTACCAAATTATCAGTTTAAATCCAATTTAAATCACAAATTCTCCCCCGATCGCAATTATCAAATCATTTGTGATTTGTGATCTTTGTGGATTTAAATTGATTTTGAAAACTTTTAAGGAGAATTGTGACTTGATTATGAAAGCGTTTTATCTGATAAGGATCGGATTTTAAGACTTTAAACTCCATTGAATAAACATGCATGATTATCTTTTGAAAAAAATTGTATGACAAATAACTTTTTGATTTAATTGAAATCATTCTCCCCCTCAATCAATGACATAAGTTGTTGATTGAGTGATAGATGTTTTGACAAACTTTTAAGTCCAGATGATTATCAAAAATAGAGTCCTAGTTATTTTTCAAAACAACTAGTTTTCATTAGATAGTAAGGATTAGTTTAAATAATCAGAGCAAGGAATTTGAAAACCAAGATAAAGTATGGCTCTGTTCTATCTTTGAAAAGCGGGTTATTGCCTGAAATGACAATAAACCATTGTTTCTCTTTCTCCCAAAATTTTATTTTATTTTATTTTATTTATTTATTTATTTTATTTTTTTTAAAAGAATTCGAACAATATCTAAAGTCCCGTGTCATTCTTTGAATGACAACATAAAGACCGTAGATATAATCGAATCGAGAGAAACATGACAAAGTGACAATATTTTTTGAGAATTTTTTGAATTTTTCAAATTTTTAAGGATTTTGAAAGTTTTATATTTTTCTATTTGATTTTTAAGGTTTTGTAATTTTGTATTTTGTTTTTCGAATAGATATTTACAAGAGATAGTTGAAGAAAACCTTTTACTCCTCTTGTTCCTCTTGAAGGCGTTTGAGTGTTTCTGGTTGTAGGCTCTTAAGACCAAGTCGTGGAAGGATAAACTCAAAACGTTCTCTAGGAAGAGCTTTGGTGAAGATGTCTGCTAACGGTATTCATCCTTACAAAGTATAGTTCCACCACACCTTTTCAACTTGTTCCCTGATGAAATGATGTCGAATGTCGACGTGCTTTGCTCTAGAGTGTTGTACGTTATTGCATGAGAGAGCAATAGCACTTTTATTATCACAAAGACAAAGGGATTTTGTTGAATACAAAGCCATAGTTAGATAATTGGGATCTCATCCATAGGATTTGAGCACAACAAGATGACATGGCTATGTATTCACCTCTGTAGAGGAAATAGAAGTACTCATTTGCTTCTTTGAAGACCAACTTACAAGCTTATCACCCAAAAACTCGAGCACCTCCGGCGTGCCGACGAGTATCTTGACATCCTGCATGATCGATCCGTGCATAGGTCGTTAGTGACATACCAGAGTCCTTCGGGTACCAAAGTCCCATATTGATGGTTCCTTGGAGATACCGAAAGACCCGCTTAACCGCTTCAAGGTGCTTTTTAGTAGGCTTAGCCTGGTATCTAGCACACATGCAAACAACGAACAAGATGTCGGTCTACTAGCGTGAGGTACATCGGGATCCAATCATACTACGATATTTCGTTTGGTCTACCAAGATCCCTGAGTGGTCCTCATCCAGTTTAGTACGCTCAATCATGGGAGTGTCAACAGGGTCACTTGAATCAAATCCAAATTTCTTTAAAATCTCATTTGTATATTTAGATTGATTTATGAAAATGCCTCCGGGGCTTTGAGAAATTTGTAATCCTAAGAAAAATGACATTTGTCCCATCATTGACATTTGAAATTTAGAACCCATTTCATTTGAAAAACGATCACATTCATTGGGGTCAGTTGAGGCAAAGATAATATCATCAACATAAATTTGAACGTGAATTAAATGTTTGCCTGACTTGCGGGTGAACAATGTCAGATCAACTGCTCCTTTGCTGAATCCAGTGGATAGAAGAAACTTTGACAACATATCATACCATGCTCTAGGAGCTTGCTTTAAACCGTAAAGAGTCTTTTTCAAGCGATAGATATGAGTAGGATGCTCTGATTCACAAAACCCTCGGCTGGTGGCGTAAACCACCTCTTTCAAATCACCATTAAGAAATGCCGCTTTTCACATCCATCCGATATACTACCATGTTCTTACTAGCCGCATTAGCCAAGAAGATTCTGATAGCGATACGAGCAAAGGAGCAAAAGATTCTACAAAGTCAATACCCTCTTCTTGACGGTATCCTTTGGCAACCAATCGAGCCTTGTTCTTTAGGACATCACCATGCTCATCAAGTTTCACTTTGAAAATCCATTTAGATCAATGATCATAGCACAATCTGGAGGAGGTACTAACTCTCATACATCAAGTCGATCAAACTCATGAATTTCTTCTTGCATGGAATTGAACCGCTTCATTCATGGCGGTATTAATGTCTTTTGGTTCGACCTTAGAGAGTACGGAGTTGAAGAAGCACCATAAGGCATCGGTTGCAAGTTGTTTCCGTGTGGATACTGGGCGAGAGGGGTTTCCAATGATGTTGTCCAATGGGAGATCATGTGTCCATTTTCTAAGGTGTTCATGTGGTTGTTGTTGTGGAACTGAAGTTACAGAGTCGATGTCTCCTGAAGAAGATGGTTCTGATGATGATTCAGGAGCAAAGATATTTTCAAATGGAGCATCTTCGAGAGAAGCAAAGGGATTAACTTCTTCATTGATGCCAGAAACAATTCCATGATGTACATTCGAAGATTGAAGATTTGTTGATGAGATCGAGTGATCGCAGCAGGCGCTTCTTGACTTAATGATATTGGCCGAAGGGTTGACTTCATTCACGGGATATGAGCACCTCTGTTGTGGGAATTGTCAGTTCATTAGCACTTGGCTCATAGTGTTCATCAAACATCGGATCAAACAATTTCTTTAAATCATCTTCAGTTGGAGGTACATATGGAGTAGCTGGAGAGGAATTTGGTACAAGGGATGAACCAATGGGACTGTTTTGAAGTGCGGGTCCAGAACCGGGTTGTCCAGGAGCCATTTGACCGGTCAGCTCATCAAACGTGACGTGAATTGTTTCCATGATATTTCGGGTTCTCTTGTTATAGATTCGGTAATCTTTTCTGTTTGGTGCATAGCCTACAAATACTCCAATGTCCGCTTTAGCTCTCAGTTTTCCTAAGTCTTAACCATCATTAGTTGGATAACATAAAGCACCAAACACACGAAGGTATGATAGATCAGTTTTTCTATTGTGGACAAGTTCATAAGGAGTCTTTCCATGAGAAGTGTGAATTAGAGATCGATTTTGAGTGTAACAAGCAGTGGCAATAGCTTCAGTCCATAGAAACATTGGAACCTTTGAGCAAATCAGCATTGTCCTTGTAGCTTCTACAAGAGTTTGATTTCGTCTTTCAACTACACCGCTCTGTTGAGGAGTTCGAGGGACACTTCTTTGGGGACTGATTCCAACATTTCCATAAAATTCATTGAGTTCTTTATTAACAAACTCGTTCCATTGTCAGATACGGACGATTCGCTTGTTTTGTTGAGTCGGATCTGAATTTGTTTAATGAGTTTAATGATGACATCTGGAGTTTCATCCTTCGTCCTCAAAACCTTAACCCAAGTGAATCTGGAGTAGTCATCAACCACTACTAACACATATCTCTTCCCATTAATAGTTTGCACTCTCATTGGGCCGCACAGATCCATATGAAGGGTCTAAAGAACTTCCATTACAGATTTTGTGGGGGTCCCTCATATGGCCCGTACGACCATGGGGGTCCCGATGAATTTACTCACGAAGTTCATGAGCCGTGACCGGTCTCGGTCAAATATATGCTTGGGAACACTGAGTCCAAGTACCACGTAACGATTTGAACGATCAGCAGTTGAACACAGACAAGAATGGATAACTCGATAATTGGGATCCCCATGCAAGAATGGGTTCCATTTGGTTAGTAACAGTGATTGGAATACCCACATCGAGATAGAAACATTCGTATCAGAAATTGAGGCAATGGAATCATTATGAATAGATGCAGTACTAGTGTCTGTATTTGCACTATTCAAAGTATGTTCACTTCTTTAGGGAATAGTTCTACCAGTAGGCATCCATTTTCTAGTAGGCATTGCCTGATTATCCTTATGGCCAACAGGTATCCATTGATAACCTATCTTACTAAATGTTCTTCCTGTGGATTTCCACTATTTTCTAACTTTCTTTCGCCTATTCCTTTTTGCCTTCTTAGCATGATATTTTGCATTAACAATGTTAACTGTAGATTTGACAGCATTAGACAAAGCATTAACACTACATTCATGATTAGAAACAGAATTCAAGCAGACATCATTACAAGGTTTGCAAATAGTATCGGAATTCGAATTAATTACAGTACGCCTATGGCTAATACTAGAATCAACACGATTAGTTTTATTCAACTCAAGCTTAAAGTTCCTAGGTTGGTCTTCTACTCTCTTCCAATGCACATTCTTAGCTTGTGAGGTCCTATCATTCCTTGTATTGTCTTGAGACTTTGACCTGCTCGCTTTAATGTCACTGATTACTCCTGTAGAGGTAATGGGAACATTAGTTTGTTTTGCTACTCTTTGCCCCTGTTTAGATGTGCTGGGATCTGAACTATTTGAAGGTACCCTGAGGTTCACATTCATAACATTGGGCATTGAATGGATTTCATGCTTGGCACTAGGCATAGAACAAGGAATCAAAGGATTAACTCTCTCACCTAAGGACTTAGGGCATATTGTAATTAAGCATTCTAGAAGTTCTTGAGATCGTTTGGCATATACGCATGCATGGCCAATTGCATTATCAAGTGGTTTCTCTAACTTATCCTCTTCTACAATCTCATGGAGACATTATAGACTATCCTTAAGGTATGAGAAATATGTTTGAATGGCAAGTTTGTTATTCCTAAGATGAGGAGGAACATATTTCACAGTCAAAGCATATTTATTACAAGAGTGAACCTTTGATACACCATTCTCCCCATTGGTCATTGGCATTTTCCCTTTTACCTGGCTCTTCAGATTCTCAATTTCCTTTTGCAATGAAGCTATTTGTTCGTTATTTTTGTTACGAGTGACCTTTATTGATTCAAATAACTCATTGAAATGACGTTTAACCTTTTTATTCTCTTCTAGAAAACTTTCGCTTTCCTTTTGTAATGCATTTACTAAGTTTTGAAGATGAAACGTTTGAGAATTCTGAGAATCTAAAGGAGGAGGCATTTGGGAGCCAGTCACATTGTTCTTTTGACCCTTTAATTGAGAGATTTGGGCTTTCAACTTTCTGATCGTGTTACAATGAGCTTGAATTTGTTCATCACGTTTGTTAATTTGAAAAACTGCATCAAACTCTGGAGCATCTGCTTGATATTTGAAGTTTTGATATTTCTTTAAGATGTTGATAGTTTAGTTGTAGATTAAAATGCTCAACCTCTAGTTTATAAAAATGTTTAACCAAATTTTCGTGATCATCCAGTTCAATTTTCTCATTTAGTTTAGAATTAGTCTTTTCAAGCTCAATGACACGATCATGGGAGACTTTCAGGGCAACAGATAATTCATGAAATTGAGAAGCATTAATGGAACAATTTGTAGCAGTGAAAAACACATCTTGAGCAACACATTCAGTAATAAGAGTCTCATTCAATGTATGCAAGTTCTTCCTCTAAATCTCATTATATTTTAGTGATCGCTCATAGTCACTAACCTCAACTATCATTGCATCAAATTCCTTTTTCATTTCTTTAATGTCTAAATTCATTCCCTTTTTAAGACTTTCAAAATGATCTTTTAGTTGTTTAAAGAAAGGCATGAATTCAGTTAAATAACATTCTTTCGTTTGCTCAAAACCCCTTTCCCATTCAGTTATACCAGTGGGTGTGATCCTTTTCTTACAAGTTTTCTCAAAATCAACAAATAGTTGAAAAATAACATATTGACTAATTAAGGTCTTGCTTTTAGTGGTAATAGTCCTAGGAACTAAATGCATTGGTGTATTGGGAGGATACACAGTCGCTGAAGGCATTTTCCTAAAGGGAGGGTTCGTTACAACAAGATTCTCTGCTTTTTGCTTATCTAAATCCTTTTTCCAGAACACTTGTTCGGGTGTTAACAACGTCTGAGGCTTAAACATGTTCAAGGAAATCCAATTCTCCTTCTTGTAATCATGGGGTGTAATATTTATTTTCTTCTCTTTACATTTAGGATCATCTAATTTCTTGATCATCTTTTCCCTAGTGACTCCATCTGATTTCTTATCTTCCTCAGTGCACTCAATGCAACTAGGTGTTTGTCTAGGTTTAAGAATCTCATTGCCATCATAGATTACATTTTGAGCTGCTTTTGCTATCTTCCCGTACTCAAGGTTGGGTTTATCTATAATGGGAACACTATGCTTGTCGCTTAAAACTCTATGCTTAGTGACCATGTGAGCAGTTTGAATGGTATTCCCTTGTATGTACAACTTATTTTCAAGCTTGTTTTTCAAGGTTTTTAGATTAGAAAAGTCATTCAAAAGTTTTGATTCCTTAACATTGAATTCTTGCTTAAGCATTTTAACATTTTCTTGAAGTTCTTGTTTTTGCTTAGCAGTTTTAGAAAGCTTTTCTTGTAAGGAGTTTAACTCTTGTTTTAATACTTCTTCTCTAAACCTACTTTTTCTAATAGTTGTACGCATTTGGTCATCCATTTCCTGCCACGGGTGGTTAACTCAAACTTAGCACGTTGTTCATAAATAGCAACATGTTCTTTATAAGCATTAAGTTCAGTAACTAACCGAATCATCAGGGCACGCAGTGTATTCGTCAAAAGCATAGTCATCATTGATTGCATAAGATACATCACTTGGTACAATCTCACTTTCACTTTGTTTCAAATATTGATCATATGGGACAACATTGATATTACCCATATTTTCAATATCTGACTCAATAATTACAGTTGATTGTACTTCGTTATGTATCTTTTGCCCATCAACTTCATCGTATAATTTTAATACCTCAGAAATGATTTTGTCTTTGGATGGACCAGCTTGTGGTGATGAAGAGACTTTAGGAGAGACCATTGGAGCAATGCTAGCCATGAAAATGGTTTTTGCAGTGGGTTCTTCATCAACATCAGAGTCGTATGCATCACAATCAGCTACTTGAAAGGCATTCTGATGATTATGGCCTATCTCCTGAATTGGTTGCTCATCCACATCTGCATCATATGTCTTAGCATTTCCCTCAGCCAAGAACAACAACTCCTCTTCATCCAAAGCTGCACCATTATCCTGAGCTTGCACAAGCAACATCTTATCCCTGAAGTACTCGGCATTCTGAGGGCGTTTTGGTGATGTGCAGTTCCTTGCAATGTGTCCCTCACCTCCATAGTTGTAACATTTGATTGGTTTTGCTTGACCCTGGTTTCCATTCCTTCCCCATTCGATTTGCAGCATAACCTCTACCACCCACCTCTTCCTTGTTCGCATCGCATTTCTTGAACTGGCTGCACCATAACCTTCCCATCTCTGACTGTCGCTTGATTGTGTGGATTGGATGCGTTCGAGATTGTTGTTGGTATGTGGAAGAGAGTTCATGTTTTGACTAATCATGAGAGCCAGTTGATTAATGAAGTTTCCCACATGTGCATCAGATCGACTTGTTTGAACATAGGATCGGGTATGAGTTTGTGATTACCATTATCCATGGGTATAACTTGAGATGGTTTGGTGGTAATTCCAATGTTTGAGTAGAAGGCAGTTGAATCATTAGATGAACTTGTTTCTCCCTGATTGGTTTTGAACTGTTCCAGAATCCTTTTTTCAAACATAGCATGTCTCTCATTCTGGAGAAGGAAGGCATACAGTTGCTCATAGTTAGTATTCTTCAATCCTTTAGTGAGCTTCACATAAGTGACAAACTTGTGCCATTCAAGATTCATGTTTTTCACAAATTTTGAGTTCAGCTGAATGTTCGGCATAGTCATTTTGATGTTCCTCATGTCATTCACAAGCTTATGGAATCTCACATAGTACTCATAGACACTCTCATCAGGTTTCATCTTGAAATGCTCAAATTCATCATATAGTTGTGATTCTCTATCTTCAATAGTCAATTCAGAACCTGAGAGAAGCATCTTGACATTATCCCATACAGCCTTTGCTTCAGTGTTGTGATTGATAAGCTTGTAGATGTCTTTTAGAAGACCTTGCAGTATAATGTTAGAAGCCCTGATATCTGCATCGAATCTCTTCTTCTCCTTATCATCGAGCTCATCATACATCTTTGGTCTGTCCATTCCGTAAATCAATGTACCATCTTCAGCAGTATCAATTATGTCTCTAGTAGTCTCAACCCGATACGGTCCTTCATCAATGGATTTGAGAATGTTGACCCCATTTTCCTTTCCAAGACAGTACAATCTGATTCGTTGAGCCCAAGAATCGTAGTCACTTCTGTCAAGCATGGGTGGACGAGTATCTGAACCAGGTGCTTGAACATCCTCGGCAACAGTGGAGATGATTGTAGGAACGTTGGTAGACATGTTGACAGATTAAATGGGATTTTATAACTCTATGATTAAACTGGGAAATAGATTCTTTCACGGGATTTTACTAAATCAAGAGAAAACCGTATTACAGACAGAGTCAATCAAATCGCTAAGAAAACCTGAACCAAGTCGCTAAGCACCAAGTCGCTATAATACCAAGTTGCTAAGACACAGTCAAGTCGCTAAATTAACAACTCGCTAAGCACCAAGTCGCTAGCAAAATTTTGACAGCAAGTCGCTAAGCACCAAGTCGCTAAGTTGTCAAGTCGCTAAAGAGCAACTCGCTAAGCACCAAATCGCTAACACCAAGTCGCTAACAAACTTAAGTACAAGTCGCTAACTTACACCAAGTCGCTACCCATAGTGGAGAATCCACTAAGTGTACTGTTTGTCGGCTTGTCTCAATAGACAAGTCGCTAGCTCAACTCGCTAAGTCCTTCAACTACAACTCGCTACCAAATTACAAATCAAGTCGCTAGCAAGAAAACTTATCCGTGGCTCAAGTCGCTACCTAGAAAATCACATAAACACCACTTTTCAATCCAAAAAACAACCCAACCACGATGATTCAAGCTTACCAAATCAAAACCTAAGCACATACAATGATTCTAAACACAAAACAACACCCAAGATTCAAACTTTAACACTAGAAATGATCCAAATGATGCAAAAACCACTAAACCTTTTCAAACTCTAAAACTACCTAAAAGTCACTAGAAATCCAAAGATATGTAAGAGATGATCAAACCATGGCTCTTGATACCATTTGTAACATATTGGATTTCACAAACACACTAAACCATAAGATCAAATAGGCGTATTATGAGTTCTAGAGAGAGAAAGTTAGAGGTTTAGGGAACTTTAGTGAGAGAAAGAAAAATCTTATTATGAGCTCCAACTCTCTACCTTGGAAGGTAGAGAGTATTTATAGTCATTACATAAATCGCCACCTATCGGGCTGTGGATCAGGCATACAATGGATAAAGACCCGTCCGTCCTCCATGGTGTTACTTAAACTAAATACTACTTAACCTACCATAATCTACGACTACGAGCTTTCTAATGATTACATATACTTGAGGTGACCGACTCTTTAATAACAGGATTTACTAAATCCTAACAGGGTTGAGGAAGATTATTTTTTATCTTTTTTATATTTTTTAGAAAATTGAAATTACGAATCTCAGGGTATTGGATTTGGGGGGTTGGTATTTCTACCGATTTCTCTACTTATCTAATTATCTAAGCTAAGGTGAGTGTAGTCTATGTCTATTGTTGTGTGCTCATATGATGATTTAAAGATGTGTTTACCTAGATGCTATTACTCCCTAGTTATCTCGTATTGATGGTTGAATTGTCACGTCCTTATTCTTAACGCGTTGTGTCTTCTAAGGTCGTAAGGTATGCGTTTTTCCCTAACTCTTTGAGACTACCTTAAGGTTATTGCCTACGAAATCTCTAAGATTCATAAACTAACTCTAAGGTTACCTTTGGATGTTTAGCCTACAATAACTCTAGGTGATTATAAACTAATGTTCACAAAGATTACTCAAGCATTAAAAACATAACGAATGACCTATCGTAATACTAGGTCAATCATAATTAAGATAAGAGACAACCAATCAATATTCAATACCTAGGTTTCATAGATCTAAGCAAACACACAAATAAAATAGCCGGACATGGAAAACATGCAAGCATACACACAAACAATTGAAGACATAACTGAATTAATGAAGTAAATCACTTATCTTGTTGTAAAATAGGGTATGGAACCCTAAGATACTACCCAAGACAGCCAAAGTTCGGTTTAGGTTTTACTCCACAAAATAACCTCTCTAAAAGTCTGAAAATTTGAATTCTATATATAGAGTTACAATATGCAATGGCGTCACTCTTTATTTGTGACGCCGTCAGATCGCCGCCATTAGTTTTTTGTCTTGGCCACGTCAACTTTGTGACGGCGTCACCTTATGGTTGTGACGTCGTCGGCTTCATCTTTTGACGCCGTCGGGAACCGAATCTAGTCTGTCTGAGTTGTGACACCATGCTCTTTAAAACCTGATGCCGTCAAGTGCAAAATAGCAATTTGGCTACTGAGTCGTCACAAAGTGTGTTGCGACGGCGTCGCCATTTGGCTGTGACGCCGTCACCTTCTGTTCCAGCAGCTTGAGTGTCTTGATTCTTGACTTTGGCCATTTTCTTCATATATTCGCGCCTTTTCGTCCGAATAAGTGGCATTCCAGCAACTTTCCTTCAAGAGACCTAAAAAGTGAAAAGGAACGAAATTAAGCAGTAACGGATATAAAAGTGATCGATTAAGGGCTTAAATGACCCCTCAAAAGTGTACCTTTTAAATCCTTATCAAATATCCCTACACTTGGTATTTGATTGTCCTCAAGCAAATGTGCTTTTAGCCAATTAATTTATAAGTTAGGGGTCATGAAGCATTAGTTTAGAACAATTCACAACAAGTATAAGCCCCGCAAAAGTCATAACAAGCACGGAAATTACATACTAGCACCTCACAAGTGGTGTTTGGATACTTTCATCTCTCGGGTGTATATGAAATATATCAAGTTGGAAATGGAAGATAAACACTCATTAACCGGTCATAGTACATAGATTACCATAGGCTTGAGACTAGATCAAACCTCCATGGCTTTGGCGTAAGCACCTAGAAAAAACTATCCAAGAGGTCTTTTAAAGGGTTGTAACGTTAGGCTTACGGTAGGGAAACAAAGGGTTTGGTGGGATAGGCAATTTAGTGGTGGCAAGTAAAAAATCTTTATGTTACAAGCATGAGAAGAACGGTGTTGCTAAGCCAAGACTCGACACTTTAAACTCTAGATAAGTTGAAACAAACAAACATAAATTTAAAGATAAATGTAGGATGGTAGGTTTTTTTTTTTTTTTTTTTTTTTTTTTTTTTGAACACTCTATTTTTTTTCTTTTTCTCTTTTTTTCTATTTTTTTCGATTTTTTCGATTTTTTTTCATACACTTTTACTCTACCATCCTCTATGATAACATCAAAATAATAGGGATTTATAGGCACATCCCTAAACTTGAGTTTTTATTACTCTAACACTAATTTGACCCGAATTGAAAAGATCAAAACACTTGGAGTACATTATTACGTAAATAAAGGGAATTTGAATTTAACGTTCCTTCCTGTCACTTCATAAAATTTAACTTTTCTCATGAGTCCCAATCGTCCCAACTCTGTGTACAAAGGATATGACTCGACTTCGCAACTTATGCAAGCAACTAGATAATTGAACTAAGGGTTAAGTATGATAACAATAATGCACTAAAAGTGAGTGCATACAAGGTAGGCTAAGGCGATTTGGGTGTACATTTGGGGGTGGATTGTAAACAATGCTCTTCATTGATATTCCGGAAAACCGAAACATCACGAGAACCGCGAAAAGGATAGGCTCTAAGGGGTTAACTAGGGGTATCGTGTACTAAAGATGAGTACAACGCAAGGGTGTGGGGGAATTACTCAACCGATGTGGAAGAAGTAATTATAATACGGGTATCAAACAAGGGTTATCCTAATGCCTCTTATCATTTAGTTATTCCTAACTACACAAGTGTAGTCTCACTAGCGATCTCGGAATGCATCACAAAACAAGTTCTAGAATCTATTATACTACCAGTACACTCTCGAAGCATTAAAGTGGAATGCTTTAATTCCTACAAATCTATGGGTGATCCTCACATTTTGGGTGGAATTTAAGTGGTAAAGGGTTTTGTGCTAGTCATATAACTTCATATCCATGAGACGCTTTATTGAGACTAATGGCCCACTCCTACATGTCATGAAAAATTTAAAATTTGGTGCCAAAATTACCCTAACCGATATTTCTCATGGTTTATTACACAAATGAAATTGGACAAGGCAAATAGTCAAGGATAAGCATAGTTTCAAAGTTCCCGTTTTATTTTCCCTCCCTACACTTAAACTGAACATTGTCCCCAATGTTCCCGAAAGTAGCAAAGTTATGATAATGGAAGGTAATTAAAAACAAAAGAAACTAATACTCCCCTGATTAGCTTAGTAGGATCTGTGTGAAGTAGTGGTTAAATTCTTCTCCAAGAAGAACGTATGCGTGAAAAGCTCCATCCAATCTTATGTATCTTCTTCTTGATAAATAAAACCTGCACATTTGAAGAAAACACTATATATGACTCTACTAAACTAGGATATAATGCTTGTGGAATGGATGTTTATAGGTTTTCTGGAAAATTAAGACCTGAGAAATTCCAAAAATTTTATAAGTAGAAAAGAAAACGAGAAAAAGTTAGAAGTTGTTTCTACTCCTCCTGACGCCGTCAGGTTATCGTGACAGAAACTGGTCTGCGATTTTCTAGAAAAATTTCTAGAAAATTTATATCTTTAGAATCTGGAAAAATTTCCTGCAAAACATCGATTATGACTCGATATTTGACTCAAACAAACACACATGTATGTCTTTTTAATAATCGTAATTCTCGTGTTCATGTTCTTTTTGAAAACGTGTGTAATCCTCCCTACACTTATCCCTTTTGTAAAATACCTTTATATGTAATTAAGACGAGGTTAAAGACAAAATAAAGCATTTTTACAAATTCAAACATGAGAATAAACAATCAATAAAAGATATACGACACACAAACAAGCAAACAATTAAGCATGGGTTGCTTCCCACGAAGCGCTTTTCTTTATTTATGAGTCTTGTAGCTAGACTCGAAGTCGTGCCCCTACGTACCTATATAAGTAAGCTTACTGTTAGGAATTAAAAAATTCAGTCATTAAAGTGTCGGTCACCTCAAGTATATGTAATCATTAGAAAGCTCGTAGTCGTAGTTATTTAATGTTGGTAAGTAGTTAGTTAAGTAACACCGTGGAGGACGGATGGGTCTTTACCCACTGTATGCCTGATCCACAGCCAGTAGGTGGCGTTATTTGTAAGACACTATAAATACCCTTGATGAGTGTCTAAATACTCATCATTTTTGTACAATATAAACTGCAAAATCATCTGAAAACACTCAAAAATGCTTCAAAATGATAAAAATATCACAAATCAGTGTTTTATGTGTTTTAAATGCAAAAAGATCAAAATCAGATGAAAAACGTATCAAGTTTGCAAAATTGGCAGTTTTAGTCCCCCAAGTTTCAAAAGTTGTCAAAAACAGTCCCTGGTATATCAAAATAAAGAAAAATGTCATTTAAGGTCCATGGGACTCAAAAGTTGTCAAAACAAACCCTTGAAATGTAAAATTTGCAAAACTACAACTTTGGTCCCTCAAGTTTGAAAATTGTCAAAAATGGTCCTTGGAAATTTTGAAAATGTCAAGTTTAGTCCTTATACTATTGAAGCTTGTCACTTTTAACCCTTGGATCAACTTTGATGAAATGGCAGCCTGGTCCCTCAATTTTCAGAATTGGCAACTTAGGTCCCTATGTTATTTAAGCCCTTTAAGCCATTGACCCCTTGTCATTATCCCTTTGTGACCCTGCCTAACCATTTTGACCCCCCTCAATTTGACCTCCCCCTTTATATTATCCTCTGGTCAATCCCAACAAGTCAAACAAACACCCACTTGGCGCCAATAAGTCTCCCCCCCCCAACTGCTGCCTGCAACACTCCACACAACCATCCCCCCTCCTCTCCTTCACATTTTCTTGTCCCCTCCACCTCAACAAGCCTCCAAGAATCATTAATTGCCCCCCCCCCCTCATATCACTCAACCTCTCCAGCTGTTAAACCAATTTTGGCGCCAAAATGATCAAACGGCCAATATCGACTCAAAGCATCCAACGGCCAAATTTATTGGTGGGAAAGGTTCAGAGTACAAGTGGAAGCAATTTTATATAAAAGGAAAGAGGAGAGAAGCAAGAAAGAGTAGTAGAAGTTAGTTTTAGTTTTTTCCTTAATGTCGTTTTTCTTAATAAATGTTGTAGTTTAATCAAAATGGTGTAATTTCAGTTTCCATGTATCACTTTCAAGTTAACAAATCATTGTATTAAGCTTTTGAGTTTTCAATCCAAGTTTTAGATAAAATTCCATGTTTCATGTACTGTTGCAAAATTCATTCTCAAAATCTTATGTTTAAGCTTCCAGTGGCTTGTATTTAATCTCAAATAAGCTTGTATAAGATTATGATAGCTTTGTATAAGCTTACATTCAAGGTTTAAGTGATTTTTGGTTCATGGTCAATAATAGTCAACTGTTGGTGCAAATTGGACTTGGTGATGGTATGTGGGTGATGCAGATGTTGATTAGGGTTGGAAATAGCTTAGTTTAGTGATCTTGGGTTTTGGTTTTGGTCTGCACTTAAGCTGGATCCATGTGAGTGAACTTTTCACTTTCAAATTTCTAACCAATTTTGCATGTTATGCCTGTCTATGAATCTGTGATCATGAGTAGTTTTAATCTGTTTCATTAAGTTGTTTTTAGGTCTTATAACTCAGTTTGATCAATTGTTTTAGCTGGTTAAGGGTTTAGCTTAGAGTTGATTGCAAAACAGTCAATTATAGGTGTGTTTGGAATTGCTGATTTAACTGTGTTCTAGGCTTGTTCATTGGTTAAAGTCTTTTGGTTTATTCTTGTGTAGTTTATATTAACTCTTATTTGTCTTAGATTGTGCCTGCAACATCTTGAAAGTCAAAATCCCATGAAATATTTCCTAATGACTTAACTGTTGGAGTTGTGCAAATTCAAAATCTTGTTTTATGTTCAAATGTCATAAACAAAGCTTGCAGAGGTTCCATTTCTTCATATTACATCATATTCTGTCCACAAATCTAGATTAAAGTTCAATATAGTCAACATTGCAGTTTTGTTAAAAAGTCAAATGTGCAAAACCAGTTTTTAGCTCAACTAGAGGGAATTTTCATGGACTCATTTCTGAGCCAATCTAAGTGAAATTGTGGGTTAAATAACTTCAGCTGGTCTTGTTTCTTATTAGCATTTTTCCAGATTTTTATCAATTTTTTAGAAGCTTCATACTTGCTTGTCAAAATGGGGTCAAGTGCCCTGTGCAGGGCATTGAAACTGCACAGGGCTTGTGCAGTTTTTGCAACTCTTGCAGCCTGCTCATTTGAGCTTCACTAGGTCTGATTTTTGGTTTAGACACTCTCACCCAGGTCTAGTATAAGTTGCAAGTTTTAGTTTTTGGTTGCTAGCTTATTTGAGTGCTTATTCTTGGGCTTAAAGTAGGCACCCTCTTAACTGTTTTTGTGCAAAAGCTCAATTTCATCAAATCTGTGTTATCAGCTTATCAGAGGTTATAGCTTGTTGATTCTAGTTGCATTTTGGTTCTTTAAGCTTATTTAAGTTCCTGTTTTGGTTTGGTGCTTTTTGGATTCCATTTGCTTATCCAAGTGCTTATTTCAATAAGCTCTTGCTCATCAGTTCCATAATCTTACACATAACCCCTTGTTTTTCTATTTTTCCTTGCTTCCTAACTTTATTTTAAGCTTTTCCTGAAATTTTCAGATTTTTCTAAGTTGGTTTGCTATTTTTCTGCATTTTAATCACTTTTTAGCACTTTTTAATTAGCTTTAAATACAAATAATTAAGAAAAGGTTAAAAAAAAAATAGTTTTTCATTTTTGTTAAGTTAAGATATATATATAAGTCATAAAAAATATTTTTCCATAATTTTCTTAGTTTAAAAAGTATTTTCTAGCATTTTAATTAGTTTTAAATAGTTTTAAATTAATAATAAATATATAAAAAGTCTAAAAAATATATTTTCAGTTTTAAAATTAGTTTTATCATATTTTAGATTTTTCTAAGTTATAATTTTATTTTTCTAGCTTTATTTCATATTTTCTTGTATTTTAAGCTTTTAATAAATAGTTTAAATAGTTTTTAATTAATAATAATTAATTAAATAGTTATAAAAATAATTTTCTTTTTCTATAAATTTTCTTTTATCATTAGGTTTGTAAAAGTGTCATTTTCATATTTGTAGGCCTTTTATTTCTTAGATATCACTTTTTATTTTGTACGTTTACGTAATTTTATTTTTTTAAACGTATGTTTTAGGTTTTAAACGTTCATCATTTTAAAAATAGTGATAGCGTTTATTTAATATTTTTTATCTTTTTAATTTTCTTTTAAATTTGCATTTAAGTCGCTTTAATTTATTAACTTTTTCAGTAGTGTAATTATCCATCCAAATCCTTTCCGATCACTATCCTTAGTGATCATTCTATCGTCTGATCAAGTGTTCACACACCATTGAGTCTCCGTGGGACATAACGACCCGGGAATTCACTATATTCTCCTGGACTTCATTGTATTTGTGCTTAAGCTGTTTTAAGTCTGTTACGGTCGGCCATTCACAAGTGGCCGGCTTGTGTGATTAGACTTGACGGTTTTGCACAGATTAAATTTTGGCGCCGCTGCCGGGGAGGCTTTAGCGTGTGTTAAACCTTTTTCAGACCCATTCTTGCACATATCCCATCCTTTGTAAAAAGTTTTTTGTAAAGTTATCAAAAAATCCAAAAATATCCATCTTTTATCCTCTAATCTGTTTAATTCTCCAATCCTTTATCCTCTAATCTGTTTAATTCTCATTTCCTTATCCTCTGTAACCATTTAATTCTTCATCTCTTATCCCTCTTATCCGTTTAATTCTTCATGTCATGGTTTTCGACATGTTCCTGGTGTGGAGGTCCATTTAACGGTGGAAATTGTCGGCGATGTACCAATGTGAGTTTCGGAGACAAATTTGTCGGTAATCCCGATCCCATTTCAAATGAAACACCCGATTTTTCCTACCTACCTCCACAGCCCCAATACGAATCCTACTCATGCGAGTTTTGTGGGAATGATTCTCATTACGGTTTTGATTGTCCACCACGGGTCCCGCTTGTCTATGAGCCAGAACCATGTTACAATCAGAACTTTGGTGAAAGTTATTTTCCCAATTATTTCTGTTGTGATAATTGCGGGGGTCCTCATGCGACTTTTGAATGTCAACCGATGAATCAAAATTTTCACAATTCCAATTCTCCCGGTTTTGACAATTTCCAACCCCCACAGTATTCCATCAGTCATCAGACTTCTGAGCCTTCACAGCATCTCAATGATTACGAGGAGTGTAATCTTCCACAAAGTTCTGAAGAAATACGCATTCGAAAGAAACTACAAATGAAAAGAATGGTATGTAAGCTTCAGCAGATGAATATAAGAATCCGATATGATGACGATGATGATGAGGATAATATTCAAATGAGGGAATATTATGAGGACGACGAGGAGAGTGCTATTCAATTGAACGATATCATTTCTCAACTCCCTCAGTCTATTGCTATCACACCTATCGTACCTATTATTGCTTCCAAAGACTCTCTCATAATGGAGGATGAGCATCTTGGCACAATTCCGGAAACGGAATCGTCTAATGTTGAGAACTTTGCCCCAATCCCAAGTGAGTCTGAGGATATATCCGATAGTGATTGTGATTTGCCTTTTTGTGATTCTCTTGACATTTCTGAGGTTACTTCCGGGATTTTCTCAAATCCTCTTTTTGAATTTAATAATGACTACACTTTTGGGAAAGTAAATCCTCTTTTCGATGAAATGTCTGATTCCGATACAGAGACCATCACGGAAGTGGTGGAAATTGCTAGCTCTCAGAGCACACCACTTGTCCCACCTCTGTATTCTAACTTATCTCTTCAATCATGTGATGACGATTCTATCCTCACTGATGAGATGTCTTTCGAGTATCCCGTTGAGCCATCTGGCGAAGACAAAAATTTTAATTCAGGGATGCTCGTTGAAAGAAAAATGCACATGGATGAAAATTTTAATGAGTTGTTTGAGCTTGAAACGTACATCATCCGAACCTTTCTTCCTTTCGTCACATACGGTGTGACTTCTCCATGTCTTAATTCCTTCGGGAATGAGGACACTATTTTTGATCCCGGCATTTTCATTTATCATCTTTTGAGCCGGTTCTATGTATATCTCATCGGTGTGGAACTTTCACGTGCTTCAAATGTTTGTCCAAACATCTTGATTGAAAGTCCGATGGAGATTGTTTCTTCCACTTTGCTTCCCCATGAACCAATTAATTCGGGGTCGAGTCAAGCTAGCGACTCGGAAATCAAAAACAGTAGCACACACCATATGGGTTTTCACCCATATTTCTGACTTCTTTCTATTTTCTACCACCCTAGTGTGGGGGGGTTGCCCCACATGTTGTGTATATATATAAGTTTCAAAAAAAAAAAAAAAAAAATTTCAAATAATGGCCGTAGTATTTCCCTTTTACGTTCTTTGTTTCGGCATAGCCGCCGGTACTTTGAATATTGAGGGCAATATTCATTTCTAAGTGTGGGGGGGAATTCTCACGAATTTTATCATATATTATCCACCCAATTCCCCCGTTTTTGGCCAAAATTTTTTTTGGAGTAAGTGTTTTGCACTTACTCAATTGGTTATCAGTCCGCCATGTCTAAAAGACAAAAGGATTGGCTAATCCAGGAGCAAACGGCTCTTGGTAAAGATATCTCAAATCCGTTGACGGCTTGCAATTTGCCCAAAATTGTATGGTATTCAGCTCACCATATCCTAAAAAGTGAAGAGTTGGCTAGCCCGCAAGTTTATGGCTTGTGGTAAAGGCAGTGGAAAAACCATAATTGGTAATCAGCTCACCAAAGATAATATTGATAATTTATCTAAGAGTTGGCTAGTCCAGAGCAAACGGCTTCTGGTAAAGACACATCAAATCCGTTATATGGTTTATGATTTGCCAATAAATCAGATGGTTATCGGTGTACCATGGTTCTTACTTGAACTGAAACATTTGGCTACTCCAGAAGTGATGGCTTTTGGTAAAGAGTTTTTAAAATCCATTAAAGTTCTAAAACATTGCTAGGGACTAGCAATATCTTAGTGTGGGGGATTGATGAGTGTCTAAATACTCATCATTTTTGTACAATATAAACTGCAAAATCATCTGAAAACACTCAAAAATGCTTCAAAATGATAAAAATATCACAAATCAGTGTTTTATGTGTTTTAAATGCAAAAAGATCAAAATCAGATGAAAAACGTATCAAGTTTGCAAAATTGGCAGTTTTAGTCCCCCAAGTTTCAAAAGTTGTCAAAAACAGTCCCTGGTATATCAAAATAAAGAAAAATGTCATTTAAGGTCCATGGGACTCAAAAGTTGTCAAAACAAACCCTTGAAATGTAAAATTTGCAAAACTACAACTTTGGTCCCTCAAGTTTGAAAATTGTCAAAAATGGTCCTTGGAAATTTTGAAAATGTCAAGTTTAGTCCTTATACTATTGAAGCTTGTCACTTTTAACCCTTGGATCAACTTTGATGAAATGGCAGCCTGGTCCCTCAATTTTCAGAATTGGCAACTTAGGTCCCTATGTTATTTAAGCCCTTTAAGCCATTGACCCCTTGTCATTATCCCTTTGTGACCCTGCCTAACCATTTTGACCCCCCTCAATTTGACCTCCCCCTTTATATTATCCTCTGGTCAATCCCAACAAGTCAAACAAACACCCACTTGGCGCCAATAAGTCTCCCCCTCCCAACTGCTGCCTGCAACACTCCACACAACCATCCCCCCCTCCTCTCCTTCACATTTTCTTGTCCCCTCCACCTCAACAAGCCTCCAAGAATCATTAATTGCCCTCCCCTCATATCACTCAACCTCTCCAGCTGTTAAACCAATTTTGGCGCCAAAATGATCAAACGGCCAATATCGACTCAAAGCATCCAACGGCCAAATTTATTGGTGGGAAAGGTTCAGAGTACAAGTGGAAGCAATTTTATATAAAAGGAAAGAGGAGAGAAGCAAGAAAGAGTAGTAGAAGTTAGTTTTAGTTTTTTCCTTAATGTCGTTTTTCTTAATAAATGTTGTAGTTTAATCAAAATGGTGTAATTTCAGTTTCCATGTATCACTTTCAAGTTAACAAATCATTGTATTAAGCTTTTGAGTTTTCAATCCAAGTTTTAGATAAAATTTCATGTTTCATGTTACTGTTTCAAATTTCATTCTCAAAATCTTATGTTTAAGCTTCCAGTGGCTTGTATTTAATCTCAAATAAGCTTGTATAAGCTTATGATAGCTTTGTATAAGCTTACATTCAAGGTTTAAGTGATTTTTGGTTCATGGTCAATAATAGTCAACTGTTGGTGCAAATTGGACTTGGTGATGGTATGTGGGTGATGCAGATGTTGATTAGGGTTGGAAATAGCTTAGTTTAGTGATCTTGGGTTTTGGTTTTGGTCTGCACTTAAGCTGGATCCATGTGAGTGAACTTTTCACTTTCAAATTTCTAGCCAATTTTGCATGTTATGCCTGTCTATGAATCTGTGATCATGAGTAGTTTTAATCTGTTTCATTAAGTTGTTTTTAGGTCTTATAACTCAGTTTGATCAATTGTTTTAGCTGGTTAAGGGTTTAGCTTAGAGTTGATTGCAAAACAGTCAATTATAGGTGTGTTTGGAATTGCTGATTTAACTGTGTTCTAGGCTTGTTCATTGGTTAAAGTCTTTTGGTTTATGCTTGTGTAGTTTATATTAACTCTTATTTGTCTTAGATTGTGCCTGCAACATCTTGAAAGTCAAAATCCCATGAAATATTTCCTAATGACTTAACTGTTGGAGTTGTGCAAATTCAAAATCTTGTTTTATGTTCAAATGTCATAAACAAAGCTTGCAGAGGTTCCATTTCTTCATATTACATCATATTCTGTCCACAAATCTAGATTAAAGTTCAATATAGTCAACATTGCAGTTTTGTTAAAAAGTCAAATGTGCAAAACCAGTTTTTAGCTCAACTAGAGGGAATTTTCATGGACTCATTTCTGAGCCAATCTAAGTGAAATTGTGGGTTAAATAACTTCAGCTAGTCTTGTTTCTTATTAGCATTTTTCCAGATTTTTATCAATTTTTTAGAAGCTTCATACTTGCTTGTCAAAATGGGGTCAAGTGCCCTGTGCAGGGCATTGAAACTGCACAGGGCTTGTGCAGTTTTTGCAACTCTTGCAGCCTGCTCATTTGAGCTTCACTAGGTCTGATTTTTGGTTTAGACACTCTCACCCAGGTCTAGTATAAGTTGCAAGTTTTAGTTTTTGGTTGCTAGCTTATTTGAGTGCTTATTCTTGGGCTTAAAGTAGGCACCCTCTTAACTGTTTTTGTGCAAAAGCTCAATTTCATCAAATCTGTGTTATCAGCTTATCAGAGGTTATAGCTTGTTGATTCTAGTTGCATTTTGGTTCTTTAAGCTTATTTAAGTTCCTGTTTTGGTTTGGTGCTTTTTGGATTCCATTTGCTTATCCAAGTGCTTATTTCAATAAGCTCTTGCTCATCAGTTCCATAATCTTACACATAACCCCATGTTTTTCTATTTTTCCTAGCTTCCTAACTTTATTTTAAGCTTTTCCTGAAATTTTCAGATTTTTCTAAGTTGGTTTGCTATTTTTCTGCATTTTAATCACTTTTTAGCACTTTTTAATTAGCTTTAAATACAAATAATTAAGAAAAGGTTCAAAAAAATAGTTTTTCATTTTTGTTAAGTTAAGATATATATATAAGTCATAAAAAATATTTTTCCATAATTTTCTTAGTTTAAAAAGTATTTTCTAGCATTTTAATTAGTTTTAAATAGTTTTAAATTAATAATAAATATATAAAAAGTCTAAAAAATATATTTTCAGTTTTAAAATTAGTTTTATCATATTTTAGATTTTTCTAAGTTATAATTTTATTTTTCTAGCTTTATTTCATATTTTCTTGTATTTTAAGCTTTTAATAAATAGTTTAAATAGTTTTTAATTAATAATAAATAATTAAATAGTTATAAAAATAATTTTCTTTTTCTATAAATTTTCTTTTATCATTAGGTTTGTAAAAGTGTCATTTTCATATTTGTAGGACTTTTATTTCTTAGATATCACTTTTTATTTTGTACGTTTACGTAATTTTATTTTTTTAAACGTATGTTTTAGGTTTTAAACGTTCATCACTTTAAAAATAGTGATAGCGTTTATTTAATATTTTTTATCTTTTTAATTTTCTTTTAAATTTGCATTTAAGTCGCTTTAATTTATTAACTTTTTCAGTAGTGTAATTATCCATCCAAATCCTTTCCGATCACTATCCTTAGTGATCATTCTATCGTCTGATCAAGTGTTCACACACCATTGAGTCTCCGTGGGACATAACGACCCGGGAATTCACTATATTCTCCTGGACTTCATTGTATTTGTGCTTAAGCTGTTTTAAGTCTGTTACGGTCGGCCATTCACAAGTGGCCGGCTTGTGTGATTAGACTTGACGGTTTTGCACAGATTAACCCTCTACCTCCAAAGGTAGATGGTTGGAGCTTTCAATACCATTTTTCTTTGTTTCACATAGTTCTCAACTCTCTTCCCTTTCTCTCTCTAACTTTCTCTCTCTAAACATTGTGAACGCCCCATATGGTTTGTGCTTTAATGTGTTTGTGAAATCCTATATCTTACTATTGGTATCAAGAGCCATGGTTTGATCACTCATCTTTCATGCTCTTTGTTTTTGGTGGAATTCATAAGGTTTTTGGGGTTATAAGTGTTTAGGAGAGTTTGAATCGTTTGGACAATTTCTAGTGTTAAAGTTTAAATTTTGATTGTACTTTTGTGTTTAGGATCATCATATGTTTTTAGGTTTTGAATTGGAAGGCTTAAATCATTGTGGTTTGGTTGTTTTTGATTGATAGAGTGGTTGTTTTTAAAAGTTGTACGAAGCGAGTTGAGCCACGGAGTTGAGTTTCTTGGAAGCGAGTTGCTTTGTTATTGGAAGCGAGTTGGTATATGTGATAAGGTTTTAAAATGTACCTTTTTGAGGGGTCGTTTAAGCCCTTATTTGATCACTTTTGTATCCGTTATTACTTAATATCGTTCCTTTTCACTTTTTAGGTCTCTTGAAGGCAAATTGCTGGAATGGCACTTATTTGGACAAAAAGGCGCGGATATACGAAGAAAATGGCCAAAGTCAAGAATCGAGACACTCAAGCTGCTGAAATACAAGGTGACGGCGTCACTGCTTAACTGCGACGCCGTCGGAGCATTTTGTGACGGCACATAAGCCAAATTTCTTATTTTCAAGTGACGGTGTCAGGCTTTAAAAGAGTAGGCCGTCGCAACTCAGACGGCCTAGATTTGATCCAGACGGCGTCAGAGACTGAAGGGGACGGCGTCACAAGCATAAGGTGACGCCGTCGCAAGACTAACGTGGCCAAGACGAAACCCTAATGACGGCGACCCGACGGCGTCACAACTCATAAGGTGACGCCGTCGCACTTGTAATATTATATATAGAATCCGAATTTTTCAGTTTTAGTGTGTAGTCTTTTGGAGTAAAAACCTAAACCGAACCAAGGTTGTCTTGTATAGTATTTTAGGGTTCCAAACCCTAACTTGCATCAAGAAAAGTTTTTTACTTCATTAATTCAATTATGTCTTCAATTATTTGTGTGTATGCTTGCATGTTCTCCATGTCCGGCTAATTTACTTGTGTGTTTGCTTAGGGAAGATGAAACTTAATTATTAAATATTGATTGGTTGTCTCTTATCTTGATTGGTTAATGAACTAGTAATGCGATAGGTCATTCGTTGTGTAATTAATGCTTGATTAATCTTTGTGAACCTTAGACTATAACACCTAGAGCGGTTGTAGGATAAACCACCCAAAGAGTGCCTTAGAGTTAGAGTTTATAATTTCTAGAGGTTATTGTAGACAAGACCCTTTGGTAAGTTCAAAGAGTTAGGGATAAATGCATACCCTACGACTTTAGACACACAACGCAATTAAGAATAAGGACGTGACAATTCAACCATCAATAGGAGATAATTAAGGAGTAATAAAACCTAAGTAAACACATCTTTAAACTATCATACGAGCACACAATAATTAGACATAGACTACATACACCTTAGATTAGATAATTAGACAAGTAGAGTAATCGGTAGAAATACCAACCCCCAAATCCAAACCCCGAGATTCGTACCTTTCCATTTTCTAAAAAACATAAAAAGATAAAAAAATAATCTTCCTCAACCCCAACCTTAGCGTAGTAACTTCTCACTAGCATTCCTATTCCCCTAGAGAACGATATCAATACCCGTGGCTTACCCTAATACTACACTACAACACTTAGGTTCACTGCCTAGGGTGTTATAAAACTTGCTCGAAGAAAAGGAAGTTCGTTTAACCCCGAACGACGCGTGTAGCGTTATCAAGTTTTTGGCGCCGCTGCCGGGGAATAGAATAGCTAGTTAGTAGTTCACCTCGTTTAGGTTTCTTTGCTTGATTCCTATCAAGTAAATTTTTTCTTATTTTTAGCTTCCTCGTAGTCTATCCCCCTTCTTCATGACCTTTGTTCGTAATCCCATCACTTTTCATCATGGAAGGTGATAACCACCCACCATTCATCAACCCACCACCAATTGACCCGCCAAGAGCCCGTACTCTTGGTGAATACTCGAGACCAAGCCACCTAGGCTATAGGAACACCATTGAGCTTCCCGACCAAGCCCAAACTACGGCCCTGCGATCTGACACCATCCGGTTGGTGCAAAACGGATGTGCATTCCATGGACTTCATTCCGAAGATCCAAATCAGCATCTAAGGGATTTCCTTAAAATTGTCGATTCCATCGACCTTGATGCTACTACTCGGGAGACCACGCGTCTGCGTCTCTTCCAATTCTCTCTACGGGACCAAGCTAGTAATTGGCTTGAGCGACTTCCCGCCGGCTCCATCTCAAGTTGGGATGATCTCACTTCTCGCTTCCTTGCTTAATTTTTCCCACCGGGAAGAACCACTAAACTTAGGAATGACATCTTGATGTTCCAACAACATCAAGGTGAATCTCTCTACAAAGCATGGACCCGATTCAAGGACTTACTTCATAAAGTCCCTCATCACGGCATTGATCTTTGGCTCCAAGTCCAAATCTTTTATGATCATGTCAATTTCCCCACAAAGCGATCCATTGACCAAGCGACCGGTGGAAAACTTAGTGATCTCACCGCGGAAGAATCATGGGGCATAATAGAGGACCTTGCCCTCTATGACAACGAAAGTTGGAATGACCCCCGTGAGTTGCCCAAAACCGTTAAGGCAATCTCCTTGCCTCCCATTGACTCACAATCTTCCGACCGTAGGATGCTCGAGCTTGAAGATCAAGTTAAATTCCTAATGAGTTCCTACGAAAATCCTAAGTCTTCACATCAAGTGAATAAAATCACTCTTCCTTGTGAGTTATGTAGTGGTCCCTATGACACTCGTGATTTCACAAGATTCCCCGAACAAGCTTTTGCGGACTACGCCTCCATGCATACCGACGGAGTGGGAGAGAAGTGGTACACTTTCAAGCCCGAACAAAACAACTTAGGAAACACTTACAACCCCTCATGGAGAAATCACCCTAACCTTAAGTGGAACCAAAACTCAAGCACACCCCAAAGCTCATCTAGTCCACCTAATAGGTTCAATTCTCTAAACACCGGGAACCCCACTAATCTTGAGGCAATTGCATCTAGATTCATGTCATCTCAAGAGACTCGATTGACTAAGCTTGAAGCCGATTTTAAGCGAAGACAAAGCGAGATGACAAACAAGCTTGATGCCCTCTTAAAAGCCTTTAATGAACGGGAAATTGGAGCACTCCCAAGTGACACTATAAAGAACCCAAAAGTGAATTCGATTTCGTCGACTTCATATTCTTGTTCACCATGGGAGAGTGCACATCCATGCCCCTCACACCCAACGGTTCACTCGGTAAATGCTATCAAAAAGGGTTCCAAGCCATCCAAAATGAGGTACCAAGGCCCTGCACCATTGGTAGAACCTACTCTTGAGAAACCCGTCAACCAAGAACCCAAACCTAATCTAGAGGAGGAGTACAAGGAACTCCATCAAGAAAAACCGGTTCTTGAAGTCTTAGCTCATGCACCTTATTATAATGCTTTAAAAGAAAAATATGAGTTAGAACTTAAACTTGGAAAACATGGGTCCACTTATGTGCGAAATAATCTACCTAAGAAGTTAGACGATCCCGGGCTATTTACTCTTCCGTGTAGGCTTGGAATTTCCAAACCTCTCGATGCTCTAGCCAACTTAGGATCATGCATCAATCTTGTATCGTTGTCCCTCCATAGAAGCCTTAACTTAGGTAAGATAGAATCAATGGAAACCATCTTAGGTCTAGCGGACGGTAGTGTTCCATATCCGGTAGGGATAATAAAAGACATGGTAGTACACGTAGGAGAATTAACTCTTTTAGACGACTTCCATGTGCTAGACATGAATAAGGACCCGACATGCCCATTACTAGTAGGAAGAGGATTCTTTGCTACCGCTAGTGCTATCATCGATTGTAAGATGTTCAAGATAGTGGTAGGAGAGGGGAGTGCTAGGTCAATCTAAGATGTCAAAAAGCATACATACTACAAAGAAGAGGAAATCCCACATGAGATTAGGTTGGATAGAGCGCCTTCTAGATATGGACCTTGGATAGATAAGAACCTCATAGGTCCACAACGACCTTTCTACTTAGATGAAGCCTTTGCTAGTTAAGCAACTTTCCATGAAAGAGAGATAGCTAGGGACATGGAAGTGAACCCGTTCGAGGACGCCTTAGTATTTAGGAAGATGACTGAATTCCTAGGAAGTTTGCCCGTCAACCTTGTCATGAATAGGTGGAAAATTGAAAAGCCTAAACATAAGTGGGATTGGAATAGACCGCCTAGTGATGGTAATGGAGAGTGGCACATTAGGATAACAATCTATGATCCCGATGGAGAAAAGTTTGAAAAGGCATATCGAACCGAACGTACTACTAGGAACTTAAATGATAAGTTTGATCCTTATGACATTGTTAAGGATAGGCTTACTTATATCGGTACGTAGGAGCACGACTACGAGTCTAGCTACAAGACTCATAAATAAAGAAAAGCGCTTCGTGGGAGGCAACCCATGCTTAATTATTTGTTTGTTAGTGTCATATATCTTTTATTGATTGTTTAATCTCATGTTTAAATTTGTAAAAATGCTCTATTTTGTTTTTAACCTCGTCTTAATCACATATAAAGGTATTTTACATAAAGGATAAGTGTAGGGAGGATTACACACGTTTTCAAAAGAAACGTAAACATGAGAATAACAATTAATTAAAAGATATATATGTGTGTGTTAAAACCAAAGATCCGGACTCAACTAGAGTGTATAATAACGATGATTGAATGTGCACAGCGGAATAATAAGAACACAATCAAAGTTACCAACAAGGCTTTTCTATTAAAACTAATGATCCTCTATGGATCTTTACACCCTCTCTATAGAGGTTTTTCTTGAATGTTTTTCTGAAAAGTTTTTATTCTAATACATAAGACCTAAGTTCCTTTTATAGACAAGGAACACTATTCCCTTTATTGGGAAAAGTACAAGCATGCAAATAAATAAATGTAAAACCCATACACATGCCCATGCTAACCTTGGGCAGTACACTAAAGCTATCCTCGGGCAGTACAATAATAAAGATGGGCTAGCATTAAATAATCCTGCGCCTCCCTATCCTACGTGGATTCACTCTATTAGCATAATCACGATTTCGCTTTACTACTTCATTAGAAAATGTAACTTCAGCAGAATCCACTTGTGCTTCAGCGAAACCACGGCTTCACTACTCGAGATTACGGCTCAGACTTCAACTGTTTCAATACTTCAGTAGATTCCACGGCTTCAGTACTTCAACTGTTTCACTACTTCAGTATAATAACTTCAGCATAGTTCCTACTTTGTATGTTTATTTTACTTCAGCAGAAACTCTTCTTCAGCAGAATCCATTGTTTCTCGATCAGCAGAATCACTGTTTCACAGAATTCCCAACAATCCTCCCCTAAACTGTAATTTAAATGATACTGATTGTAGAAGCCAAGAGGATTGGATCATTTAAGTTCAGTTCGAACTTTAATAATTTCAGAACTAGAGGATTGAATCATTTAACGAAAAAATTTCCCAACAATCCTTCCCAACAATCTTTAACACTTCAGAACCAGAGGATTGTACTCGAACAGCAGTAGCAAATAACCAAAACAATTACATCTCTATGATGACCAATCTTTGAAACGCCAGGTCTTTGCAGCAACAAATGACATATGGTACATCAATACATATCAGTTTCAAACTATTCTCATCACATCCAGGTGTGTTAACTCCTGTGAGAGGTGAATCATTAAAAATAATGGATTTGATGTCTCTTTACCAATAGCCATCACTACTGGAGTAGCCAAATGTTTAAGTTCGAAAACTATGGTACACTGATAACCATCTGATTTATTGGCAAACCAGCAACCATATAACGGATTTGATATGTCTTTACCTGGAGCCGTTTGCTCAGGACTAGCCAACTCTTTGATGGAATGCCGTCATCATCATGGTGAGATGATTACCATTTATGGATTTCATCAGCCTTTACCACAAGCCATAATCTTGTGGGCTAGCCAACTCTTGTGTCAGAAAGACATGGTGAGATGAAAACCATGAGTGGTGGGGTAATGAACCAACACCAAAACCTGCAATCAAGAATGAGTAAAAACTGAACACATGCAGGTTAGAGGTTTTTTTTTTTTTTTTTTAATCACTAAACACAAGACATAACACGGATTTTTTTTTTTTTTTTTTTAACTAAGAAAGAATAAAAATAACCAAAACATGTACAAGATACCATCAAGCAGTAGCAGAAACCAAAGACATTTGTAGTGTCAGCAGAAACACTAAGCCTCCCCTTAGGCGTATGAGGATCCAACAGCTGAAAAAATGGTTAGAATACAAGAAAACACTACTATAAGCCTCCCCTTAGGCGTATGCCTCCCCTTAGGCTTATGCCTCCCCTCAATCAATGCACCTGACAACGACCATTGTTCTTGGGTACCCAGAATGAACCTTTCTTTTGAGTTTTCCAAGAATAACATTTTGAGGGTTTAACAACAGATGCCACACTAACTCCACCTTGTGCCTTAGTCATATGAGATACATATGGTGTATATGACTGAAAATAAGAACTTTTAGGTCTGTAGGGCAGTACACTAGAGAGAACTGGAAAAGGCCTATTAAGCCTGTCAGCAGAAACAGATGCATACACCTTTGGTTTACCAGTAGGAACTGGTTTACCTGCTCTCACATGTGCAGCTTTGGGAACAAATGGAGGAATACTAGCAACATTAGTCCATGTGGGTCTAGAAGTCTTATGGCCAGAAGAAACACCCATCCTTTTCTCATGATAATCACAGTCTTTAATAAGATGGAGTTTACTACCACACACAAAACAAGATTTCTTCTTAAATGACTTATTCTTAACACAACTTTGTTTATTACATTTAAACTTATCAAAAACAGATCTAGAAGCAAAATTGTGTTTAACAGAATAAGCAACTGGCTTTGTTTTGAGCTCATCATCAGCTACTATGGACTTGGGTGTGGTCATGGGTGTGTGCTTAGGTGAGTCAGACTTCTCACTTGAATCACATGAGGCATAGTCAATGGACTTTAGGTCTGATGACTTGTCACTTGTAGAACAAGAGACAACGTCGTAGTTTTGCTACTAAGGTCTGGTAAGTCACTTGACTTTTTGCCATACAAATGGTGTGATCCATCAAAGTCAACTGGAATGGACAGGTCAATAGGCATGAATTCACCTCTAATAGGTCCAGGGACAGCATGCAATTTACCTTCTTTTACAAAGTTAGCTAACCCTGCTGGTGTTGATTTACGACTATCATTCCTAGCTTCCAATCCTACATACTTTTGAAAACCTAAGCCTATAGGAGTATTAGGATTTTGACTAGCATAGATGTGACTAGCTAACTTGTTTCCATTCAATAACCATTCTTTATGCCTAGCAATTTCCTCATCTAGTTTCTCTTTAAGCTCTAGGTTCTCAGACATAGCTTCATCCTTTTCTTTCTCAGACAGTTTTAAGTAATTATTTGCAACTTCTAGATCAAACTGTAACACCTTTATCTTTTCTTCATAAGCTATTTGATTCTTTTGAAACCATACTTTTTGTTTTTCTAAGGTTTTTAAAGCATGTTTATAAGCTTCATTGTCAACATAGCATGCATTATACTTAGGTTTCATATCATCATATGCTTCTTTTAGTTCATTATATCTCTCTTTACAACTATAATCACAAGTATGTACCTGAGAGATGCCCATAAAAGCAATTGGCGGACTGGCAAATCCTTCAGCATAACCTTCAGCATCAACTTCTTTGCTCATCTTCTTGAAATCAGCCTTTTCACCATACCTTGCTTTGAGAGCATTCCATATAAGACTTCCATCATCCATATGGCGAAAATCGCTACATGATCGCAGGAATAGATTTAAGCAAGATAGTTCGGCCTTTGACTCTCTTTGCACACCATGTGTTCATCGCAAGTCGATGGAGGACGAATAATGAAGTTACCATCACGATCACGTCCAACCCTTTTAAATGTTGCCATTTTGGATCACCTTCCGGACATTCATATCATTATTCATGATCCAGTGTTCCATCTTCTTAGCCCAGACTTCGTACTCAACATCCATTAAATAAGGAAACACAACATCATCCCTATTATTATCAAATTCTGCCATGTTGAGGAGAAAAGATTGCACAGAGCTAAATGTAGCAGTAAAATTCCAACAACAACCTTATGAACTTCAGCAGAAACAATAAAATAGTGGGGACCAAAATTTTGTTTAACCTTACGTAAACCTTCAGCAGCAACGGCGGAGAGAAAAAATTTGACTACACGTGTGATCTCATGTGATAGACCTCTACACTTTGTAACCCACGTGATAACCCAATAGACCAATCAGATTAATGATCCACACCATAACAATCATACATCACCCCACATTGAATTTCAGCAGAAATGAATAAAAATTCTGTCAGCCAATCAGGTAACCCTTTTCCCCACGTCAACCAATCAAAACCCTCGTGGGTTACGAACACAGTCAAAGTGTTTATATCATACCACGACAAGAATATGGAAATCAAATTATTGACCCCATCAATCTTTTTTTTTTTTTTTTTTTTTTTTTTTTTTTTTTTTTTTTTTAATTTTTTAAGTATAAAGACGACACTTTTTGGTCTTTAGTGACACTTTTTGGTGTTACTAAAAACTTGAAAAATTTAACTTACATGATGGTGTTGCAGCGGTTTTCGGCATGTGTATCTTTTGACTGAGACCTCAGATCAACAATCCCTTCGGTGGAAAGTTAGATGAGTATATAGAGAAGCTCCAGCCAAAATTTCAGCCTGATCCAACGGTTCACGAAAAAATTATGATCGTTTGAAAACTGTTCTGCAGAAACATTACGAATTTTTAACGAACTGCGAATTTTGTATCGTCTTCGAAAAACCTTGTAAACTCAAGATCGAGAGCCAACCTGCTCTGATACCAATTGTTAAACACAAAGACCTTGAAAGATCTTTAAGCACTCGGAGATCGTTAGTGTTGCCAATGTAATCACAAGCAAACTAATAGAAGATCTCTACAACTTGGTATTGTAGCGGAAAGTAAATACAAGTTATAATAACTAAGAACGCTTTTGATCCTCTATGGATCTTTGATTATTGAAACTCTATGTTTCAGATATTTTTACCAAGACTTGAAAGACTATTCAAAAACTTATCTATTACAAACTATATTCGTTCCTTATATAGGCAAGAAACCCTAAAATGAGCGTTTACAATGTACGCTCCTAATACTAACAATGTACTGCCCAAGGTTAGCATGGGCATGTGTATGGGTTTTACATTTATTTATTTGCATGCTTGTACTTTTCCCAATAAAGGGAATAGTGTTCCTTGTCTATAAAAGGAACTTAGGTCTTATGTAAAACCCATACACATGCCCATGCTAACCTTGGGCAGTACACTAAAGCTATCCTCGGGCAGTACAATAATAAAGATGGGCTAGCATTAAATAATACTGCGCCTCCCTATCCTACGTGGATTCACTCTATTAGCATAATCACGATTTCTGCTTTACTACTTCAGTAGAAATGTAACTTCAGCAGAATCCACTTGTGCTTCAGCAGAAACCACGGCTTCACTACTTCAGTAGATTCCACGGCTTCAGTACTTCAACTGTTTCACTACTTCAGTAGATTCCACGGCTTCAGTACTTCAACTGTTTCACTACTTCAGTAGAATAACTTCAGCATAGTTCTTACTTTGTATGTTTATTTTACTTCAGCAGAAACTCTTCTTCAGCAGAATCCATTGTTTCTCGATCAGCAGAATCACTGTTTCACAGAATTCCCAACAGTGTGTTTGTTCGAGTCAAATGCTTGTATCGAGTCATAATGGATGTTTTGCAAAAAAATTTCCAGATTCTAAAGATGTAAATTTTCCAGAATTTTTTCCAGAAAATCGCAGACCAGTTTTTGTCAAGATAACCTGACGGCGTCAGGATCGCAACCTGACGGCGTCAGGAAGGAGTAAAAATAACAGATTACTTTTTTCTCGTTTTCTGAGCTACTTATAAAATTTTGGAATTTTCCAGGTCTTAATTTTCCAGAAATTCTGTAAACATCCATTCCACAAGCATTATATCCTAGTTTAGTCGAGTCTTATATATATTATTACCGCCGATTTTACGCGAAGGTTTCGTTTGTTTTCTTCAAGTGTGCAGGTTTAATTTATCAAGAAGAAGTTACATAAGATTGGAAGGAGCTTTTCACGCATATATTCTTCTTGGAAATGATTTAACCACTACTCCACACACGGATTCTACCGAGCTAATCAGGGGAGTATTAGTTTCTTTCGTTTTTCATTACCTTCCATTATCATAACTTTGATACTTTCGGAGAACATTGGGGACAATGTTCAGTTTAAGTGTAGGGAGGGAAAATAAAACGGGAACTTTGAAACTATGCTTATCCTTGATTATTTGCTTTGTCCAATTGTATTTGTGTAATAAACCATGAGAAAATGTCGGTTAGGGTAATTTTGGCACCAAATTTAAAATATTTTATGACATATACGAGTGGGCCATTAGTCTTAACAAAAGCGTCTCACGGATAGGAAGTTGCATGACTAGCACAAAAACCCTTTACCACCTAAATTCCACCCAAAATGTGAGGATCGCCCTTAGATTAGTAGGAATTAAAGCATTCATCTTTAATGCTTAGAGTGTGAACCGGTAGTATAATAGATTCGAGAACTTGTTTTGTGATGCATTCCGAGATCGCTAGTAAGACTACACTTGTGTAGTTAGGAATAACTAAATGATAAGAGGCATTAGGATAACCCTTGTTTGATACCCGTAATATAATTACTTCTTCCACCTCGGTTGAGTAATTCCCCCACACCCTTTGCGTTGTACTCATTTTTAGTACACGATACCCCTAGTTAACCCCTCTGAGCCTATCCTTTTCGCGGTTCTCTAGATTTTTCGGTTTTCCGGAATATCAATGAAGAGCATTGTTTACACCCCACCCCCAAATATACACCCAAATCGCCTTAGCCTACCCTGTATGCACTCACTTTTAGTGCATTATTGTTATCACCCTAAACCCTTAGTTCAATTATCTAGTTGCTTGCATAAGTTGCTAAGTCGATTCATATCCTTTGTACACAGTTTTGGGACGATTGGGACTCATGGGAAAAGTTAAAATTTAATGACTGGAAGGGAACGTTTAATTCCCTTATTTGCGTAAAAATATACCCCAAGTGTTTTGATCTTTTCAATTCGGGTCAAATTAGTGTTAGAGTAATAAAAACTCAAGTGTAGGGATGTGCCTATAAATCCTTATCATTTTGATGTTACCGTAGAGGATGGTAGAGTAAAAATGTATGAAAAAAAAATCGAAAAAAAAATAGAAAAAGAGAAAAAAGAAAAAATAGAGTGTAAAAAAAAAAGAAAAAAAAACACATACGGGCTACCATCCTAAATCTATCCTTTAAATTTATGTTTGTGTGTTTCAGTTATCTACAGTTTAGAGTGTCGAGTCTTGGCTTAGCAACGCCATTCTTCGTATGCTTGTAACATAGAGATTTTTGACTTGCCACCACTAAATAGCCTATCTCACCAAACCCTTTGTTTCCCTACCGTAAGCCTAATGTTACAACCCTTTAAAGACCTCTTTGATAGTCTTTCCTAGGTGCTTACGCCAAAGCGATGGAGGTTTGATCTATTCTCAAGCCTATGGTAATCTATGTACTAGGACCGGTCAATGAGTGTTTATCTTCCATTTCCAACTTGATATATTTCATATATACCCGAGAGATGTGAGTATCCAAACACCCCATGTGAGGTGCTAGTATGTAATTTTCGTGCTTGTTATGACTTTTGCGGGGCTTATATGTGTTGTGGACTATTTTAAACCAATGCTTCATGACCCCTAACTTATAAATTAATTGGCTAAAAGCACATTTGCTTGAGGACAAGCAAATACCAAGTGTAGGGATATTTGATAAGGTTTAAAATGTACCTTTTTGAGGGGTCGTTTAAGCCCTTATTTGATCACTTTTGTATCCGTTATTACTTAATATCGTTCCTTTTCACTTTTTAGGTCTCTTGAAGGCAAATTGCTGGAATGGCACTTATTTAGACAAAAAGGCGCGGATATACGAAGAAAATGGCCAAAGTTAAGAATCGAGACACTAAAGCTGCTGAAATACAAGGTGACGGCGTCACTGCTTAACTGCGACGCCGTCGGAGCATTTTGTGATGGCACAAAAGCCAAATTTCTTATTTTTAAGTGACGGTGTCAGGGTTTAAAAGAGTAGGCCGTCACAACTCAGACGGCCAAGATTTGATCCAGATGGCATCAGCGACTGAAGGGGACGGCGTCACAAGCATAAGGTGACGCCGTCGCAAGACTAACGTGGCCAAGACGAAACCCTAATGACGGCGACCCGACGGCGTCACAACTCATAAGGTGACGCCGTCGCACTTCTAATATTATATATAGAATCCGAATTTTTCAGTTTTAGTGTGTAGTCTTTTGGAGTAAAAACCTAAACCGAACCAAGGCTGTCTTGTACAGTATTTTAGGGTTCCAAACCCTAACTTACATCAAGATAAGTGTTTTACTTCATTAATTCAATTATGTCTTCAATTATTTGTGTGTATGCTTGCATGTTCTCCATGTCCGGCTAATTTACTTGTGTGTTTGCTTAGGGAAGATGAAACTTAATTATTAAATATTGATTGGTTGTCTCTTATCTTGATTGGTTAATGAACTAGTAATGCGATAGGTCATTCGTTGTGTAATTAATGCTTGATTAATCTTTGTGAACCTTAGACTATAACACCTAGAGCGGTTGTAGGATAAACCACCCAAAGAGTGCCTTAGAGTTAGAGTTTATAATTTCTAGAGGTTATTGTAGACGAGACCCTTTGGTTAGTTCAAAGAGTTAGGGATAAATGCATACCCTACGACTTTAGACACACAACGCAATTAAGAATAAGGACGTGACAATTCAACCATCAATAGGAGATAATTAAGGAGTAATAAAACCTAAGTAAACACATCTTTAAACTATCATACGAGCACACAATAATTAGACATAGACTACATACACCTTAGATTAGATAATTAGACAAGTAGAGTAATCGGTAGAAATACCAACCCCCAAATCCAAACCCCGAGATTCGTACCTTTCCATTTTCTAAAAAACATAAAAAGATAAAAAAATAATCTTCCTCAACCCCAACCTTAGCGTAGTAACTTCTCACTAGCATTCCTATTCCCCTAGAGAACGATATCAATACCCGTGGCTTACCCTAATACTACACTACAACGATTAGGTTCACTGCCTAGGGTGTTATAAAACTTGCTCGAAGAAAATAAGTTCCTTTGACCCCGAACGACGCGTGTAGCGTTTTCAATATGCGACTCGGCTATTTAGCGAGTTGACTCTTTATTCGACTTGGGTTCTAAGCGAGTTGTTTTTTTAAGCGACTTGAGTTCTAAAGCGACTTGTCTATTAAGCGAGTTGTACTGTTAGCGAGTTAGTTTCAGCGACTTGGTGGTTAAGCGAGCTGTCTCTGTATGCAACTTGGCTATTTAGCGAGTTGACTCTTTATGCGACTTGGGTTTTAAGCGAGTTATCTGTTAAGCGACTTGTCTTTTGCCGACTTGACTACTTAGCGAGTTGATACCGAAGCGAGTTGACTGTTTTTCTACTTGTCTATTGAGACTTGTCAATTCTTTGTGCTACATTTTTACGGTTGTTCTTTTTGTTTAGTAAAATCCCGTGAAAGAATCAATTTCCCGGTTTAATCAAAGAATAGTAAAATCCCGTAGAACTTGTAATCATGTCTAACATCATGCCTACTATCGTTTCTTCTGTTGCTGAGGACGTTCAAGCAGATGGATCAGATACTCATCCACATATGCTTGACAAAACTGATTATGACTCATGGGCTCAAAGAATCAGGTTGTACTGTTTGGGAAAAGAAAATGGGGTCAACATTCTCAAATCAATTGATGAAGGACCTTATCAGATTGAGACTACAAGAGACATAATTGATACTGTTGCAGATGGAACAATGATCTTTGGATTGGACAGACCAAAGACGTATGATGAGCTCAGTGATAAGGAGAAAAAGAGATTTGATGCTGATATCAGGGCTTCAAACATTATACTTCAGGGTCTTCCAAAAGATATCTACAAGCTTATCAACCACAACACTGAAGCCAAGGCGGTTTGGGATAATGTCAAGATGCTTCTCTCGGGTTCTGAATTAACTAAGGAAGACAGAGAATCACAGCTGTATGATGAATTTGAGCACTTTAAGATGAAACCAGAAGAAAGTATCTATGAATATTACGTGAGATTCCACAAGCTTGTGAATGATATGAGGAATATCAAAATGACCATGCCAAATATTCAGCTGAATTTAAAGTTCGTGAACAACATGAATCCCGAATGGCACAAATTTGTCACCTCTATGAAGCTAACCAAAGGATTAAAGAACACCAACTATGAGCAACTGTATGCCTTCCTGCTTCAGAATGAGAGACATGCCATGTTTGAGCGAATGATTATTGATCAGTTCAAATCTAAACAGGGAGAATCAAGCTCATCAAATGACTCAACAGCCTTTTACTCAAATGTTGGAATTACCACCAAAGCTTCTCAAGTCATACCTACGGGTAACGGTAACTACAAGCTCATTCCCGATCCGAGGTTCAAGCAACCTGATGCTGATGCAGTTATGGAACACTTCATCAATCAACTGGCCCTTATGGTTAAACAAAACTTGACTCTTACCCCACATACTAACAGTCTGCACACCAACAATGAAATCAGAACTGCATCCAATCTTCACAACCATGCTATGGTCAGAGATGGAAAAGTTATGGTACAACCAGTTCAAGGTAGGCAGTATGAACAGGGAAGAGGTAGAGTTGGTGGAGGGTATGTGGCTAATCAGAATAGTGGAAGGAATGCCAATCAAGGACAAGTGAAGCCAATTAAGTGCTACAACTGTGGTGGTAGTGGACACATTGCAAGGAACTGCACATCTCCAAAACGCCCTCAAAATGCTGAGTACTTCAGGGACAAGATGCTGCTGGTGCAAGCTCAGGATAATGGAGCTGCTTTGGATGGAGAGGAACTGCTGTTTCTTGCTGAGGGAAATGCCAAAACTTATGATGCTGATGTGGATGAACAGCCAGTGCAGGGTATGGGTCAGAACAATCCAAATGCATTTCAAGTAGCTGACTGTGATGCTTATGATTTGGATGTGGATGATGAACCAACTGCCCAGACAATCTTTGTTAGCCTCGCTTTTTATAAAGATAACGTCACTTACGTGAATTGGACTAGATGCGTAGTATACTTTGCCCATAGGGACTACTATCATTTAAGTGGCAAAGTTAGAGCCTATAAATACCCCTCATGACTCTCCATGAGGGGTGAGGTGAAGAATTTAGTTAAATGTAGTGTTTGGTTTATTCAATAAAAGTTATCCTTATCTTCTCCTCACTCTCTCTACTTTCTCTCATTAAAAAGATGAAGATCTTCATCTTCCTCCACCAACCTCGACCTCCAAACCACATAAATCTCATATGTTTTTCGGTCCTAACAGGTGGTATAGAGCCATGGTTATCTTTTGTTGATTTATGTTGGTTTTTGATACATGTTTAAACTGTTTTTTAGCTATTTTTGTGGGTCGAAATTTTTTTTTCCGAATATTGTGGGAAAACAGTTTATACAAGTTTTTTATGTATCCTTTTGGTCAAGTCATATGGTCTATTCTAGTGTCAAATCTGTCTTGTGTCAATACAGAGTATTATTGTCCATGTCAGTTTTGGTTATCTTTTATTGACTTGTAGTACCAAATCTGTGAAAATGGTCCATTTTTTGTGGTTAAACCGTCATATTCATGTGATCAAAACGGGTCAAAGGAAGCATCTTTATGATGCTTTACTGGGTTTTTATGAAGATTGACGGAAAAGCTGGTCGGAAAATCTCGCCGGAAAAATGGTCAAAGGGTCAAAACCCTAAACTTACGCCTAAGGAGCATCTACAGAAATATTTACGCATAACTGTGAAGTTTTGGGTAAGAAATGTTAAGCGTATGTTTACGCGTAAGCACCAGGTTTTACGCCTATGCAATGTTACGTGTAAGGGTTTACGCATAAGAAAAAAACAAAAAAGTGTTACGCGTAATGTTAATCTTTACGCATAAGGGACTCAAGCTTTACGCCTAAAAAGTTATGCGTAACAATTTTTTTTCGTGCAAGATCAGAACAATAACCTTATGTGTAAACACAACAGGACCATAGACCACAACGACACATACCATATACCACAAAATACTATTCGACGTCAGTCCATATAAACTTTATCAGATCCGAAACTAATACCATAATTTCAACTCCAATAACATCCAACCATATTGTTGGGAATTCTGTGAAACAGTGATTCTGCTGATCGAGAAACAATGGATTCTGCTGAAGAAGAGGTGAAGTAAACATACAGTAAGAACTATGCTGAAGTTATCTTCTACTGAAGTAGTGAAACAGTTGAAGTTGAAGCCGTGATCTACTGAATCTCAGAAGTAGTGAAACAGTTGAAGTACTGAAGCCGTGGAATGAAGTAAAGACGTGGTTTCTGCTGAGCACCGTGGATTCTGTGAGTCGCTCCGAAGTGTAGAACAATCGTGTGTTATTATGATTTCAATTGCAGTATTTTAATGCTACCATCCCAGCTTTATTATTGTATTGCCCGAGGATAGCTTTAGAGTTTAGCGTACCCCAGGTTATGGGCATGTGTATGGGTTTTACATTTATTTATTTGCATGCTTGTAAATAAATGTAAAACCCATACACATGCCCATGCTAACCTTGGGCAGTACACTAAAGCTATCCTCGGGCAGTACAATAATAAAGATGGGCTAGCATTAAATAATACTGCTCCTCCCTATCCTACGTGGATTCACTCTATTAGCATAATCACGATTTCTGCTTTACTACTTCAGTAGAAATGTAACTTCAGCAGAATCCACTTGTGCTTCAGCAGAAACCACGGCTTCACTACTTCAGTAGATTCCACGGCTTCAGTACTTCAACTGTTTCAATACTTCAGTAGATTCCACGCTTCAGTTTCAACTGTTACACTACTTCAGTAGAATAACTTCAGCATAGTTCTTACTTTGTATGTTTATTTTACTTCAGCAGAAACTCTTCTTCAGCAGAATCCATTGTTTCTCGATCAGCAGAATCACTGTTTCACAGAATTCCCAACACATATCCATCATATCCTCCATCTTTTACAAGACTCAATCATAACGAAATACATATTAATCTCAGAAAGGATTCAATGTTAATCTTTTATAGATTTTTTGTTGAACCCTGCTCATCACAGATCTCCATGTGTGAAGCTTTGCTTCTTTATTCATATCCGAAAAAGGTTAAAGATTTTTAACAAGAGTGTTAAAATCGTTTTTCCCTTTTCGATTATTCAACACAAAAATGACTACAACTCATAAACCTACCTTAGACCCAAGAAGGACCTTGATGAGTTCTTCTAATTGGTTCGGATTGAGCATAACTTAAAGAAAGATGCTTAGTTTGTGATTATTTTCGTGTTACAGAAACTGAGATTGAGAGATGAGTGTTGCAATTGATGGAGATAGAGATGAGATGTATATGAGCTGTTTGTGAGATAAAGGGAGCGTATCTGTTTTCCAGATATGTGGTAGGCGGATGTTTATCTGTGAAGTGTATTTTAGGTTTAGGTAAAATGGGATATGTGTTATCCTTATAACCGGATATCAGTATGGTTGGATCAGGTTGGTATCTCATGGACTCGGGCTGTGGATCCAACTCTCTCGTGGGCTGATATCTACAAGGGATGGCTTTTGGAATTGTATAAGGGATGGGCTGAGATGGACTATACATGGGCTGTCAAACGTTTGCTATCTAAAATTCATTTTTTAGATACAAAATTTTGATAATATTTTGAAAAGAAATGGTATTTTTTAGTATTGTATTAATTTCACGGGAGGATACAATATTCACGGGTTGAGCGAAAATCTGAAAAAATGACTACGGGGTTTTTGTACGGTATTATTGATGCGAAATTGACGTGACATTTCACGGGTGGACTTCTTTATCGTTGAGACGTTGGTTGGTTGGATGCATGTCTCAAGATAACTTGTTGGAGCACATTATGAAATTTGACAATCTGGTTATGACTAATGTAAGGAGTTACGTTGTAGTGCTCAGTGTCACACGCCGTTGTGGATTGTTCAAAAATTTAGAACAAGCAGTAAGTCACAAAGTTGGGATGTTTACTTCCTTTTCAAGTTAGTCGTATCGGGTTTTCTCCATATGTGGACATTACTATTAGCCGGTGAATTCAAAGGAGGTTCGTTTTCAGGTTGGTCTGAGAGAATTTATTGAGAGTATTTTTGCGACATATTCTCACGGAAATTATGATCAAGCTATGATGTTTTAATTTTGCATCAAGAAGGTAATACGGCATGTACGCAACACTATGATGATTCCGATAGCTCGCAACCATCAGGAGGGAGAAGTTGCTATTTCATCTTCTGTAATTGGATTACGAAGGGATTTGTGCTTAAGACCGAAGAAGGAGAAGTAGTGTGGTGTACATCGGGGCTTTTTACCAATTTGAATGCAATACAAAGTGAGTTATGTTGTTACGATGTTCAAAGAACGACAACCATTGTGGACAACCATTGTGCTTCAAGTGTTTACTTTCTCCGCTGCGTGTTGGAAGAGTGTTGTCGGTTCAGGAGGGAGCAAAAGAAAGAAAAAGGCTCACTAGTTAGGAGGGAGTAATAACCTAACTAGACCGTTACAGTTGAAGTTCAGAGCTACAAGAATTTGTGCCGTCAGCGCCAAAGATAAAATGCCGAGGTCATCGGAAGGGAGAACTTCAAGTTTGCCTCAGCATCTAGACTACAAAGACTCTGCGCTTCAAGAAAGTCAACATTGTTCATTACTATTGTAATTTACTTTGTTTTGTATTTATAGGTCTCATTGTAACCATTCACGTGTGACGCTATCTTGGAGGGATATTGTTAGCCTCGCTTTTTATAAAGATAACGTCACTTACATGAATTGGACTAGATGCGTAGTATACTTTGCCCATAGGGACTAGTATCATTTAAGTGGCAAAGTTAGAGCCTATAAATACCCCTCATGACTCTCCATGAGGGGTGAGGTGAAGCATTTGGTTAAATGTAGTGTTTGGTTTATTCAATAAAAGTTATCCTTATCTTCTCCTCCCTCTCTTTACTTTCTCTCACTAAAAAGATGAAGATCTTCATCTTCTTCCACCAACCTCGACCTCCAAACCACATAAATCTCATATGTTTTTCGGTCCTAACAATCTTCATGGCTAGCATTTCTCCAATGGTCTCTCCAAAGGTCTCATCATCTAAGCAAGCTGGTCCATCCAAAGAATCAATCATCTCAGAGGTATTAAAATTATATGATGAAGTTGATGAGCAAAAGATACATGATAAAGTGCAATCACATGAAATTTGTGAAACAGATATTGTTAATATGGGTAATAGTAATATTGTCCCATATGATCAATATGTGGTCCAAAGTGAAAATGTGATTGAACCAAGTGATGCATCTTCTGCAGTCAATGATGACTATGTTTTTAATGAATTCACTCCATGTGCCCCTGATGATTCTGTTATCTCTGAACTTAATGCCTATAAAGAACAAGTTGCCATTTATGAACAACGCGCTAAGTTTGAGTTAACCACTCGTGAGCAGGAAATGGATGACCAAATGCGTACAATTATTAGAAAAAGTAACTTTAGGGAAGAAATACTAAAACAAGAGCTAGATTCCTTAAAAGAAAAGCTTAATAAAACGGCTAAGCAAAAACAAGAACTTCAAGAAAATGTGAAAGTGCTTAAGCAGGAATTTAATGCTAAGGAATCAAAACTTTTAAATGAATTTTCCAACCTAAAAACTTTGAAAAACAAACTTGAAAACAAATTGTACGTACAAGGAAACACCATTCAGACTGCACACATGATCACTAAGCATAGCGTTCTAAGTGACAAACATAGTGTTGCATTAGTTGATGAACCAAACCCTGAAGCATGTAAGAAAGCTAGAGAAGCACAGAAGGTAATTTATGATGGCAATGAAATCCTTAAGCCTAGGCAAAAACCTAGTTGCGCTAAGAATACTGAGGAAGATAGGCAATTAAAAGAAGTCACTAGAAAGAAATTGGATGAAAAACTTAAGAGCCCTTCATGCATAGAAAAGAAAATTAGTTATAAAACACCCAACTATGCTAAAGATAATTGGATTGCATTTAACAAGTTTAGACCTCAAACACAGCTGACCCCTGAACAAGTGTTCTGGAAAAAGGATATGGACATGAAAAAAGCTGATGAGTTTGTTGAACAGAATCCCCCATGTAGGAGAATGCTTCCTGCCACTGTATATCCCCCCAATACACCAATGCATTTAGTCCCTAGATCTATTCCCACTAAGAGCAAGACCTTAATCAGTCAGTATGTCATTTATCAATTATTTGTTGATTTTGAGAAGATGTGTAAGAAAAAGATTACACCTACTGGGATAACTGAAGGGGAGAGGGGTTTTGAACAAACTAAAGAATGCTATTTAACTGAGGTCATGCCTTTCTTTAAACAATTAAAAGGTCAATTTGAGAGTCTTAAGAAGGGGATGGATTCAGATATTAAGGAAATGGAAAAGGAATTTGATGCAATGATAGTTGAGGTCAATGACTATGAGCGAGAACTAAAATATAATGAGATTGAGAGGAAAAACTTGCATACCTTAAATGAGAATCTGATTTCTGAATGTATCACTCAAGATGTGTTTTACACTGCCACGAATTGTTCAATTAATGCATCTCAATTTCATGAATTATCTGTTGCTCTGAAAGTCTCCCATGATCGTGTCATTGAGCTTGAGAAAACTAACTCTAAATTGCATGAAAAATTTGAACGGGATGATCATGATAACCTGGTGAAACAGTTTTCTAAATTGGAAGTTGAGCATCTTGCTTTGCAATTAAAATATCAACATCTAAAAGAAAATGTTAAAACCTCAAATATCAAGACATCCTTGGATGCTCCTGAATTTGATGCAGTTTTTGAAATCAGCAAACGTGATGAACAGATTCGAGCTCATTGTAACACGATCAGAAAAATGAGAACCCAAATTTCACAATTAAAGGGTGAAAAGAAAAATGTGACAGGCTCTCAAATGCCTCCTCCTTTAGATTCTCAAAGTTTTCATAGTTTTCATCTTCAAAACTTAGTTAATGTTCTACAAAAGGAAAATGAGAGTTTTCTAGAAGAAAATGAAAAGGTGAAACAACACTTTAAAGAGTTATATGATTCAGTAAAAGTCACTCATGACAAAAACAACGAAATAATAACATCTTTACAAAAAGAAATTAAGAATCTAAGGAGTCAGGTAAAAGGGAAAATGCCACTGGTCTTTAATGAGAATGTTGCATCAAAGTCATCTGCAGACTGCAAATATACTGTGACTGTTAAATACATCCCTCCTCATCTTAGAAATAACGAACTTGCATTTCATAACTATCTCGCTCACCTTAAGGATAGTCTAGAATGTCTCCGTGAGATTGTAGAAGAGGATTTCATAAATAAGCCACTTGATAGAGAAATTAGGTTTGCTTGCATTCAGGCCAAACGATCTCAGGAGCTACTAGAATGTTTAAGAGCCACTTGTCCTAAATCCTTAGGTGCGAAAGATAAAGTTGTGATGCCTTGTTCTATGCCTAGTGCCAAGTATGCAACCCATTCTATTCCCAATATTAAGAAAGTGAACTCTAGAGTACCTTCACTTAGTTTAGATCCCTGCACGTCTAATTCAGGAATGCAAAAGGTAGCCCAACCAACAAATGTTCCCATAATTCCCTCTACAGGAGTAATCAGTGACACAAAAGCAAGCGGGTCAAAGCCTCCAGGCAATACAATGCAAGATAGGACCTCGCAAGCTAAGAATGTGCAATGGAAGAAAGTAGAAGATCACCCTAGGAACATTAAGTTTGAATTGAATAAAACGAATCGTGTTGATTCTAGTATTAGTTATAAGCGTACTGTAATTAATTCGAATTTTGCTACTTTTGGCAAAACATGTAATGATGATTGTTTGGTTTCCGTTACTAATCATGAATGTGGTGTGAATGAGTTGATTAATACTACTAAATGCCCTGTTCTGGTAGTGAATACAAAAAATCAAGCTAAGAAGGCTAGAAAGCAATGGCGAAAGAAGGTTAGAAAACATTGAAAACCCACAGGAAGGAAATTTAGTAACATAGGTTATCAGTGGATACCTACTGGCCACACATTCAATCTTAATGAGATGTGTCCTAAATTATATAGATCAATGCCCTAGGAAATGGATGCCTACTGGTAGAACTATTCCTTTAAGAAGTGAACATACTTTGAATAGGTGTAATACAGACACTAGCACTGCATCTATCCCTGATGATTCCATTGTTTCTACTTCTGATGTGGGTGTTTCAATCACTGTTACTAACCAAATGGAACCCATTCTTGCATGGGGATCCCAATTATCCAGTTATCCATTCTTGTCTGTGTTCAATTGCAGATCGTTCAAATTGTTCTGTGGTACCTGGACTCAGGCTGTTCCAAGCATATGACTGGAGACCGGTCGCGGCTCATGAACTTCGTGAGTAAATTTATCGGGACTGTTAGATTCGGGAATGATCATTTCGGTGCAATTATGGGTTATGGAGACTATGTTGTCGGTGATAGTGTTATCTCCAGGGTATATTACGTTGAAGGTCTTGGTCATAACTTATTCTCTGTCGGTCAATTATGTGATTCTGATCTAGAAGTGGCCTTCAGAAAACATACTTGTTTTGTTAGAGAACTTGATGGTAAAGAACTTTTAAGAGGAACACGTGGTTCAAATCTATACACCATCTCTATCGAAGATATGATGAAGTCTTCTCCAATTTGATTGTTGTCAAAGGCTTCGAAAACAAAGTCATGGCTATGGTTTCGTCATCTCAATCACTTGAACTTCGGCACCATAAATGATCTCTCCAGAAAGGACTTAGTTGTAGGCTTACCTAGACTAAAGTATGAAAAGGATCATCTTTATTCAGCATGCCAATTGGGAAAAAGCAAGAAGTATGCCCACAAACCCAAACCTACAAAGTCAGTTACAGAAGTTCTTCATACCATTCACATGGATTTATGTGGACCCATGAGAGTGCAGAATATCTTTGGGAAGAAATATGTGTTAGTTGTGGTTGATGATTACTCTCGATTTACTTGGGTTAAGTTCTTAAGGACAAAGGATGAAACTCCAGATATCATCATCAAACTTATCAAACAGCTGCAGGTTCGACTTAACAAAACTGTCAGAATCATCCGAACAGACAATGGAACTGAGTTTGTTAATAAACAACTTAGTGAGTTTTATGAAAGTGTTGGAATCAGTCATCAAAGAAGTGTTCCACGAACTCCTCAACAGAACGGTGTAGTTGAAAGACGAAATCGAACTCTTGTGGAAGCCGCTAGAACAATGCTGATTTACTCAAAGGTTCCAATGTTTCTCTGGGCTGAAGCCATTGCCACTGCATGCTATACTCAAAATCGATCCCTTATTCATACTTCTCATGGAAAAACTCCATATGAACTTGTCCACAATCGAAAACCTAATCTTTCATTCCTTCGTGTGTTTGGTGCATTGTGTTATCCAACTAATGAGGGCCAAGACTTAGGCAAACTTAAAGCTAAAGCGGACATTGGAGTATTTGTAGGATATGCACCAAGAAGAAAAGGATACCGAATCTACAACAAAAGAACCCGAAATATCATGGAAACAATTCACGTTACGTTCGATGAGCTGACCGGTCAAATGGCTCCAGGACAACCCGGTTCTAGACCCGCATCATCAAGTAGTCCCATCAGTTCTACTCTTTTATTCGATTCTTCGCCAGCAACTCCTTATGTACCTCCTTCAGAAGATGACTTGAAGAAACTGTTTGATCCAATGTTTGATGAACACTATGAGCCAGCTGCTAATGATCTGTCAATTCCATCAACAGAGGTTGATCCTATCTCTGTCAATGAAGTTAATCCTTCAGTTTTTATGTCGTTAAGTCAAGAAGCGCCTTCTGCTGATCACTCTGTCTCATCAAAAAATCATCACTCATCGAGTGTACATCATGGAATTGTTTCTGGAACCCTTGATGGAGAGAATCACTTTGCTACTCCTGAAGATGCCACATTTGAAAACATATTTACTCCTGAATCATCATCAGAACCATCTTCATCAGGAGAAATCGACTCTACTACGTCAGTTCCTCAACAACAACCACACGAACACCTTAGAAAATGGACACATGATCACCCATTGGACAACATCATTGGAAATCCCTCTCGTCCAGTATCCACTCGCAAACAACTTGCAACTGATGCCTTATAGTGCTTCTTCAACTCTGTACTCTCTAAGATCGAACCAAAAGAAGTTAAAACTGCTATGAATGAAGACAGCTGGTTCAATGCCATGCAAGAAGAAATTCATAAGTTTGAACGACTAGATGTATGGGAATTAGTACCTGCTCCTGACTGTGCTATGATCATTGCCCTAAAGTGGATCTTCAAAGTAAAACTTGATGAGCATGGTGATGTATTAAAGAACAAGGCTCGATTGGTTGCAAAAGGATACCGTCAAGAGGAGGGTATTGAATTTGTAGAATCATTTGCTCCAGGTGCTCGTATCGAAGCAATCAGAATCTTCTTGGATAATGCTGCAAGTAAGAACATGGTAGTCTATCAGATGGACGTAAAGACGGCTTTCCTTAACGGAGATCTTAAAGAAGTTGTATACGTCAGCCAACCAGAAGGTTTTGTGAATCCAGAGCATCCTACTCATGTCTACCGCTTGAAGAAGGCTCTTTACGGCTTGAAGCAAGCTCCAAGGGCATGGTATGATACGCTATCAAATTTTCTTCTATCCACTGGATTCAGCAAAGGAGCAGTTGATCCGACATTGTTCATCGGAAAGTAAGGCAAACATTTAATTCACGTTCAAATATATGTTGATGATATTATCTTTGCCTCGACTGACCCAAATGAATGTGATCGTTTTTCTAAGGAGATGGGCTCCAAATTTCAAATGTCAATGATGGGACAAATGTCATTATTTTTGGGATTACAAATTTTACAAAGTCCCGGAGGCATTTTTATTAATCAATCTAAATATGCAAATGAAATTTTAAAGAAATTTAGATTTGACACTTGTGACACCGTTGACACTCCCATGGTGGAACGTACCAAACTGGATGAGGACCACTCAGGGATCATGATAGATCAAATGAAATATCGAAGTATGATTGGATCCCTAATGTACCTCACAGCCAGTAGACCTGATATTCTGTTCGCTGTATGCATGTGTGCTAGATACCGGGCTAAGCCTACCAAAAAGCACCTTGAAGCGGTTAAACGGGTCTTTCGGTATCTTCAAAGAACCATCAACATGGGACTTTGGTACCCGAAGGACACCGGTATGTGACTAACAGCCTATGCAGATGCCGACCATGTAGGATGTCAAGATACACGTCGATGTACGTTTGGAGGTGCTCAGTTTTTGGGTGATAAGCTTGTGAGGTGGTCTTCAAAGAAACAAATGAGTACTTCTATATCCTCTACAGAGGCTGAATACATAGCCATGTCATCTTGTTGTGCTCAAATCCTATGGATGAGATCCCAATTATCTGACTATGGCTTTGAATTCAACAAGATTCCTCTGTATTGTGATAACAAAAGTGCCATTGCTCTCTCTTGCAACAACGTTCAACATTCAAGAGGAAAGCACATTGACATTCGTCATCATTTCATTCGGGAACAAGTGGAAAAAGGTGTGGTGGAACTCTATTTTGTAAGGACTGAATACCAGTTAGCAGACATCTTCACCAAAGCTCTTCCTAGAGAACGTTTTGAGTTTATCCTTCCACGACTTGGTCTAAAGAGCCTACAACCGGAAACACTCAAACGTCTTCAAGAGGAAGACGAGGAGTAAAAAAATGGTTTCTTTCTTCATCTATCTCTTGTATATATTTATTCAAAAAGCAAAATACAAAATTTCAAAACCCACAAAAGAAAATATAAAAATATAAAATTTTCAAAAAAATCCATAAAAACTAGAAAATCTTGAAAATTTCCAAAAATATTGTTATCTTGTCATGCTTTTTTTTATTATTTTTATTCGATATCATCTACGGACTTTGTGTTGACATTCAAAGAATGTCACGGATTTTTAGATGTTCTTCGAATGTACATAACTTGTTTAAAAAAAATGAGGCGGAGAAAAATGGTGGTTTATTGTCATTTCAGGCAGTAACCCGTGTTATAAAGTAAAGAACAGAGCCATGCTTAATCTTATTTTTTTTTTCAAATCTCTTGCTCTTATTCTTAAAACAAATGTTTGTCACCAAAAAGACAAACGTTTTCTTTCCAATTATTTTTCCGTCTAATGATTCTTCTAAAAAATATATTTGCCATCAAATGAAAACAAAATTGCTTTGAAAATACCTCATACTCTATTATTCTTGTAAATCATCTGTGCTTATCATCTGTTAAAATCTCTATCTCTCAATCAACAACTTGTGTCATTGATTGAGGGGGAGAATGATTTCAATCGAATTAAAAAGAGTATTTTTAAACAATTGTAAACGAGCAAGGTCTACTTTGGATAATCAAAATGAACAATGTTTTATACAAGTGGTTCAAGACCTTTGCTAATGTTATGTTTTCAAAAGATACTCATGCATGTTTAAACAATGGAGTTTAAAGTCTGAAAATCTGATTCTTATCGGTTAAAAAGTTTTTCAAAAGCAAGTCATTATTCTCCTCAAAAGCTCTCAAAATTTAATTTAAATCAATAGAGATCACAACTCTCAAAGGATTTGAAAAGTATGATCGGGGGAGAATTTGTGATTTAAATTGGATTTAAACTGATAACTCGATAATTGGTTTGATATGCGTTTAGCAAACTTTCCACCATTCATGTGCCAAACGAATTTAAATTTTCTATGCACATGATAAGGGGGAGCATCTAATTTTAAACCAAAAAGGATTGAAACGTGATTAATTTGTTTCAAAGTGCAAGTTTTCCCTTATATGTGCAAAACTCATTCAAATCTCGATGCACATATTGAGGGGGAGCAATCTTTATTGAAAAACCACATTCTCTCCCGAAAATATCTTTAACTGTATGTGAATCACTGATTTTTGATCGGGAAAGTAATGTCGATATTTTTAGAAAATATCTATCAAAAGAAGTGAATTCTTCCTCTTGCCTCCATGTGCCAAAATGATTTCAAACATATATTGCTCATGTTGAGGGGGAGCCGTTTTCTAAAATATCAAAAACGATTCAAGTACAAAATGCTTTGATAATATATCACAAGTACCTGAATTGATTTTCAAAATGGTTTTCAATTGGTTCCAATGGCAGATAAACAATACCAAATAGACCGACCAAATTTACTTTATGTATGGTGATATAAGGATGATAAGGTTAGGTATTTGTTCCCATGATCCACCATAACCGGAGGGATCTACCCAGGGACAATCCACTAGATAGTGTAGAAGTCCTTAGGTATGATGAAAAAAGGAGAAAAGTGAGATATGGGAAGAGTGCGGACTGAGACAGAGCTAGTACTGGAATAAACCCAACAAGGTTAGTCTCGGTAAGCACTGAAGGGGTTGAAGAATGAAAAAGAAATGAAACATGAAAAGGGTGAAAAGAAATAGCCCTCCAATAATTCAACCTTAGGGCAGAAACTGGGTTCAATACATATGCTATTGGTGGTTACTAAGGTAACACTGGTATTGAAGACAAGACGTCATTGACCCAGTGACACACTGCACTACATCTTCCCAAACTACTCAAGTTCCTCTTAAAAGGACTTGTTTCATTCTCACAGGGGAACCGACATTATCTATCGACTTTCTCTTAGAGATGGTTGATATTGAAGAAGGAGACCCTCTCCCTAGTCTCCGGCATAGGAACCAAATGTGCACAATTGAGTCTAGAGCCTCGAGATCATCAATAAATCTCATTAGGACACTGTCAATGAAGACTCTCTGTTTCACACAATGTGGAAAGAGAGATTATATCTTATGAGTCCTACGCATTATCCTTGTGGTATTGCCAGAACATCTGAGTGATATGTGACAATATTCACGATGAAGATGGAAAACCTTCTAGAGCCAACATCAAACAAGCTCTTGGTAGGTGGCATGTGAGATCTATCCAATATATCAACCATGTGACCACTGAACAGAAACAATGGGGCGATTCAAACTTTTGAATCAATCCTAGTTCAGGTTATGGATTGACGGATACCTTTGAAAAACCGGTCGTTGTGCTTAAAAATCTTTTCTCTAGTACATTGACTGTGTATTAATATTTCAAAAATAAAAGGTGTTTATGATTGATAATTGATTTTCGTTAAAACCTTCGTTGTATTGCAAAAACACTTTATTTTGTGCAGTACACGATTGTTTTTCAAATCTTTTTTCATCAATCAGTAAATCTCAAGTTCGCTGGTTCACTCACTCCGTGTTGTCCTCTTTGAGACGTTCCGGTTTGAGAACAGCTAGAGCAGCTGCGAAACCCTGTCAAGGAGATTCTTCGGAATTATACCTGATCACAGGCAGTACTTGTACTGATCAACGGGGAACCGTGGGCCGTGTACCTCAATTCAACAAAAGTGATCAAAGACACTTTCGTGCGCTTTATTGCTAACTGTTTTATGCAGGTACACCCGACGTTTGCAGCTGATCAGAATGGAGAGGTCAATCCTTAGCCGCATGCTCACACAACACATTCATTTCCAAAGAAATCATGATTAGTGCATCTATGACTCTGATATTCTCACTCCATGCTTCGGCTACGCTGCTGCTAATATCATGAATCAACTAAAGCTTCCACTACTCTGATAAGAAGAAATCATGATCCAGAATGTGAGCATGTCGGTCCACTGTCACAACATCACATAATGTCAACACCACAATGGAAGAGTCAGAGATTTATGCAAGCTAATGATCTCAAAGCTGGCTCAAATATCATCATCACGTGGATTAGTTAAAGACCTCCACTTGAATTATTCAAACATGGATAACATGAAGAATCAAAGACTACATGCTACTGAGCAAAGAACTTAAACAAGAATTCAAGAACAATCTTAATGTAATATCTGTTTGTATTCAGAGTAAATTGAGGTGACCTCCCTTAGGGGGAGATTGTTAGGAATTAAAAAATTCAGTCATTAAAGTGTCGGTCACCTCAAGTATATGTAATCATTAGAAAGCTCGTAGTCGTAGTTATTTAATGTTGGTAAGTAGTTAGTTATGTAACACCGTGGAGGACGGACGGGTCTTTACCCACTGTATGCCTGATCCACAGCTCGTAGGTGGCGTTATTTATAAGACACTATAAATACCCTCTACCTCCCAAGGTAGAGGGTTGGAGCTTTCTATACCATTTTTCTTTATTTCACATAGTTCCCAACTTTCTTCCCTTTCTCTCTCTAACTTTCTCTCTCTAAACATTGTGAACGCCCCATATGATTTGTGCCTTAATGTGTTTGTGATATCCTATATCTTACACTTATCCTCAAAAATGTCATATGGATCAAACTTATCATTTAAGTTCCTAGTGGTATGCTTAGTTCGGTATGCCTTTTCAAACTTCTCTCCATCGGGGTCACAGATCGTTATCCTAATGTGCCACTGATAACGCTCAAATTGTGCATGTTTTTAGTAGCGTTATCCGCGATTTTATGTATGTTATTTGGTTATAATCATATGGTTTTGTTAATTAATTGTACAAAAGTGTGTTTGCCAGTTCATTTGTAGCCAAGTATAGGAAAGTGGAGAAAAAGACGGAAAAAGAAGTAAAATACGAAGATTTCTCCATATAGGAAGAGTTCCCGTCAAAAGCAAGACTTGTGGAGTATATTCGAGAAGGTAAAGTCATCATGTTAGTGGTCCAAAGACTCAAGAATAAAGTTCAAGAAGGGAAACGAGAAAGAAATGAAGAAATGAAGCTAAAACGAAGACATATCGAAAGACTCGTTGTTCCCGACACACCTTCACAATTTTGGCCATAAATTTTGCATACGGACTCCGTTTGACCCCCGGTTCGTGGCCACGAAAAGCTAAGAGATAGATCTACAACTTTGGTGCTTATGATTTTTTGTGAAATTGCTCCAACCGTTCGGTCGGGCCCTGCAACCGGATCCGGTTGGAGAATGGTCAAGAACACCAACCGAAACGGTTAGAGCTTAACCGATTCGGTTGGAGGGCCTGTTTCAGCCATTTCTTCATCACTAAGACTCCAAACTTGTCCCAAATGATTCTAGGTCCTTCCCACTCAGTTTCTAGTCCCTTCCAAACTCCTTGGAGGCCAAGTTGAGCATTGAATACCCCTAGCCTTGGTTCTAGTATAAATAGAGGCCTTTGCAACCTTATTTCATCATCCCTTCTACATCCTTCTCATCCCTTTCACCCACCACTCCATCTCTAGGTGTGAAATGCGATCCTCCACCCTTAAGGACGAATTTCCACCTAAAACAACATCCCTCCCTCAACTTACCTTCACCAAAGGTGTGAAATTCGATCCTCCACCCTTAAGGACGAATTTCCACCAACTATCCACCAAACTTATCTTCCCCAAAAGACCACAAACCTCTACCATTTCCAGAAGTATGCTTGGTTAGAAGTTGTAGTTGATTGGAGGCTTGAAGGAGTGCTATAATCCTTCGCCCTTGCCTAATGTAATCTTACTTTGGGTAAACTCTTGTTACTTTTATGATGTTGAATGCTATTGTTCATGTTTGGTTCTTTGATTGTGTTGATTATGTGATTCTTGTGAATGTTATCTTGATACTTGTTTATTTCATATGAGAACTTGTGATAAAAGGATGTTTGGATAATTGTAGTGTTTGTTTGGAATATGTTGATAACATCATATTTAGTTGAATTGGAACTTGTTCGTGTTTATTTTTTTGGTTGATCATTGTTGAGTTCAATGGACGAAAGTATTCTTAACAATGGTTAGTTTCAATTCATTAGTGACAAATGATTTTGGTCTTGTACTTTGTGACAATTGTGCAAGAGAATTAATAAACATAACAAGTAAGGGTTTAATTTGGATTAAGGCCGAAAGGAATCTTTTGAATATGTGTTCTCATTATCTTTCAAGTAAATGAAACTTCACAAATTAATAACATCAAAGTCTAAGGCCGAAAGGGATTCTTTGTTGTTGTTGGTATAAGGCTCATGACATGACCACTTGATTGAGGCTTATGCAAATTTGATTTATAAAACTCTAAACTATTATTATAGGTTCTATCTTTGATAATATGTTTTCCAAACTAAACATCCTAATATCCTTGTGATCATTTGTCTAAACATGTATGTTCTTTGTGTGTTTTTTCTTAGTGGTTTGATCCGTGACAATCATAACCACGACCTTGATACGTGATTGTTCTTATATTGCTTTTCTTGTTGGTTTGATATGTGACAATCATAACCATCAACTTGTTACTTGCTTAAACAAACAAACGACACTTGTAGTGCAACCAAGTCTCTTGGGACGACCTTGATTTACCATATACTATACTACAAATTGACTAGGGTATACTTGCCCGAATGTGTTCCTAGTTAACCAGTAATTCTCGATTATAAATTTAAAACCACAATGGAACACATCATGTTTTTGGCGCCGTTGCCCGGGACTTCTTTTGCACTTGTTTGTTCGTTTGATTGTTTTCTTGTTTGATAGATTGTTTGTTTGCTTGCATGATAATTTCGGCATCGTCACCATCAAGTTTTTGGCGCTGCTGCCGAGGATTTGGTTTTTGTTCTTAAGTGTTTGTTTGTTTGCTTGTTTGTTCGAATGCTAAATTGCTCTTGCTCATGAATATGATTGTTTCTTTGCTCTTGTTTGATTGCTCTTGATGTTTGCTTGAATGCTTGCCATTTTCGAAAAACCTCTCATTTTCTCAAAATTGCTCAAATGATCTTTGCATCAAAATCGTGTTTTTGATGTTGGGATTTCGTCTCATGTGTTCTAAAAATGTTCATTTCAAAGATTTCTTTCTAAGTGTGCTAAAAATCGTTTGCGAAAAAAAACCACCAAAACCACCCAAATAACTCTAACCGAATCGGTTGGAATCCCAACCGAAACGGTTAGAGCTCTCGGTAAATATTTTTCAAGAGTCATTTAAGAGTCGTATTAAAAAAAAAATATTAAAAATCACTTACAACCGATCGGTCACCACTCGTAACCGATCCGGTTGGAGTGTTCTGTCAAAAAAAAAAAAAAAAAAAAAAATCCCGTGTGTTTCTTGTTTCGTCTGTTTTGTGTTTTTTATGTTATCAGATCTCTTGCATGTTTGTGTTTCTTTTTGTTTGTGTTAATCTTGTTTATATTGGTTTCGTATTAATTTTGAATAAGATTATCTTGTTTTGGATTATCTTGTTTGATTTGTGTTACGTGACTAATTGTTTGTGCTTGCATCTATGTGATTGTCGTTTTTCTGTTTCGTGCTTATTTTTGTTTTAAGTGTTGTTTTATGTTCGTGATAGTTAATGTGTGTTTATGTGTTTTATTTACTTGTGTCTGTTACCCTCTGTGTTGTTGTTTTATTTTAACAATAAAAGTTTTGAAATAAAGCTTGTTTAAAAAAAAGAAAAGAAAAGAAAAAAATATTAAAAATGGCCTCCAACCGATTGGTCACTCCCCGTAACCGATTCGGTTGGAAGGATTGGTCACAGTTGGTTCATCCTAACTGATTGGTCACTACCCGTAACCGGATCGGTTGGACAAATCGTAAAAAAAAATCATTTTTCGTATTTTGTTTTTGTGTTTGTGTTTAGATAGATTAAGTTTAAATGTCTTTTTTGTTTTTGCAAGAGTATCATTTCTTTTATTTGATTTTTTCATTTTAAATTTTGTTAAATTTTGGTACATTGTGAATAAATAAGTACATGTTTTTTACAAAAAAAAAATGTTTTGAACTTTGTGGGTATGTTCGCTAGAAACCCTCACGAGACTATAACTCGTCCACTCGGGCCACCGAGGGGTTTAAAGGCTTGTTGCATACGCTAAATGCAACCGTTATGCCTACGAAAGTGAGTTTTAGAATTTTACGCGTTTTTGTAGTTTAGTTTATTTTTGCAGATATAATAAGCTCTTGGAGGAAGGATTGGTTGGATTGTAACCTTACACTCTTGGTTGGATATGTTGGATGAGGAATCGATTGATCTCACACGCTTATGCTAGTGTTTGCTTAGCATCTTGTCATATAGAGTTCAATCGCGATTTCTTTGGCCCGGGAGGTTTCGTTTCTCTTGGACTTATTATTTAAATTTTCCCTACTTTACATGCTTTGAAGTTTTCGCAATTCCTTTATTTTGTTTCTTTGTTATTTTTCCTTTATTGGTTTGTTGGTAAATTATTTTATTAAATTGACTTCTTTAGTCTCTCGAAAGTAAGGCTCACCCATTGTAAACAAACTGTGTGAGAGGTATAAGGCGGGTCTCCCTGATTCCCTAAAGAAGTCGGGTTTTTAATATGCTTCGCGCTGACCTGCTTATCCGCTTCTTTCTGCGTTTCAATGGAGCTACCGAGAACTCGTGGGACAAGAATAAGTCATGTTTGGTTTTAAAAAAAACAAAAAAACAAAAATTTTAAAAAATTAAAAAATTAAAAAAAAAAAGAAAAAGAAAAAAAATCGTAACTAGTTTATTTTTCAAAGTTTTCTCATAGTAATAGTAATAATATAATAGCATTTTTTTTAGTTATTTTTCTTTTGTGTGCTTAACTTAAGTGTGGGGGGAAATATTATTGTGAAAAGCGAAACTAGTTTTTAGATTCCAAATTTTTGGGTCACTTTTTATAATTTTGTGAACTTGTTTGCCCTTGTGATCTAGTTGTTTTCACGCTTATAGGTTAATATATTATAATATCTGGATCAATCCACTGGTGAAATCAGTAATTTTTGAAAAACTTGATATGTGTCCTGATTAATATCGCAATCCATTCTGGGATCGATAACATTTGCTAGCGCATTTTATAGCCCTTCCACTAAATTATGAGGATTTGAGCCTGTTTCATATATCATACATCTTTTATGCTTGAATCTATTGTTGTGAGTGTGCCGGTGATTTTATTTATTCTAGAACTTGTACTTGTAAATCATTACCAGACCGCAGTAAGATCGCATTCGTGTGATATAAGTGTATTCGTGTGATAAAGAGGCAACTTAGGAATAAAACCAAATGGCCTTCCATTTACATCTAATGATATATTAGCTAGCCATATCGGTTAGTTAACCACCCTTATATGGACCCATTTGTTAGCGCTCATCTTTAGCGCTAGATACCCTTAGTGCACCCTTTGAGCCATCCCTTTTTCTTCTTGTTAAATCCAGAAAAATAAAAAAATATTTTACACTTTAAACCTTAGCCTTAACCCCTTTGTCAAAGTCTAAATGGTTGGTTGCTAGTTGCTTGGTATGATTGGATTGTTTTTGATGATTATGAGTTAGCCGCACTTTGCCATTCGTGTGTGCCATTCCGACAAAGATGAAGATTGATCACCTTTATATTTTGTATTTTTGTGGTAATGCTTATACGAAGTGTGGGGGAGATGTGATGTATGTGAAAAAGAAAATTAAAAAAAACAAAAAACAAATGTGAAAAAAAAAAGAATAAGTCATCAAAAAAAATGAAAGAAAAAATATATGTGATGACAATGTGCTACATTATTATGCAAATGAAGGAAGATGAAGTTTGTTTTGGGATATCGATTAGCCAATGTGCTAAGACGTGATATATATTTGGTGATCGATATTTGAAGAAGAGAAGATTGTAACTATAATCATTTTCGGGTTTGCGGATTGTTCGGTGACTAGCAACATGGGTATTAGACTTGACTTTATTTTTCTTTTAACACCAATTTCATAAATATTCCCATGCCTTATCCATACCCTTTATTCACCCTAAGCCTATCGTTATAACCCGAATAAAAGCCCTCTTTAGATGTTTACACTTGGTGCTTATGCCACGTCGGTGGAGTTTTGTTTCTTGTACAAGCCTATGGTAATATTTAGATCATGACTGAGCAATATGAGTGTACTATTCCTTAATACTATCCACCACTAAATAAATTGAGTGTTGAGTGAATTATACATCCGTTCTTTTTCGTGAGGTGCTTAGCCATGTTATCAAGCAAGAGAATCCATAGGGTATTGTCAAACATCTCGATTTTTCACCTCTTAAAGCTTAAAACGATGAATCATATCTTGTACTTGTACTTGATAGATTTGCATCACATTTTTTTAATCATATTTCATGCACCATGTGGATTTTATTTTTCTTAGTTTCTAGATTTGCTTGAGGGCAAGCAAACCCTTAAGTGTGGGAGAGTTTGCGCTCATTTTTCGCTTGTTTTTATATGTATTAAAAAAAAACCCCCCAAAAATATTTTCAAAATTATTTTCTTTTCGTTTTGTCATTTCGGTATGTAGTTAAAATTTTCTTTTCTTAGATTTGCTTGAGGGCAAGCAAAGTTTAAGTGTGGGGAAATTTGATAACGCTCAAATTGTGCATGTTTTTAATAGCGTTATCCATGCTTTTATGTATGTTATTTGGTTATAATCATATGGTTTTGTTACTTAATCGTACAAAAGTTTGTTTGCCAGTTCATTTGTAGCCAAGTACAGGAAAGTGGAGAAAAAGACTGAAAAAGAAGTAAAATACGAAGATTTCTCCATATACGAAGAGTTCCCGTCAAAAGCAAGATTTTTGGAGTATATTCGAGAAGGTAAAGTCATCATGTTAGTGGTCCAAAGACTCAAGAATAAAGTTCAAGAAGGGAAACGAGAAAGAAATGAAGAAATGAAGCTAAAACGAAGACATATTGGAAGACTCGTTGTTCCCGACACACCTTCACCATTTTAGCCATAACTTTTGCATACGGACTCCGTTTGACCCCCGGTTCACGGCCACGAAAAGCTAAGAGATAGATCTACAACTTTGGTGCTTATGATTTTTTGTGAAATTACTCCAACCGTTCGGTCGGGCCCCACAACCGGATCCGGTTGGAGAATGGTCAAGAACACCAACCGAAACGGTTGGAGCTTAACCAATTTGGTTGGAGGGCCTGTTTAAGCCATTTCTTCATCACTAAGACTCCAAACTTGTCCCAAACGATTCTAGGTCCTTCCCACTCAGTTTCTAGTCCCTTCCAAACTCCTTGGAGGCCAAGTTGACCATTGAATACCCCTAGCCTTGGTTCTAGTATAAATAGAGGCCTTTGCAACCTCATTTCATCATCCCTTCTCCAATATTCTCATCCCTTTCACCCACCACTCCATCTCTAGGTGTGAAATTCGATCCTCCACCCTTAAGGACGAATTTCTATCTAAAACAACATCCCTCTCTCAACTTACCTTCACCCAAGGTGTGAAATTTGATCCTCCACCCTTAAGGACGAATTTCCACCAACTATCCACCAAACTTATCTTTCCCAAAAGACCACAAACCTCTACCATTTCCAGAAGTATGCTTGGTTAGAAGTTGTAGTTGATTGGAGGCTTGAAGGAGTGCTATAATCCTTCGCCCTTGCCTAATGTAATCTTACTTTGGGTAAACTCTTGTTACTTTTATGATGTTGAATGCTATTGTTCATGTTTGGTTCTTTGATTGTGTTGATTATGTGATTCTTGTGAATGTTGTCTTGATACTTGTTTATTTCATATGAGAACTTGTGATAAAAGGATGTTTGGATAATTGTAGTGTTTGTTTGGAATACGTTGATAACATCATATTTGGTTGAATTGGAACTTGTTCTTGTTTATTGTTTTGGTTGATCATTGTTGAGTTCAATGGACGAAAGTATTCTTAACAATGGTTAGTTTCAATTCATTAGTGACAAATGATTTTGGTCTTGTACTTTGTGACGATTGTGCAAGAGAATTAATAAACATAACAAGTAAGGGTTTAATTTGGATTAAGGCCGAAAGGAATCTTTTGAATATGTGTTCTCATTATCTTTCAAGTAAATGAAACTTCACAAATTAATAACATCAAAGTCTAAGGCCGAAAGGGATTCTTTGTTGTTGTTGGTATAAGGCTCATGACATGACCACTTGATTGAGGCTTATTCACATTTGATTTATAAAACTCTAAACTATTATTATAGGTTCTATCTTTGATAATATGTTTTCCAAACTAAACATCCTAATATCCTTGTGATCATTTGTCTAAACATGTATGTTCTTTGTGTGCTTTTTCTTAGTGGTTTGATCCGTGAAAATCATAACCACGACCTTGATACGTGCTTGTTCTTATATTGCTTTTCTTGTTGGTTTGATATGTGACAATCATAACCATCAACTTGTTACTTGCTTAAACAAACAAAAGACACTTGTAGTGCAACCAAGTCTCTTGGGACGACCTTGATTTACCATATACTATACTACAACTTGACTAGGGTATACTTGCCCGAATGTGTTCCTAGTTAACCGGTAATTCTCGATTATAAATTTAAAACCCTGATGGAACCCCTCAGCCACTCTCCATTACCATCACTAGGCAGTCTATCCTAATTCCACTTATGCTTAGGCTTATCGCTCTCTACTTTCCACTTATTCATGACAAGGTTGACGGGCAAGCTTCCTAGGAACTCGGTCATCTTCCTAAACACTAAGGCATCCTCGAACGGGTTCACTTCCATGTCCCTAGCCAATTATTTTTCATGGAAAGTTGCTTTACTAGCAAAGGCTTCATTTAGATAGAAAGATCGTTGGGGACCTATGAAGTCTTTATTAATCCAAGGTCCATATCTAGATGGTGTTCTATCCAACCTAATCTCATGGGGGATTTCCTCTTCCTTGTAGTAAATATGCTTTTTGACATCGTAAATTGACCTATCACTCCATTCTCCTACCACTATTTTAGACATCTTATAATCAATGATGGCACTAGCGGTAGCTAAGAATCCCCTTCCCACTAATAATGGGCATGTCGGGTCCTTATTCACGTCTAGCACATGGAAATCCGCCAAAAGAGTCAATTCTCCTACGTGTACTACCATGTCTTTTATTATCCCTACCGGATATTCAATACTACCGTCTGCTAGACCTAAGATAGTTTCCGTTGGTTCTATCTTACCTAAGTTAAGGCTTCTAGGGAGGGACAACAGAACAAGATTGATGCATGATCCTAAGTCGGCTAGAGCACCCAGGATCGTCTAACTTCTTAGGTAAATTATTTTGCACAAATGCGGACCCATGTTTTCCAAGTTTTAGTTCTCGCTCATATTTTTCTTTTAAAGCATTATAATAAGGTGCATGAGCTAAAACTTCAAGAACTGGTTTTTCTTGATGGAGTTCCTTGTACTCCTCCTCTAGATTAGGTTTGGGTTCTTGGTTGACGAGTTTCTCAAGAGTGGGTTGTACCAATGGTGCTGGGCCTTGGTACCTCATTTGGGATCACTTGGGACCCTTGTTGATAGCATTTACCGAGTGGACCTTTGGGTGTGAGGGGCATGGATGTGCACTCTCCCATGGTGAACAAGAACATGAAGTCGATGAAATCGAATTCACTTTTGGGTTCTTTATAGTATAACTTGGGAGTGCTCCAATTTCCCGGTCATTGAAGGCTTTTAAGAGGGCGTCAAGCTTGTTTGTCATCTCGCCTTGTCGTTGCTTGAAATCGGCTTCAAGCTTAGTCAATCGAGTTTCTTGAAATTACATGAATCTAGACGCAATTGCCTCAAGACTAGTGGGGTTTCCGGTGTTTGGAGGGTTGAACCTATTGGGTGGACTAGATGAGCTTTGGAGTGGGTTTGAATTTTGGTTCCACTTAAGGTTAGGGTGATTCCTCCATGAGAGGTTATAGGAGTTTCCTAAGTTGTTTTGTTCGGGCTTGAAAGTGTACTACTTCTCTCCCGCTCCGTCGGTACGCGTTCACGCATAGTCCGTGATAACGCTACACGCGTCGTTCGAGGTCAAAGGAACTTCCTTTTCTTCGAGCAAGTTTTATAACACCCTAGGCAGTGAACCTAATCGTTGTAGTGTAGTAATTAGGGTAAGCCACGGGTATTGATATCGTTCTCTAGGGGAATAGGAATGCTAGTGAGAAGTTACTACGCTAAGGTTGGGGTTGAGGAAGATTATTTTTTATCTTTTTATATTTTTTTAAGGAAAGGAAAGGTACGAATCTCGGGGTTTGGATTTGGGGGTTGGTATTTCTACCGATTACTCTACTTATCTAATTATCTAATCTAAGGTGTATGTAGTCTATGTCTAATTATTGTGTGCTCGTATGATAGTTTAAAGATGTGTTTACTTAGGTTTTACTACTCCTTAATTATCTCCTATTGGTGGTTGAATTGTCACGTCCTTATTCTTAGTTGCATTGTGTGTCTAAGGTTGTAAGGCATGCGTTTCTCCCTAACTCTTTGAACTTACCAAAGGGTCTCGTCTACAAAACCCACTAGGGATAATAAACTCTTACTCTAAGGCACTCTTTGGATGGTTTAGCTTACAACTACTCAAGGAGTTATATTCTAAGGTTCACAAAGATTTAATCAAGCATTAAGTACACAACGAATGACCTATCGCATTACTAGATCATTAACAAACTAAGATAAGAGACAACCAATCAATATTCAATAATTAAGTTTCATATTCCCTAAGCAAACACAAAAGTAAATTAGCCGGACATGGAGAACATGCAAGCATACACACAAATAATCAAAGACATAATTGAATTAATGAAGTAAAACACTTATCTTGGTGTAAGATAGGGTTTGGAACCCTAAAATACTGTACAAGACAGCCTTGGTTCGGTTTAGGTTTTTACTCCAAAAGACTACACACAAATACTGAAAAATTCAGATTCTATATATAAGATTACACATGCGACGACGTCACCTTATGTTTTGTGACGCCGTCGTGTCGCCGTCATTAGGGTTTCGCCTTGGCCACGTTAGACTTGCGACGGCGTCACCTTATGCTTGTGACGCCGTCCTCTTCAGCCTCGACGCCGTCGATTGCATCTAGGCCGCCTCGAGTTGCAACGGCCTACTCTTTTATAACTTGACGTCGTCACTTGAAAATAGGAGTTTTGGCTTCTGTCCCGTCACAAAATCCTCCGACGGCGTCGCAGATAAGCAGTGACGCCGTCACCTTATGTTTTCAGCATCTGGAGTGTCTCGATTCTTGACTTTGGCCATTTTCTTCGTATATTCGCACCTTTTCGTCCAAATAAGTGCCATTACAGCAATTTACCTTCAAGAGACCTAAAAGGTGAAAAGGAACGATATTAAGTAATAACGGATACAAAAGTGATCAAATAAGGGCTTAAATGACCCCTCAAAAAGGTACCTTTTAAAACCTTATCAAATTTCCCTACACTTGGTATTTGCTTGTCCTCAAGCAAATGTGCTTTTAGCCAATTAATTTATAAGTTAGGGGTCATGAAGCATTGGTTTAAAACAGTCCACAACACATATAAGCCCCGCAAAAGTCATAACAAGCACGGAAATTACATACTAGCACCTCACATGGGGTGTTTGGATACTCACATCTCTCTCGGGTGTATATGAAATATAACAAATTAGAAATGGAAGATAAACACTCATTAACCGGTCCTAGTACATAGATTACCATAGGCTTGAGAATAGATCAAACCTCCATCGCTTTGGCGTAAGCACCTAGGAAAGACTATCAAAGAGGTCTTTAAAGGGTTGTAACGTTAGGCTTACGGTAGGGAAACAAAGGGTTTGGTGGGATAGGCTTTTTAGTGGTGGCAAGTCAAAAATCTCGATGTTAAATGCATACGAAGAATGGCGTTGCTAAGCCAAGACTCGACACTCTAGACTTTAGCTAACTGAAACAAACAAACATAAATTTAAAGGATAGATGTAGGATGGTAGCCCGTATGTTTTTTTTTTTTTTTTTCATACACTTTTACCCTACCATCCTCTACGGTAACATCAAAATGATAGGGATTTATAGGCACATCCCTACACTTGAGTTTTTTTATTACTCTAACACTAATTTGACCCGAATTGAAAAGATCAAAAACACTTGTTGTACATTATTACGCAAACAAAGGGAATTTGAATTTAACGTTCCCTTCCCGTCATTTCATAAACTTTAACTTTTCCCATGAATCCCAATCGTCCCAAAACTGTGTACAAAGGATATGACTCGACATAGCAACTCATGCAAGCAACCAGATAATTGAACTAAGGGTTTAGGGTGATAACAATAATGCACTAAAAGTGAGTGCATACAGGGTAGGCTAAGGCGATTTTGGTGTATATTTGGGGGTGGGGTGTAAACAATGCTCTTCATTGATATTCTAGAAAAACCAAAACATCACGAGAACCGCGAAAAGGATAGGCTCTAAGGGGTTAACTAGGGGTATCGTGTACTAAAGATGAGTACAACGCAAAGGGTGTGGGGAAATTACTCAATCGATGTGGAAGAAGTAATTATATTACAGGTATCAAACAAGGGTTATCCTAATGCCTCTTATCATTTAGTTATTCCTAACTACACAAGTGCAGTCTTACTAGCGATCTCGGGATGCATCACAAAACAAGTTCTAGAATCTAATATACTACCGGTTCACACTCTAAGCATTAAAGATGAATGCTTTAATTCCTACTAATCTAAAGGCGATCCTCACATTTTGGGTGGAATTTAGGTGGTAAAGGGTTTTTGTGCTAGTCATGCAACTTCCTATCCGTGAGACGCTTTTGTTAAAACTAATGGCCCACTCCTATATGTCATGAAAAATTAAAAATTTGGTGCCAAAATTACTCTAACCGACATTTTCTCATGGTTTATTACGCAAATACAATTGGACAAAGCAAATATTCAAGGATAAGCATAGTTTCAAAGTTCCCATTTTATTTTCCCTCCCTACACTTAAACTGAACATTGTCCCCAATGTTCCCCGAAAGTATCAAAGTTATGATAATGGAAGGTAATGAAAAACAAAAGAAACTAATACTCCCCTGATTAGCTCGGTAGGATCCGTGTGTGAAGTAGTGGTTAAATCCTTTCCAAGAAGAATTTATGCGTGAAAAGCTCCTTCCAATCTTATGTAACTTCTTCTTGATAAATTAAACCTGCACATTTGAAGAAAAAAACGAAACCTTCGCGTAAAATCGGCGGTAATAATATATATAAGACTCGATTTAAAACTAGGATATAATGCTTGTGGAATGGATGTTTACAGAATTTCTGGAAAATTAAGACCTAGAACATTCCAAAAATTTATAAGTAGCTCAGAAAACGAAAAAAAAAAGTAATCTGATGTTTTTACTCCCTCCTGACGCCGTCAGCTTGCGATCCTGACGCCGTCAGTTATCCGACAAAAACGGTCTGCGATTTTCTGAAAAAAATTCTGGAAAATTTACATCTTTGGAATCTGGAAAAATTTTTGCAAAACATCCATTATGACTCGATACAAGAATTTGACTCGAACAAACACACATATATATATCTTTTAATGAATTGTTATTCTCATGTTTACGTTTCTTTTGAAAACGTGTGTAATCCTCCCTACACTTATCCCTTATGTAAAATACCTTTATATGCAATTAAGACGAGGTTAAAAACAAAATAAAGCATTTTTACAAATTTAAACATGAGAATAAACAATCAATAAAAGACATATGACACTAACAAGTAAACAATTAAGCATGGGTTGCCTCCCACGAAGCGCTTTTCTTTATTTAAGAGTCTTGTAGCTAGACTCGTAGTCGTGCCCTTACGTGACTTCATTACTGTCATCTCCTTCCTCATGACGGTCTCTATCGGGGGATTCCATGTTGTAGAAGTGCCCTATGATGCACCTCTCTAAGAGTTCGTCTTCTCCCCATTCGGTCCTATATTTCGCTCCTAGGTTTAAACAATCCTTATAGAATCCGAAAATCTTAGCCATAACATAATCTACTCCTTTTTCTTTATCCTCCTCATTCCTATAATAGACCTACAGTTTAAGTTCCTTTTCATCATTAGAGAGTGATGAAAACTTCTCAATCTTAAACGGCATTTGGTAAGCTATGTCATCGGTCTCATCCTTGAATCGCACTACTCCTAACGAGGGATCATAGGTCATCCTGGTGCTTTCTATGAAAGGTTTTCCTAGAATGACGTGGGACAAGCTAGGGTCTATGGCCATGCTAATATCATCCACAATTATGAAGTCCGTAGGAAACGTGAAACTACCTACATAAACGGGCAATCCCTTAACTCTACCAAGAAAATTGCACTTAACCCTAGGATTATCGGGGTCTTGCCTAGTTGGAATAGGCTTCTTCATTACCCAATTGTAGTAGGTGCTAGTCATTATGTTGATTGGGGATTTGCCATCAATGTAGGCCTTTGCCATAAAAAGGTGTCCTATGCAACATGGTATGTTAAGATTCCAAGGGTTCCCAAACTTGATTCTAGGGCTTTTCCTAACATACATGTGCGGAGGTCACGCACTAAGTGAGGGTGGCGATATAGTTCTTCTTCCATAGGAAACTTATTGAAATAGTCATTGTCTACTTCATCTACTTCCTCGGTTGTTTCATTATTCTCAAGTGTATGATCCTCTTCGTCATTTGTTCCATTAGGTTTCACTAAGGCGATGGTATTGACGAATTGAACGTGCTTAGCTAGCTTACTTGGGTCCTTAATCTCTACACCGGAAGGCTCGGGAGTTGAGATAGCACTAACCTTCCTATCACTATTAGTTATGGCTTTCAAAAGGTTGTCTATCTTCCTATCCATTTCGGCTTGTTGTTGGTTAAAGCGGTCCGAGAGCTTAGCTATTTGGGCTTCTTGGGATGCAACTAGGTTCTGCAACATCCCTTCGATGTTTTGTTGGTTAGGACCGTTAGGTGGGGGCCATGAAAAATCATTGGAAGTGAATTCTTTGGTTTGTCCCCAATAGAAGTCGGGCTTGCCCTTCCATGCTTCTCGGGTTTCATTGAAATTCCTAGGTCCGGGTATTGTAGGGAATCTTCCTCCCGTTCCATTAATACGCGAGGATGCGTAGTCAACGGAAGCATGTTCGGGGGATCGGGTGCTAGTGCGCGTGTTATGAGGATCACAAACCGGCTCACACGAGGAAGAGACTTTGTTCACATGGTGTGAAGACTTAGGATTTTCGTAGGAACTCATTAGGAATTTTACCTGATCTTCAAGTTCGATCATCCTACGGTCGGAAGGTTGTGAGTCAATGGGAGGCAAGGAGATTGCCTTAACGGTTTTGGGCAGCTCACGGGGGTCATTCCAACTTTCGTTGTCATAGAGAGCAAGGTCCTCTATTATACCCCATGATTCTTCCGCGGTGAGATCACTAAGTTTTCCACAGGCCGCTTGGTCAATGGATCGCTTGGTGGGGAAGTTGACATGATCATAAAAGATTTGGACTTGGAGCCAAAGATCAATGCCGTGATGAGGGACTTTATGAAGTAAGTCCTTGAATCGAGTCCATGCTTCGTAGAGAGATTCACCCTAACGTTGTTGGAACATCAAGATGTCATTCCTAAGCTTAGTGGTTCTCCCCGGTGGGAAAAATTGAGCAAGGAAACGAGAGGTGAGATCATCCTAACTTGAGATGGAACCGGCGGGAAGTCGCTCAAGCCAATTACTAGCTTGGTCCCGTAGAGAGAATTGGAAGAGACGCAGGCGCGTGGTCTCCCGAGTAGTAGCATCAAGGTCGATGGAATCGACAATTTTAAGGAAATCCCTAAGATGCTGATTTGGATCTTCGGAACAAAGTCCATGGAATGCACATCCGTTTGCACCAACCGGATGGTGTCGGATCGCAGGGCCGTAGTTTGGGCTTGGTCGGGAAGCTCAATGGTGTTCCTATAGCCTAGGTGGCTTGGTCTCGAGTATTCACCAAGAGTACGGGCTCTTGGCGGATCAATTGGTGGTGGGTTGATGAATGGTCGGTGGTTATCACCTTCCATGATGAAAAGTAATGGGATTACGAACAAAGGTCACAAAGAAGGGGGATAGACTACGAGAAAGCTAAAAATGAGAAAATTTTACTTGATAGGAATCAAGCAAAGAAACCTAAACGAGGTTGACTACTAACTAGCTATTCTATTCCCCGGCAGCGGCGCCAAAAACTTGATAACGCTACACGCGTCGTTCGGGGTCAAAGGAACTTCCTTTTCTTCGAGCAAGTTTTATAACACCCTAGGCAGTGAACCTAATCGTTGTAGTGTAGTAATTAGGGTAAGCCACGGGTATTGATATCGTTCTCTAGGGGAATAGGAATGCTAGTGAGAAGTTACTACGCTAAGGTTGGGGTTGAGGAAGATTATTTTTTATCTTTTTATATTTTTTTAAGGAAAGGAAAGGTACGAATCTCGAGGTTTGGATTTGGGGGGTTGGTATTTCTACCGATTACTCTACTTATCTAATTATCTAATCTAAGGTGTATGTAGTCTATGTCTAATTATTGTGTGCTCGTATGATAGTTTAAAGATGTGTTTACTTAGGTTTTACTACTCCTTAATTATCTCCTATTGGTGGTTGAATTGTCACGTCCTTATTCTTAGTTGCATTGTGTGTCTAAGGTTGTAAGGTATGCGTTTCTCCCTAACTCTTTGAACTTACCAAAGGGTCTCGTCTACAAAACCCACTAGGGATAATAAACTCTTACTCTAAGGCACTCTTTGGATGGTTTAGCTTACAACTACTCAAGGAGTTATATTCTAAGGTTCACAAAGATTTAATCAATCATTAAGTACACAACGAATGACCTATCGCATTACTAGATCATTAACAAACTAAGATAAGAGACAACCAATCAATATTCAATAATTAAGTTTCATATTCCCTAAGCAAACACAAAAGTAAATTAGCCGGACATGGAGAACATGCAAGCATACACACAAATAATCAAAGACATAATTGAATTAATGAAGTAAAACACTTATCTTGGTGTAAGATAGGGTTTGGAACCCTAAAATACTGTACAAGACAGCCTTGGTTCGGTTTAGGTTTTTACTCCAAAAGACTACACACAAATACTGAAAAATTCAGATTCTATATATAAGATTACACATGCGACGGCTTCACCTTATGTTTTGTGACGCCATCTTGTCGCCGTCATTAGGGTTTCGTCTTGGCCACGTTAGAATTGCGACGGCGTCACCTTGTGCTTGTGACGTCGTCCTCTTCAGCTTCTGACGCCGTCTGGATTGCATCAAGGCCGTCTGAGTTGCGACGGACTACTCTTTTATAACTTGACGTCGTCACTTGAAAATAGGAGTTTTGGCTTCTGTCCCGTCATAAAATCCTCCGACGGCGTCGCAGATAAGCAGTGACGCCGTCACCTTATGTTTTCAGCAGCTGGAGTGTCTCGATTCTTGACTTTGGCCATTTTCTTCGTATATTCGCACCTTTTCGTCCAAATAAGTGCCATTACAGCAATTTGCCTTCAAGAGACCTAAAAGGTGAAAAGGAACGATATTAAGTAATAACGGATACAAAAGTGATAAAATAAGGGCTTAAATGACCCCTCAAAAAGGTACCTTTTAAAACCTTGTCAGTCCGCAAAAGCTTGTTCGAGGAGTCTTGTGCAATCACGAGTGTCGTGGGGACCACTACACAACTCACAAGGTAGATTGATTTTGTTCACTTGATGTGAAGACTTAGGATTTTTGTAGGAGCTTGTTAGGAATTTGACTTGATCTTCAAGCTCGAGCATCCTACGGTCGGAAGGTTGTGAGTCAATGGGAGGCAAGGAGATTGCCTTTACGGTTTTGGGCAACTCACGGGGGTCATTCCAACTTTCATTGTCATAGAGGGCAAGGTCCTCTATTATACCCCATGATTCTTCCACGGTGAGATCACTAAGTTTACCACCGGCCGCTTGGTCAATGGATCGCTTAGTTGGGAAGTTAACATGATCATAAAAGAGTTGGACTTGAAGCCAAAGATCAATGCCGTGATGAGGGACTCTATGGAGTAAGTCCTTGAATCGAGTCCATGCTTCGTAGAGAGATTTACCTTGACGTTGTTGGAACATCAAGATTTCATTCCTAAGCTTAGTAGTTCTCCCCAGTGGGAAAAATTGGGCAAGGAAATGAGAGGTGAGATCATCCCAACTTGAGATGGAGCCGGCGGGAAGTCGCCCAAGCCAATTACTAGCTTGGTACCGTAGA
>OU343225.1:119429944-119597691 GCA_910596185.1 Chrysanthemum makinoi
AAAGGAATTTGAATCTATCTTCGTGATTATTTTTGATATCGATATTGAGGTTTTATCCATACACATAACCCCTAAGCCTTCATTATCATAAAATCAGTGTCTGAGCCGTTTTAAGTTACTTACGGTTAGTCATTCACAAGTGGCTAGCTTGTGTGAGATAACTTGACGGGGTTTGGTATTGTGAATCAAATTTTGGCGCCGCTGCCGGGGAGGTTGTGTCACGACAATATCGTTTGAGGTTTGACGATTAGTGACTCGAGATCCTTCATTCGTGAAGTTACTATTTTTCTATAAAATAAAAAAGTAAAAAAATATTTTCCTTTTTCTTTTGTATATATATATCAGATTAAAAATACAAAAAGATTTTCTCTTGTGTTTTTGCTAATAAATAGAAGACACCAATTATATAACATTCTCAACGGAGGTGTTATCATTAATAAGTTCCCGAACTAAAGATCAAAAACTTGCCTTTGTGTCGCTTGTGGATTTATTTATTTCTATCGGATAAACAAACTGTGTGGTGGGTATAAGGACGGCCGACATTAAATTGCGGCGTAAAGAAGCGGGTTTTTAATAAGCTTCGCACTGACCTAAAAAAGCTTCTCCGCTCGCTTGTGCGTTTGTCTTGTAGAGGTGATTTATTCACTTGGGATTATTGGTTAAGTTCACTGTGTTTTCGAATACCGTTCGTTTTAATTGCCTTGGTTTTTGAAAGTGCATGCGCACTCGTTCTAATAACTGCAGACCGATACGTGAAGCCGCTACAATTCCGCGAAGGCGAAATAGACGTGCTCCCTTAGTCGAACCCGAGATTCGAACTAATCAAACCCCGCCCATCATCGAAATGGCGGAGGACAACCGATCTATGCTAGAGCAACTCCAAGCACCCACCGAGGGTTATGGAGAAGCCATCGTCGTCCCGGCAATCGTTGCCGATAACTTTGAGCTTAAACACGGATTGATAAATTTGGTTTCGTCAAGCCAATTTTACGGATTCGAGAGAGACGATCCTCACTCTCATATCCGACGGTTTAACAAGCTCACGTCTACGATCAAGTACCGTAATGTTCCGGAAGAGGCTATCAAGCTACTGCTCTTCCCATTTTCACTCGAGGGGGCCGCCCGGATTTGGCTCGAAAAACTACCCCTCGATCGATAACCACATGGGAGAATTTAGTATCAAAATTCGTGAACGAATTCTTCCCACCGTCTAAAACAACAAGCCTTAAAAATGAAATAACAAAATTCACACAAAGATTTGATGAATCATTTAGTGAGGCATGGGACCGATTCAAAGATTTGCTTAGGCAATGTCCCCATCATGGTTTTTCTCGAGTTGCACCAACTTGATACGTTTTATAACGGTTTGAATGAGAATGATTAAGACTCTCTCAATGCCGCAGCGGGTGGTAATTTGTTGACCCGATCAACGAGAGATGCCTTGTCCATTATTGAGAACAAATCTAAAGTTCGTACATCACGTAGCAAATCGGTTGCTGCTCGAGTGAATGATACACCATCGTCTTCGTCTCACGGAAATACGTCTAGCACCGATGCTAAGATTGATAAGCTTACGGATATGATCCAGGCTTTGGTTAAGATTAACTCTTCTCCACCCGCTCATGTCAAAGCGGTGGAAACAACTTGTACTACTTGTGGTGGCCCGCATGCCTACTACAATTGTACCGCCACCGATGGACATCCTTTCGATGCTAATGCCGTAACCGGAGGTAACCAATACCGTTCTCAAGTTGAACCGAATCCTCGTGTTAGTAATCAAATGGTACCTCCGGGATTTTCTCCATCGAACAATCAGAATCGTTTTAATCAGAATCAAGTTCGTGGACCAAATGTTCAAAACCAATTCAAAGCTCCACCAAATCAATACCCAAACCAAGGAGTTAACTACAATCAAGTATATCACAACCCAAGCTATCAAGCTTCACCTTTGCCTTCAAATGAATTCACAACTTACGTTCAACACACCAATTCTACCATCAACACTATGCAAAATCAGATTACAAGTTTGAGGAACGAGTTTCAATCTTCGTTAACTAGACAAAGCAATGAGTTTAGGAATGAGATTCGACTTTAGAACAACAAATTGGAGACTTCACAGAATAAACTCGAAAATATGTTGAATGCTGTTTTGTGTAAGGTCAGTCAACCCTCATCTTCGGGTTCTCTTCCGAGTGATACCATTCCCAACCCGAAGGGTGAGTTGAAAGCTATAACCACACGGAGTGGTAAGGCTTATGATGGACCCTCGTCTCCTACCCCATTGGTGAGGGAAGAGGAACAAGATACCGAGGTTATTGAAGAAAATGTGCAACCCGCACCCATTCCACCTCCGGTCGTTCCGACTCCGATTCCGGAACCCGATGTTCCGAAGACTACTCTTAAACCTTCACTTCCTTATCCTTCAAGACTTCATAATCAAAAGCTTCGTGATAAAACCGAAAACCAAATGGAGAAATTTGTTGAAATCGTTCAATCCTTGAATTTTAACATCAGTTTCACCGATGCTTTACTCCTCATGCCGAAATTTGCCGCTATGATCAAGAATTTAGTGAGTAATAAGGAAAAGTTGGCGAAATAGCAAAACACCGTTGAATGAGAATTGTTCAGCGGTGCTCCTCAAGAAACTTCCCGAAAAGTTAGGAGACCCCGGCAAATTTCTTATCCCTTGTGAGTTTTCGAGAATAGTGAAATGCTCCGCCTTGGCCGATCTTGGTGCGAGTATTAACTTAATGCCTCTTTCGATTTATAACAAACTTTCTCTCCCGAAACTCACTCCTACTAAGATGACTCTTGAACTCGCGGACCGTTCAACCTCTATTCGAGAGGAATCGCCGAGGACGTCTATGTGAAAGTAGGACCACTTCATTTTCCAGCCGACTTCGTTGTCGTTGACTTTGATGTCGACCCCGAGTACCTCTTATTATCGGGAGGCCTTTCCTAAGAACGGGTCGTGCGATGATTGATGTTTATGAAGGAGAAATCACTTTACGATCTAACAAGGAAACCGTCTTGTTTAATATTAACCATCCTTCGAGATACTCCTCCAACTATGATGATGCTTCTATTTATCGAATCGACGTTCTCGATATTGCTACGGAGGAGTATGCTCAAGAGCTTCTTGATTTTATGGGTGGCAATCCCACCATTCCTTCTGAAAATGTTGAACCATCTTCTGAGCCTATAATTGCCGATTCTTCCCCCTCTCTCACTCCGTTCGAGGGAGGTGATTTCATTTTGGAAGAGATCGATGAGTTTCTTGCTGATGATGACTCGATTCCACCGGGAATTGATGATGGTGTTTATGATTCGGAGGGAGATATCCGTTATCTTGAGCAATTGTTAAATGAAGATCCATTACCGTCACTCCTTCCGAAAGAAATTACGATTGAAGAAATCAAAGAAGTACAAACGTCTCATGAAAATCCTCCGAAGCCCGAGCTCAAGGATTTACCTCCTCATCTTGAATACGCTTTTCTTGAGAAACCGAACAAATTTCCCGTCATCATTGCTAAAAACTTAAAAGATGAGGAGAAAACCGCACTTTTGGATGTCCTACGAAAACACAAAAATGCAATCGCTTGGCAAATTTTTGACATCAAAGGAATCAATCCTCGTTTCTGTACCCACAAAATTCTAATGGAGGATGATTGTAAACCCGTGATTCAACAACAACGTAGGGTTAACCCAAAAATTCATGATGTTATCAAAAAGGAAGTTCTTAAACTCCTAGACGCCGGAATCATTTATCCCATCTCCAATAGCTCATGGGTTAGCCCTATCCATTGTGTCCCTAAGAAGGGAGGAATGACCGTCATTGCTAACGATGAAAATGAGTTGATTTCCACACGCCTCATCACCGGATGGAGGGTGTGTATTGATTATCGAAAATTGAACGATGCTACTCGTAAGGACCATTTCCCGCTTCCTTTTATGGATCAGATGCTCGAACGTTTAGCGGGGAATGAGTTCTATTGCTTTCTCGATGGTTTCTCCGGTTATTTTCAAATCCCGATCGATCCAAAGGATCAGGAGAAAACCACTTTCACGTGCCCTTATGGAACGTTTGCTTACCGACGAATGCCTTTTGGCTTATGCAATGCTCCCGGTACGTTCCAAAGGTGCATGATGGCTATTTTTCATGACATGATCGAAAAGTCTATGGAAGTTTTTATGGATGATTTCTCGGTTTATGGAGATTCTTTCACTTCTTGCCTCTCTCATCTAGACCACATGCTCAAACGGTGTGAAGACACCAATTTGGTCTTGAATTGGGAGAAGTGCCATTTCATGGTTCGAGAGGGCATTGTCCTCGGCCATAAGATTTCAAAATCTGGGATTGAGGTCGACCGAGCTAAAGTCGACGTTATAGCTAAACTCCCTCATCCTACTACCGTCAAAGGTATTCGAGTTTTGGGTCATGCTGGTTTCGATCGCCGTTTCATCCAAGATTTCTCTAAGATAGCCCGCCCTCTGACCCATCTCCTTGAAAAGGATGCTCCGTTTATCTTCACCAACGAATGTGTTGAAGCGTTTAATATTCTTAAAAGGAAATTAACCGAGGCACCGATCTTAGTTGCCCCCGACTGGGATTTGCCCTTTGAACTCATGTGTGATGCTAGTGATTACGCAATTGGGGCAGTCTTGGGGCAACGTAAGTCGAAAAATTTTCAACCCATACACTATGCGAGTAAGACTTTGTCTGAGGCCCAACACAATTACACGACTACTGAAAAGGAATTATTAACCGTTGTTTATGCTTTTGAGAAATTTCGACCCTACCTTGTCTTGTCGAAGACCATAGTGTATACCGACCATTCTGCCCTAAAGTATCTTTTGGCAAAGCAAGATGCTAAGCCACGATTACTTCGGTGGGTTCTCCTCCTTCAAGAGTTTGATGTTACTATTCTTGACAAAAAAGGAGCAGAGAACCTTGCTGCCGATCACCTTTCAAGACTTGAGAATCCTCATCAAAGTGTGCTCGAGAAAAAGGAGATCACGGAAACATTTCCTCTTGAGACACTTGGGATGGTTTCTAAGAAAGACCCGAACACCCCATGGTTTGCCGATTTTGCAAATTACCATGCGGGAATTTCATCGTGAAAGGGATGTCGTCCCAACAAAAGAACAAGTTTTTCAAAGATGTTAAGCATTATTTCTGGGACGACCCCTACTTGTTTAAGATTTGTGCGGATCAAGTAATCCGGCGGTATGTTCATGGCCAAGAGGCTATTGATATTCTCAATGCTTGCCATAACGGACCCACTGGTGGCCATCATGGTGCAAGCTACACCGCTAAGAAGGTTTTTGATTCCGGATTCTATTGGCCGACCATATATCGAGATGCTCATGATTTAGTCAAATCTTGTGATTCTTGCCAACGTCAATGGAAAATTTCACAGAAGGATGAAATGCCACAAAATGCTATTCAAGTCTGTGAGATTTTTGACGTGTGGGGCATCGATTTTATGGGGCCATTTCCGTCATCTAGGGGTAATAAGTATATCCTCGTGGCCGTCGACTACTTGTCCAAATGGGTTGAAGCGAAGGCGCTCCCCACCAATGACGCCCGAGTGGTTGTTAAGTTCTTGAAGAATTTGTTTTCCCGATTCGGAGCACCTCGTGCTATCATCAGTGATCGCGGTACCCATTTCTGTAATGAACAATTTGCTAAAGTTATGGCTAAATATAGAGTTACCCATCGTCTTTCTACCGCGTATCACCCGCAAACGAGCGGACAAGTTGAGGTCTCGAATCGTGGTTTGAAAAGAATTTTAGAAAGGACCGTAGGAGAAAATCGAGCTTCATGGGCCGATAAGTTAGATGATGCATTATGGGCTTTCCGCACCGCATACAAGACACCCATCGGGTGCACCCCATTTAAGTTGGTGTATGGAAAAGCTTGTCACTTGCCCATCGAGCTCGAGCATAAGGCATTCTGGGCCTTGAAACATGCTAACTTTGATCTTAAGACCGCGGGTGATCACCGAAAAGTTCAATTAAATGAATTAAACGAGCTTAGGGATCAGGCCTACGAGAATTCTTTGATTTTCAAAGAGAAGACTAAGAGGATTCATGATGCTAAAATCAAAAATCGCGTTTTCAACGTTGGTGATCAAGTTCTCCTCTTTAACTCTCGATTGAAGATATTCTCGGGCAAACTCAAAACCCGTTGGTCAGGACCATTCACCATCGCTCAAGTTTTCCCGTATGGAACGGTGGAGCTTTCTCAGCCCGATGGCCCAAATTTCAAGGTGAATGGTCATCGTGTGAAACATTATTTTGGAGGAGACATCCCATCTATGGTTGTCCCGGATCTCCAAACTTTCTTCCCCATGGACAAATGAATTCGGGGATCGAGTCAGGCTAGCGACTCGGTAATCAAAAACAAGATGGCGCTTCGTGGGAGGTACCCCATGCTTATCCATCTATCTTCTTTCTATTTTCTAATAAGTGACGCGAAGGGTCGCCTCTTCGATCTCGTGTTTGGTTGTATGTGATGTTGTGTTTAGGATGTTCCCGATATGAAGACTCTCGTGCTCGAAGTTTGTCATTTCTCTACTCGAGTTTCATGATCGATGCTGATGGAAATCCGATATCCTAATCTTATCGACTAACGTTTATCTTTGAGCATACTTAATAAACGGCTTTTAGATTTTCGTGATACCTTTGCTTTAAACATTGAGGACAATGTTTCGTTCTCGTCTGGGGTAGGGTAATCTTCGATTTGATTTGACCGCACTTGCCTATTTTCTGTCGTGTTTCTCTCGTAACCCCGTTTTTCCTTAGAAAATGAAAAATTGTGCAAAAATGAGAACAATTTAAAAAATTTTCAAGCTTTTGTTAAGTCTTTTTGATTGAAAAGTTTGCTAGTCTCTTAGATAAGAAGCTATAAAATGCGAATTCTAGCTCACAAGGCCAAGGATTTGCAAGTTTCCCTGAGTGACTTTAAATATGCATAACTTTATTTCATTAGACGAAGCATTTGCTAAGTTAATATATGTTTTGACACCTTGTTGACTTTCCGCTGGTGAGAGTAGGAATAGAATTCTGACTTGACCGGGCGTGTTGAGCCCTAGCTTGTTCCCTTAACCATAGATAATCTAAAATTATCGGCTAAGCATCTGCGGATCTCATTATTTGGGATTTTAAATTTGCAGAGATCGAGAAATGATAGAGTTACTTATGAGTTTAGATGCTAAGCGTGGAGTAGTTGGTTCTCTTTAGAGCCCATCGAAGGTACTTATGGCTTTTTGTTCCCACAAAATTGTTTCGCCCCATATCTGTCTAATGAATAATTAGAGATGTCGAGTTTTTGGCGATAGTTAGTTCTTTATCTTCTTAAAAGAATCTTTGTTTTAAAAATTAGGTACACATCAAGGATCCGTAATAAATAAATAAAGCAATAAGTGATAAGTGAAAAGTAATAAGTAAAGTTATGAGTTGCGGTGTCGAGATCGGACCCTTGGATCTTTAGCCGGGATTGAGTGAGGTCTTAGCCTAGCCAGCCGGGATCCTCATTTCATGAAGCCTATAGTCTTGGAATTACCCCGTGAAGCTCCGTAGTTCATAGCTCATACACGTAAAAGTCCAAGTATAGGTTCAAAAAAAAAAAAAAAAAATGTTGAAAAATGAAAAATCAAAAGTATAAGTTAATAAAAATTCCTTGATGTGGACCTCATTTTTACGACAATGGTTCTTGAGAGAAGGCGGATAACTAATTATCGACTTAGCTTTGTATCTTTATCGGAATAAAAGTTATCGAAACGAGAATTATGAAGAAATTCATTTCTCACAAAAATAAAAAAATCTAGAGGAAAATAGGAAAATGGGAACGAAAGGTAAGTACACAAGTAACTTCCATGGGTAGTGTTAGCATCTAGAGTCATATGTAACAATGATTTCGGTTTTACGCTTAGTTTGGGACTTGTGAAAAATCAGGGACGATGTATTCTATCCGTATGGTCACTTCACGCTGTGTTGTGTTTTCTACTCCGTGATCCTAAAATGTCTTTTGAAAAATGTTGGAGTTATTGATCGACATGAAAGTTCAACAAACCGTCATTCATAATCGGAATGCGCTTAATCGTAAAATCTATACATGTGAATTCAAAGGTAAACGGGGTGTTTTTAGAATTAAGGCTTTCTTAATCTCTTTTGAGGAATCTTTGCTACGTCTTCATAGGTTTAGTAGAAAGAGATTGAAATCCTTGATTTTAGAAGCGTGAGTTGATTGCATTGCGTGAGGACACGACAATGGTTTCGTCTGGGGTATTTTGGTATGTGCTAAAACACATACCTTTTCATTATCAAAACTGACCCAAAATAACCAAGAAAGAGCCGTTTATTGCTAATATTTGTGGTTTTCTTGAGTTTGTGCTTGTGCAGGTATGGATATGTAAAAACACGTAAAAAGGTACCAAATCAGACATAAATCCGAGCACGAGAGATTAAGAGAGCTTAAGCTTGAAGGTCAAAATTATGCATTTATGAAGATTTCTAATCTCCGAGGATGATTTGTGAAGATTTGATCAAAGTTTGAAGAAATGTCAGAAATAGTCCTGAACTTTCAGAATCGACAGAAAAACACCCTCAAGTTTCAAAAGTTGCAAATTCAGTCCCTGGTCTATTGAAGATTGACAGATTCAGTCCTTGAAGATAATTTCAGAAATTACATGTTTGGTCCCTTGGAAATCCGAAATTACATCATTGGTCCCTATATTGCATCTTGGATCATTTACTTGTCCAATATACAATCCAAGTCCAAATCCACTTAACAACTCTCGGCCCAATATCACAAACAAATTACCCCGTCCAATAAACTATCCTACCCGAACACACCCTTATACCCGGTTTATTTAACCCAAGTCAAAGACACAACCCGGTCAAACATTTTGAAATAATATAATTAAACAAAACGCGCCCCACAGTAACCTTCTTCCCCAAACGCCCATTTACCCTCCAATTTACCACCATTTACCAATCCCCAAACACCCAACCTCGTACTAGAATATTTCTAGAAGCCTTATCCTCAGCTGACTTGACAGATGGAATGCCACGTGGACAAATGGCACTATCTCATTGGCCGAAACACCTCTATGGGTGAAATGGAGCTCTTTGATTGGTTAAGGTGACAATGGATTGATTGTGTGGCTCAAAATGGCTTCTAGGCTCTTCTTATCAAGAATCCAAGACCTGCTCAAGGCTATAAATAGACCCCTTTGGCTCACATTTCAATTCGTGCAATCCTTTAGTTTCATTTAGCTTATTGTTATTGTATTTCAGTAGTTTATTAAATGTTTTTCTTAAGCTTTTATTGTATTCTCAGTTTCTTGTAAACCTTTTTTAATATCAATAAAAATTTCAAGTTTTTACCTTTAATCTTGCATTTCTGTTTTAAAATAATCAATAAGCTAATTGGAATGATGTAATAAGCTCATTTCAGCTTATTATAGCTCTAGTGAGCTTACATTGCACCTCACTGTCCACTTAACTCATTTACATTCACAAAAAGTTCAGGTCAACGAAAGTCAACTGTGTGCTCATTTGATGGTTATGGTTTGATTTGATGATGGATCTGGGTTGAGTTTGATGTTATATGGGTTAGGTTAGTGGTCCTTTTTTGGTTTGCAAGCCATTGTGGCTGGATCTCTTGTAAGTGGAAGCTTGTTCTCATATTCTAGCTTAATAAACAGTGGTGGTTTAATATCTATTAGATCTGTTTTAGTACTGATATTTGCTGTCTCATTAGCTTTAATTTAGTGTATTAAATCTGTTTTAATGATTAGCATAAGCTGTTTTTGTATTTGAGCTTGATTAGATTGCATTTTCTCACATAAAGTAGTGTTTGGATCAAGGTTTTAAACTGTTTTAGAGGTCATTATATTAGAGTAGATCAGTAGTTTGAGGCTTATTATAGTTTATTACTCTTATATCTGTCCTTGTTTTGCATAATTTTCATTGATAGTCAAAATTTTCATTCTAACTGTCTTGATCACATTATTGTTGGAATCAGTCACCATAATAATTCATAAAGGTTTAAAACTTGATATACTAGCTTGCTTAAAGTGTATTTCATCTAGATTCATCATTGTCAGTTCAAAATTTCCATCTAAATCTCAAGAAAGTCAAAGTATTAAACTATTTTCAAAAAGTCAAACATGTCAAAAACTGATTTATGCAGAACTTGCAGCAGTTGCACAGAGTTCATTTTACATAGTTAAGGTCTCATTTTTGGTCTACTTGCAGTATACTAGGTGGTCTTCAAGACCACATATCTGTTTTGGCTTAAGCTTTTGAGAAGCTTGTGCATTAGCTCAAACATAGGACTGTTCATCTGCTTTGCTTATATAATCAGTTAACATATAATCTAGTGAATCTGCTTATTTAAGGTTAGGAGTAGTTGTATTTAGCTTATATTAGCTTATTTGAGTATAATCTAGTTTCTGTAGAAGTTTGGTGGCTTATTGTGCTTGTTTGCTTATTTCTAAGTGCTTATTTGCTATCAAATTACACTGCAGCCCTTATATTTCACACATAAGCATTACATTTTATATTTTTCACAGAACTAGATTAAGATTTTAGAATTTTCCTGAATTTTTCATTAATTTTGGTCACTGTTTAGTAATTTTCTCATTTAAAAATAGTTTTTAATCACTTTTAATTAGCTTTAATTGCAATTAATTAAGAAAAAGTTAAAAAAAAATAATTTTTCAATTTTCTCAGTTTAAGAAAAATATAAAAAGCATAAAAAATATTTTTCCTTATTTTTCCCCTTTTATTTGGTATTTTTCACAATTTAAAATAGTTTTAAATTAGTAGAAAATAGAATATTAATCTGAAAAATACAAAAATAGTTTTGAAAAGTCTTTTACGATATTTTAGATTTTATAAAAATAGTTTCACATTTTTTCCCTTTGATTTTTATAATTTTTAGTATTTTAATTTAGTTTAAAAGGTTAAAAATTAGTTTTTAATTTAAATAAAATCCAGAAAAATCCAAAAAAATAGTTTTAATTCTAAAATAGTTTTCAAATATCATTTCTAGAGTAAAAGTAATTTTAGGCATTTTTAGGATATAATTTAGACGTAGTTGCATTTTAATTACGTTTTATTAATTACGTTTTAGTAATTCGCACTTAGGATTTCCCGTAAAATAGATTCCCTTAATTACTTTCCCTATTCCCGTAGTTTAATAAAATCAAAATCAAACAAATCAAAACATCGAGCATTAAATTCCAAACCAAAAACGACGTTGTAATTCGCCTCGTTGGGAAAAGATTCGGGTTGACTAATCCGTATACACGATCACACACGGGATTTGATTTATTATTCTTTTTCCTAAAGGAATTTGAATCTATCTTCGTGATTATTTTTTATATCGATATTGAGGTTTTATCAATACACATAACCCCTAAGCCTTCATTATCATAAAATCAGTGTCTGAGCCGTTTTAAGTTACTTACGGTTAGTCATTCACAAGTGGCTAGCTTGTGTGAGATAACTTGACGGGGTTTGGCATTGTGAATCATATGCGTTTTTCCCTAACTCTTTGAGACTACCTTAAGGTTATTGCCTACGAAATCTCTAGGATTCATAAACTAACTCTAAGGTTACCTTTGGATGTTTAGCCTACAATAACTCTAGGTGATTATAAACTAATGTTCACAAAGATTACTCAAGCATTAAAAACACAACGAATGACCTATTGCAATACTAGGTCAATCACAATTAAGATAAGAGACAACCAATCAATATTCAATACCTAGGTTTCATAGATCTAAGCAAACACACAAATAAATTAGCCGGACATGGAAAACATGCAAGCATACACACAAACAATTGAAGACATAATTGAATTAATGAAGTAAATCACTTATCTTGTTGTAAAATAGGGTATGGAACCCTAAGATACTGCCCAAGATAGCCAAAGTTCAGTTTAGGTTTTACTCCACAAAACTACCTCTCTAAAAGTTTGAAAATTCGAATTCTATATATAGAGTTACAATATGCGACAGCATCACTCTTTATTTGTGACGCCGTCAGATCGCCGCCATTAGGTTTTCGTCTTGGCCACGTCAAATTTGTGATGACGTCACCTTATGGTTGCGACGTCGTCGGCTTCATCTTCTGACGCCGTCGGGATCCGAATCTAGTCCGTCTGAGTTGTGACGCCCTATTCTTTAAAACCTGATGCCGTCAAGTGCAAAATAGCAATTTGTTTACTGAGTCATCACAAAGCGTGTTACGACGGCGTCACCATTTGGCTGTGACGCTGTCACCTTCTGTTCCAGCAGCTTGAGTGTCTTGATTCTTGACTTTGACCATTTTCTTCATATATTCACGCCTTTTCGTCCGAATAAGTGTCATTCCAGCAATTTGCCTTCAAGAGACCTAAAAAGTGAAAAGGAACGAAATTAAGCAGTAACGGATATAAAAGTGATCGATTAAGGGCTTAAATGACCCCTCAAAAGTGTACATTTTAAATCCTTATCAAGATGCTTCGGCTAAGGAGAAGATTTGGAAAGGATGTATGAGTGAAGAAGACCCAAGCGAAGAAATTCCCAACGACATGAGTGAAGTGATGGATGAAGATATCAAAGATACGACGGCTAATGAGAAAGAAGAATGCAAGTGTGTGCTTGTGGAAGACTTACTTGACGATAAGTGGTTTAAGGGTACTAAGTCCGATGATGATGACATCGAGGGAACACTGGACTACCTTGAACTACAAGGTGAAGATGGGTTCACTGACCCCGATGATGAAGCATATGAGCAAATAAGGTGCAAAGTTCTTGGTATTCCGTATAAGAGGCCGCCACCAATTGTAGTTGAAAAATATGAGTTTACAAGATACCACTTGGAGCCGGACAAAAAGTTTTGTAAAATTCGAAAGATCGATACAAAGGAATATCTCCGCACCGCTACGAATGTTGCTTGGGTCAGACACAATTTGATTAAGGATATGGAGGATGTTGGCCAAGTTCAAAGGCCACCGTAAAGCCCCATGGCTTTGAGTCTAACTTAAAGACTCAATAATAAAGAAAAGTGCTATTTCGGGAGACAACCTGAATTATCCTTTTTTGTTTCTTTTATTTCTATTTTTGTTGGGTTTTGTGTTTTTAACCATTTTTGCATGAATCAGAGAAGATTGCATTAGTAACTTGAACGGGGACAAGTTCTGTCCATCAATTACGGCGTAACTCATCCCAATGATTACGCCGTAACACACCACCAGTAGCGATTCTCTCCAGAGCATTACCAATTACGGCATAATCACATGCTATGGTTACGCCGTAGCTACCCTCCAGTAGCGTCTGCCAGGTTTTGCCATAATTACGGCGTAACTCCTTCTAGGAGTTACAACGTAACTATCCTTCAGTTTTAATTCTTTCTATTTAAACACAATAACCTTGTATTAGTTTTTAAATGAACTTTGTGGGTATGTTCCCTGAAAGCCCTCACGAGACTACACTCGTCCACTTGGGACACCAAGTGGTTTAAAAGGCTTGTTGCATACGCTAAATGCAACCGTGATTCCTACGAAAGTGAGTTAGATTTCTTTTCGTTTTTCTTTTTCTTTTTTTAGAATTATGCTGGTTGGTAGTGTGATTTCAGGGAATGAAGTTTGCTCGTGGATGCTTAAGCAAAGGCACGATTCTTCGCGAGCCTTCTTTCTTTTTAGGAGCGAATTTCAGGGAAGTTCTTGCTCTAATTCTACTTTCTCTTCACCTTTATTTAACGTTTAGTACAAAAGGGACTTTGTGCATTTCAACTGGGGGGACGGGAGTAGAATTATCTCTTTAACTTTATTTTGCCCTCGTTTTTCTAGTTTATTTTGAAAAATTATGCCATTTTTAAAATTTTGACATGTTTTTCTTAACCTAAATAGATTAGACCTTAGCCGAGCACATTATAACCCTTGATATTATATGGTGAGATTAGCCTTATCCGTTTCTAAATATTTACCTAAATCCACCAAATTATGAGTGTATCGGTAGCTTGTAAACTTTAGAACTTGGCCTTTGCATTATTTCGAGACCATAGACGAGATATGTTGAGTTCACTTAATCTATTTGGAATATTCAGTTTAAGAATACAATATTATAGGATTATCACCCAAACAGTCTATCCTTGTGTGTCTATCGATTAGTCACCTCGACTTCTCGACCCCGATGTTAAACCCTTTTGTTTCACTCACCTTTAGTGCAAGATACCCCTAGTAACATCCGTCTGAGCCATTCCTTTCTTTTTGTTCACCCAATATACATTATTTCGATACACCCATTTACCTTAGCCTACCTTGTAGTCTTAATTTGTGATCGGGAAGTCATTGTTTGCCTAAGTTCAAGGTTCAAGTAGAGAGGTTCGGAAATCACGCTTTCGTCAAAGACATATATTTGAAGATCATTGAAGACCCCCCAGATTCTCATGTTATGTTCATCTCAAGTGGGGGGATGTTATGTTTAGTTATGAAAAAAAAATGATTCGAAAAAAAATATTTGGGTTATTTGTTTATTGTAAAGTGCGATGTTATAAGCACTATGTTTAGAGCTCATCAAAGACTTAGTATCGAGGAGGCCACCTCGGTCACATTTGAAGATTTGATTTCGTAATTATTGCGCCAACAATTGAAGAACAGGTAATGTGCCCATCATGACGTCCGCTAATGGCACATCTACTTGGTATATCATGATCCGGTTTCTTAGCCTTGAAACTTGAACTTTGGATGAACGGTAAGCGGTGATGACTTGGTTATAGTTTTAGACTATTTGCTTGTTATTTTTACTTCACACCAATTAAATCCCATATCTTATCCTACCCTTTAGTCATGAAGCGTGTCTAGGTGATGAAGCGAGCAATCTTTGGTGTCTTGGCCATGGATTTGGTCATGTATCATTGATTTTGTCCACTTCGCCGTGACATGTTAGTAATGACGAGTCACCCTTAACCTATGTCGTGTCTGCCCATATTGCCTTCGAGAATTGTTTAGTCCTTAACTCTAGTGGTGGGGATTTGTGTAACCGCCAAGCTTATGATAGAATATATGCTATGACTGTGCTTTGAGTGATCACCCCGAAATTGACATTTAGATTAGTTGAGAGATTTTGAGTGTTTTGTTCCCATTTCGTGAGGTGTTCAGCTTTGTTTTATACTAAAGGGATTTTTAAACTTATATTTTCCAGGTAATGGGAGATATCATTTTAGAAATTTATCTAATAAGGTCTACTTAAGGGCAAGTAGAGTTCAAGTAGGGGGATTATTTGATAACATCAAATAGTCCTGAATATTAAGTGTAAATTTTCCCCGATAATGCTCGTATTTTATATCATTTATATGGATTTACGCTTGTTTTCCTCTATATTTCACTTTTAGGTAAATTACGAGCATTGGAGCTAAAGAGACGCGGATTTGGAGATTTTATAAGAGATTTATGATAGTATGCCCACTATGATGAAGCTACGGCGTAACTCCAGTCTCACATTACGTCGTAGCTAATGCGTGACTCAGAAGGCCAGCTCGGCAACAGATTATGGCATAACTCCCAATAAGGATTACGCCGTAACCCATTAGGTCAAAAGATGTTCCACGCCGCTATATGCTACGCCGTAACTCCTTCCAATGATTACAGCGTAATCATGTCACTTGTAACCTGTACTAAAGATATGGCATAACTCATCCTATGTGTTACGCCGTAACCAGCTATTACGAGAGCTTTATTATGGAAATATTAAGGTTACGGCGTTACTCTCAACTTAAGTTACGGCGTAACTAGATCTCGCCTATAAATACAAGCCCTAATTTCTGCATTTCACATCATTCACTCCACACCAAAAAGCATAGAACATGAGTAGGGGTTTAAAGGCAGATCTTGAAGAGCATACGGAGCCATCTCCAAGGGAGAAATCACTCCCTAACGATAAGCATTAGCGATTATCTTTTCTTTTACTTTTGATTCATGTATTTCAATATGTTGAACATTGAATTGATTATTTCTCTTAATATGATCAGCTAAGCACCTTTGGTGCAAGCCTAGTTATGATTCCTTAATTGTTGTGTTTACTTTTAGATTGCTTCTGTATAATTGTTTCTAGTGTATGCATGCATAGTTCGTTGGTAGCTACCCTTGTTTAGGTAGTTTTGAATGGCGGTAGTGTCTAGTTGCTTAAAAGAATTGACCAACTGACCTTAAGTAGGTAGACTGAGTGGGAAGGGTAAGAATTGACCAATTGACGATCCTTCTTCGCTTGTGCGAACTGACCAAATGATCACCTGCCGTTTGGATGAACTTAAGAAGTTAGGGATGAGTGTCTAAGATGCTAGCGCCCGGGCACTCAGTGTTAAGAATCTTGCATGTAGTGGAACTTAATGACTTGGCTTTTGAGACTAAAAACAACTGGACTTTCAAGGGTAGTAGCTTGATCTCCGGTGGAAGCCTTTGCTGATAGGTTAGGATGAACTGACCAAATACTGTACTAGCGACTTAAAACCCCACTTGAATCAATTGGAAGTAGTTAGACGTGAACATAACATGATAGGATGAGTAACTAGGTTAGCACACTTTACCCTTATTGATCACAACTCTACCTTTATTTTCTTTCTTTCATTTCTTGTTTTATTAGTTAATTAATCATTTCGATACTTAAAACCAGTGACATCTAGACTTAGTTAGAATCCGATCACATAGCTCTTGGGACGACCTCGGTTTTACTGATTACTATACTACACACGACCGGGTACACTGCCCGTTAGTGCATAGGGTGGACCATAGGTAAACAAGACACTTATAAATTTTAAAACTTGGTCAGTAAAACCTACATCACATATTTAGATTGATTTATGAAAATGCCTCCGAGACTATGAGAGATTTGTAAACCTAAGAAAAATAACATTTGTCCCATCATTGACATTTGAAATTTAGAACCCATCTTTTTGGAAAAACGGTCACATTCATTTGGGTCGGTCGAGTTAAAAATAATATCATCAACATATATTTGAACCTGAATTAAATGTTTACCTGATTTCCGAGTGAAAAGTGTGGGATCAACAACACCTTTGTAGAATCCGTTTTGCCAAAAGAAACTTTGACAAAGTATCGTACCATGCCCTTGGAGCATGCTTAAGGCCGTAAAGAGCCTTTTTCAGACGGTAGACATAGTTAGGATGTTCGGGATTCACAAAGCCTTCCGGTTGAATGACATAAACCACTTCTTTGAGATCACCATTAAGAAAAGTAGTCTTTACATCTGATTGGTGGCAAACCGTCAAGTTTATTACACAAGTCAACCACTTGTGAATGGTCAACCGTAATAAAATTCAAACAGTCTAAAACCAATGCAATTTCCCTTGGAATATAGTGGATTCCCGGGTCGTTAAGTCCCAACGAGGTGTGTAAACTGTAATACAACGAATCTGTGATCGGGTGAATATTGAATAGGAAAAGGTTATGATTGAATACTCTAAGGAAATTAAATCTAACCAAGACTTTGAAGTCATTTTAATTCTATATTTAAAAATTCGCATGAAAAAATATGCAATTTAAGTCTACGGGTACAAAACTAATTTTCCTACATTCTACATGACTAAAAATGATTTTAGGAAAAAGCCGGGTATTTTTTTGACTTTTATTTTATTTTCTACGAATTAAAAACTATATTTAACTAATTAATTAATTAAAAATACTAAACTAATTTGGAAAAATCTGAAAATTTTACAGAAACTATTTTGACTTATGCTTGATCTAAGAAAAATAAGAAACTAGGTGGTTGTTATGGAAATAAGCTACAGAATAAGCTAAAAAGGAAATATAAGCTAAGGACTGAAAATGCATATAAGAGATTTATTTGTGCAAACTACAACAAGAAAAGACCCAAGGGCATGTTGGTGTGGGTGTGGTGTGTTGGAGCGTGGTGGGAACCAGAGGTCACAGTTCGAGCACCTGCTTTTGCCTTTTAAATTTTTTGGGTTTTTAAACTTCAGAATTGAAATCCTTTAAGAAATTAATGATGCAGTTAATAACAAAAACGCTCCAAAGAGCAGATGGTACGTGCTGTTGTTGGTTGTGTTCAACGCATTGCACCTGTGTTCAAACTCGGTCGGGCCATTATTTTTATTCTTTTCTTTTGCAAACAGACAAGCTATCTTTTAAACACAAACTAAACCTTATACACCGTGAAATAAGCTACCGATAAGAAACATAAGCTAAAAACAAAAACTAAGGGTCGTTTGGATTAAAGGAAAAAGGCAACCAAAAAGCTACAAATCAAGCTAAAAATAAGCTAACAAAGGATCTACCTATTCTAAAGTCACTACTAGGCAATGAATAAACTAGATAAGCTAAAGGATATTCTTAATAAGCAATGAATGGGGTCCGACTGTTGCATACACAGCCTCCAAACAGTCTAGCATGGCACTTTGGAGCTTATTCTGAACAAGCTGGAGGAGTGAGTGAGCTTTTGAGCTTATAGGCACCTGAAGTCCACCAACCCAACTTACTTTTGCCCAAGATATCTGGCTTGAACAAGCTGTCAACAGCTTATAAATATGCTGAGAAGAGCTTGGAATTGGACTGATCAACTGGTGCAGGGCACTTTTCATCCAAACCCCTAACTTAGAGAGCCGAACAAACCTAGTTAACTATTTTTCTGAACGCACAGACCCAGGTTCAAATCCTGGTCTGGGCCATTATTTTTATTCTTTTTCTTTTGCAAACAGACAAGCTATCTTTTTAAACAAAAACTAAACCTTATACACTGTGAAATAAGCTACTGATAAGAAACATAAGCTAAAAACAAAAACTAAGGGCTGTTTGGATTAAAGGAAAAAGGCAACCAAAAAGCTACAAATCAAGCTAAAAATAAGCTAACAAAGGATCTACCTATTCTAAAGTCACTACTAGGCAATGAATAAACTAGATAAGCTAAAGGATATTCTTAATAAGCATGAATGGGGTCCGACTGTTGCATACACACCTCCAAACAGTCTAGCATGGCACTTTGGAGCTTATTCTGAACAAGCTGGAGGAGTGAGTGAGCTTTTGAGCTTATAGGCACCTGAAGTCCACCAACCCAACTTACTTTTGCCCAAGATATCTGGCTTGAACAAGCTGTCAACATTATAAATATGCCGAGAAGAGCTTGGAATTGGACTGATCAACTGGTGCAGGGCACTTTTCATCCAAACCCCTAACTTAGAGAGCCGAACAAACCTAGTTAACTATTTTTCGATTTTTTCCTTTTGGTAAAAATGAAACAAGCTGTTGAAATTATTATTTTTAATTTTTAAAAATTTTTATAACAACTAAAAGTGACTCTAATTGCTTATGAAAACCGAGGAAAATCACTTTGGACAGGAATGAGATTGAAAACAGATTTGGTTCAAAAAGCTTAAATCGCAACAATGACTTATAGAAACTGAAACTATGACTGAAATGGCTTTAAAACAAGTATCTAAACTAAATGACTCAAATCTAACTTAACAAAAACATTTAAACTTTAAAATCAAGGCAAAACCAAACACTCCTTTAAACTAGCAAATGACAATTTAATTCTAAAAACTAAGATGAAGCTAACTTGTACTAATTCAAAAATGATCAAACAGACTCTAAATCAACTTTATAACAATTTGAAAACAGAAATCTTTCTAAAACTGATTTGACTTGAATGTTTGACTTTCGCTTGACTTTTGCAAAAATGTTAAAATCTGATTTAAGAACGAGTTAATTAACAGTTAACTCACATAAGCTCCTGAAAAGCTTATGTGAGCCTTCAAATACAGGAAATGAACACATAATCAAGCTAATACCAAATGAAAAAGACAATACGAATAATGAAGATTGCATCAACCAGAATTTAGAGTACACAACTTAAATGTAAAAGTTATTATACTACTGAAATATTGAAAATGACAAGAAATTAAGAAGGTAACATTTCTCTAAATCCATGAAAAATGGACCACAACTGGGAAACTAAATTAAAACTAAAAACTAACTAAAGACTAACTAATCGACTCTCTTGTACAATGGCTACAATGAGCTTTTATACTACTGCCTCCAAAGTCTTCAATTCATTTCCTTGTTGCTTCTGCTGTGAGATAAAACAACCAAGTACATCTTTTGTGCTTTCTTCACCAAATCCAAGCCGTTGATCAGGTTAGGTACCATTTTAGAATTCATCCGAGCCATCTGTTGGGACTTTGAGAAAGTGATGGGGAGACAAAGCTTGCAGGGTTGAGTGTGTCAGGAGAAGGAAGAAAAGAGGAAGGAAAAAGGAGGGAAAGGTGGGCAGGGTAGGATAAGGTGGCCAAGTTGGGGTGGACAGGTGGTGGTGAAACCAGGTATGTGGAATGGTGGTTTTGGCTTAGTGAGGAAGAAGGAAGTATAAGGGTGGGTTTGACCAAGGGTTGACTGGTTTGGGTCTGGGAGATATTAATAAGGCTAGGTTTGGTTTGGTTTGTAGTTGGAAGTAATACACAAGGACCATATTTGCCATTTTACCAAACTTGAAGGACCAAAACTGTAATTTTCCAAATTTCATCATAAGGACTAATTATGACAAGATTAATTTTCCCAAGGACCAAAAATAATAATTTCAAATTAAAAATGTCCCGGGGTAATTTCTGTCAATCTTTAAAATTCCAGGGACTCAAGTTGTCATTTTGCAAAACTAGACTTTATAAGGCTAAATTTGACAACTTAAAAATTCCTGAGGGCCTTTTATGAAAAATTACATGTTTTGAATAACCAGGGACTAGATTTTGACAATTATTGAATAAAACACAGTCTAAATATTTTTTCTGTCTTTTTGAGACTTTTTAAAGTGTTTTTGGCAGTTTTTGTAGTTTAAATGGGAACAAAATGATGAGTATTTAGACACTCATCAATCCCCCACACTAAACTATTGCTAGTCCCTAGCAATCTTTTATGGAAAAATAATGGATTTCATCTCTTTACCAAAAGCCATTACTTCTGGAGTAGCCAATTGTTTCAGTTCAAGTAAGAACCTTGGTACAATGATAACCAAATGATTTTGAGCAAATCCCCAGCTTTCAACGGTTTTGATTTGTCTTTACCAGAAGCCGCTTGCTTCTGGACTAGCCAACTCTTAGATAAAATATCTTTGGTGAGTCGATTACCAATTATGGTTTTCCAACGGCCTTTACCACAAGCCATAAACTTGCGGGCTAGCCAACTCTTCACTAATTAAAGATATGGTGAGTTGAACACCATACAATTTTGGGCAAATTGCAAGCCGTCAACGGATTTGAGATATCTTTACCAAGAGTCGTTTTCTCCTGGATTAGCCAATCCTTTTGTGGGTTAGACATGGTGGACTGATTACCATTTGTTGTGTTTAGTACATAGTACTTCCACTAAAAAAAATTTTTAATTTGGCCATTTTGGGGGAAAAAGGGACTAAAAGGGTACATTTATGATCAAATTAGCGAATTTCCCCACACTTAGAAATGAATATTGTCCTCAATATTCAAAGTCCCGACTATTATGCCGAATCCTTGAACGTAAAAAAAAAACATTACTAGCCAAGTGTGGAAACACAACAATTATTCTCTTTTTTAATATTTACAATTTTCATTCATTTTTTTAGATCTATATACAATATGTGGGGCATCTCCCCCACACTAAGGTGATAGAAAGGGGTAAGAAGACAGAAACACGGGTGAAAACCCATGTTGTACTACTGTTTTTGATTACCGAGTCGCTAGCTTGACTCGACCCCGAATTAATTTGTTCATGGGGAAGTAAGTGGAAGAGACAATCTCCATCGGACTTTCATTCAAGATGTTTGTATAAACATTGAAGTACGTGAAAGTTCCACACCGATGAGGTATACATAGATCCGGCTCACAAATAATAAATGAAAATGCCGGGGTCAAAGATAGTGTCCTCATTCCCGAAGGAGTGAAGAACAGGAGAAGCCACGGGATAGGTGAAGAAGAGAAAGAAAGTCATGATGAAAATCATGACTAACTCATCTTCATCCATAGGAGAATCCATAATTTCAGTATTATGAATCTCATCATTTAAGCTCACGTGATCAAGACAAATCCCGGGTGTGTCATGATCAAAGTGGAAGTTATCATACTCCGCCGGAGATATGATATGAGTGAGTTCACCGGCAAACTCCTCGTGAAGAGAATCAATCACAAGATGTAAATCTGTGAATTTGTTCCATCAGACTCATCACTATCCACAATCTGAGTATCAAAGAGTGGATTCTCATAAATTAAAGTGAATTCAGAGTCAAATTCAAATAGAGGATTAGTGAGAGTTGTTTTGAATGCTTCAGGAACAAAGTGATCAACATTCTCTATTGGACTGTTGGGATAAGAAGTGGGTGAACGATCATTATAAGGGAGACTTTCAATCTCTCCCAGATCGGCTTCGAAATCAAAGAGACCATCGTCACTTTCTGATGAAAGTGGATTGATGTGAGTGAGTTCATCGGTGAACTCCTCAAGAAGAGGATCATACTGTGGGAGTGATGCCTCAACATACTCGATGTTTCCATAGGAAGCACAATCGCCGCTAAGATCGAGAAAGTTTCAAAATGATCTTTTGAACACTCAAGAGGAGAAAGAGAATCACACATATGCTCAGAAGTTCCCTGTGACTCTCTCAGGATTGGGACAAGGTTCTCAACACTAGACTTTATGAATTCGTCCGATTCCTTTTCGGGAACAGTGTCAAGATGCTCATCCCCATGCTCGAGAGTGAGTGGGAATATCGGGTGTGATAACAATGATCGAGGGAGTTGAGAAGGACTATCATACATATGTTTTACAATTTCCATTTGTTCTTCTGCTAGTAATTCCATCATAGTCTTTTCTCCCCGATTTTTCATGGAAGGAATTTCAACTGATGAACTTGATGAACCCGCACAAAATTGACGAATATCAAGGGTAACTTCATCATCATCGTCATCAAGAATGAAACGGAATCGAGAGCTAGATTTGGTCGCTTTTGTATTTTAATTAATTCCCTAATAGAGTTTTCACCGGCAACTGGGAATCTAATTTAGCAACCGCTCTTCACCTAACAATTTTTCCATGGATTTTTGATTTGCATTATCTTGGGAATGTTTACATTCCTTCAAATCTTTCACTAAATCCAAAAGATCAAGGAGAAGATTTTGAGGAAGTGGCTTAGGCTGAGGTGGTGCCTGATTCATTTGGTAATCGTAGAGGATGGTCATGATACGAAGAGTCGTAATTGTTACAAGGAAATGGATTCCTTGTTTGACAATCGGAGCTAAAGTGTGGACCTCCACAGTTCTCACAACAAAATGATTGTTGTGGCTGGTCATGTGAATAATATGGAATTTGGTCATTTCCAAAGTCCGAAAGTGTTACCGTAAAACTGTTCATAGACAAACGTGTTTCCGGTTTGACACTCAAATTCTTGATGAGGACCTCCACAAAATTCACATGAATATGTATGAATCTCATGATGTGGTAGCCGATGGAATAAATCGCGTGTCATGGTAAGAATAAGGATCTTGGTTATAGACAGACCCATTTCCTGACTCTACCATGCTAAAACTGAGACAATTATCATCATTATGAGGGCCACCACAAAATTGACAACCAAAAAGGTGAGTGATGAGTGCGTATTCACTCATCATTTTTGGTCAAATCTGAACTGCAAAACATCTAAAAACACTCCGAAATGCATCAAAATATTGAAAATATCTCAAAATTGTGTTTCAGATGCAAAACAAATGAAAAACGAACAAAGTTTGCATAATTGGCGCCACCCCCGTCTTTCAAAAATTGACGTAAATAGTCCCCGAGCACGTAATTTAAAAGTCACCAAAGGTCCTTTTGAAATCATAAGTTGTCATAATTAGTCCTTTGGTGAAAAATTTCAAAAGTTTGAGAAATTACAGTTTTGATCCCTGGATTTTTAAAATTGTCAAATTTAATCCTTGGAATTTCAGTTTTGGCAAAAATGACCCTTGGTTTATTTAAGATTCACAAGATTGGTCCTTGGATTACATTTTCACAATTTCATGAATGGTCCCTGAATTTTCAGTTTTGGCAGATTTAGTCCCTATATTTGCATTGGATCTTATATCTAATCCTTAAGTCCAATTCTAAAATTAGCCAAGGCCCAAAAATAACGCCCAATCCAGTCCATCTATACCCGGTCAAACCCTACCCATGACCCAGTCAATGAATAAACATAAACCACCCAACCCACTGTCTTCTTCTTCACCCTTTCCCGCCCAAACACTATCTCCCAGAGAACCCTAGATTCCTAAGCTTCTTTTTACTTCTCCCCAAAACACTCCACCTCCCTTACCTCTTTTACCCAACTTCACCTAAACCCAAACACTCCACCACCCTCTTTACCCGGATTTTCCCAAAACCCAAACCCACTAATCTTTCCCCCCTCTTCCCCAAATGCCACCATGGCAATCCCAGCTTCAAAAGGCTCAGTGGATGGCTCTGATCATGTCTCAAATGGTACCTAACTAATCAATGGTCAAGATTATCTCAAAGAAGCACAAAGACTGGTCCTTGGCTGTTTTCACTCAGTAAAGAAACACAAAGAAGAGAAGATTGAAGACCCTAGATGTAGTATAAATAGGACAACTTGTAGCCACAATGAGGCAACCCCTAGTTTTATCTTTAAAAAAATTAGTTTTATTGTTTTTTTTTCCTGTAATGTACTTCTTTAAATCAATGAAAAGTCTTCTTTAGTTTTAATGCTTCTTTGTGTTATGTTTAAATAGTGTTGATCTCAATTGAAAGTTATCAGATTTTAAGTTAAGGATAGGGGTGACAAATTATTCCAAAACCGTAGGGGTGTTTGTTTATGTGCTCAAACCGTCAAATATCCATTTTGACCCAGTTTGACCACTCAAGTCAAACTCATTTTCATGTCAATAGTTTTTTTTGCAAGTTGAATGCGCTTTGTTTGAGCAAGTTTGATAGAATCAAAGAAAAAAAAAGTGTCTCTGTCCATTTTTCATTGCACAAATCAGCCTACCACCTGCCAACTTGAGCTTTTCTAAGCTTAACTGAAGTCCTAAGTTGTCAAAGTTAATGTTTCTTAAGTCCTGGCATTCCTAACTCAGTCTTTGTTCAAACTTTTTGCACTTGGATCACTCACGGATGGTTTAAATTGAAGTTCAAAACCTGCCCTCACCAACTGTTTGAAATCAGATCGCTAAAGATCGTCAACAGCTTATTTATGAGTGTTGCGGCTTATCTGGCACTTAATGAGGTTTTGTTGCAACCCGCTATGCTAACTCTATTCTTTGCTTTTCATGGTCTTGAAGTTCATTTGGTAGCTTATAAATAAGCTTGAACACCCCTGGTCTGCTTTGTACCGCACTACATTGGACCCAAACAGTCACACCTTTGTTTTTTCTCTTTCTTTTTAGCTTATAAGGTTTGTAGACCTGCTTATTTAAACTATTTAGTGCTCATAGGTTTCAGTTACATCATCTGTTAGTTAGTGTTTATTGGAACAATTTAAGTGCTTATCTCTTTTATATAGTTCTAAGATTTCCCATGTTCATCTCCTAGTTACCAACTGCTTTTCCCTTAGCTTCATCAGTTGTGTGCTATTTATTTTAGTCTATTCTAGATTAGGTGCCTCTGCTTAGCTTATTGCCCCATCCCATGTTGCTTATTTGTGTTTAAACAGTCAAAGAGTGCTTGGTCTTTAGCTTAAAAGGGGTGTTTGGTTGGACAAGGTCTGAATTCCACAAAGGGGTGTTTGTTTTGATTGGTTTCCTAAATCGAAGATCAATTAAGCAGTTAAAACTGCTTATTCCAAAGTTTTGCATAAAGTGTTTTCACAAAATAATCTTGTTTTTGTCTCATAATCAAAGTGCAAAAAGAAAAAAAAAAGTTGAAAAAAAATGTTTGCAAAAACTGACGTGGGTGGGACTCGAACCCACGCCACCCAGCTCACAAACACACACTCTACCGTTGCCCTTGGGACTTGTCTCAATCACATTTTGCATTATTAAATACATAAGGGTGTTGGCGTTTTCACTTTAAGCACTCTTTAGCTTATTTCGAGCTTATTTTCTATAGCACCACTCACGCTTTTCATTTTTTTAGAATCTGTATTGCCTAAAGTATTTTTTGTTAAATTTTCAGATTTTTCTTGATTAGTTTAGTATTTTTAATAATTTAATTAGTGTTTAATCGTTTTTAATTCATAGAAATTAATTTAAAAGTCAAAAAATATTCCGCTTTTTCCTAAAATTATTTTTAGTCAAATAGAACGTAGGAAAATTGATTTCACACCGTAGCCCTTAAATTTCAAAACTTTTACGTTATGGCTCTCGGGTTGTTTCCTTTTTACGTTTTGCGTTTTTGCACCTTAGGACTTAGTGTAGCTTTGTTTTATCATTCCTTAGGCTTAGTGATAGTTAGTTTGTAGTTTATTAGGGTTCCCTTGCCTTAATTACTTTCCCGTTAATTAAATTGTAGAATTCGTAATCAAATCCAAATCATTAAAAACCCAATTCAAGTTCTAATCACGAAACTCAACGAATCCTTCCATTCACACCTCGTTGGGACACGACCCGGGGAAATCACTTCCCGGTATCACTTTTATCACACCCGTGAGGTTTGGCACGTTGACCTTTTTCCTAAAGGGTTGATTTGTCGGATTTTACGGTTAATTTGATATTGTTGATATTTGTGTTTTTCTCACACTCACTTCACAACGAATCAAATTTTGGCGCCGCTGCCGGGGAGGTGTGTTGCGCCAATATCGTGAAGTTTTTATGATTAGTGACTTGAAGAACCTTCCTCGTGAAGTTATTGTTTTATAAAAATACAAAAATACAAAAATATTTTTCTTTTCTTTGTATATATATGTAAAAGATTAAAAATACAAAAAGATTTTCCTTGTTGTTTTAAATAAATAGAAGACACAATCAATATAACATTCTCAACAGAGGTGTTATCATTATAAGTTCCGAACAAAAGATTTAAAACTTGCCTTTGTGTCGCTCGTGTTTTGGTTTACTTTTATCGGTTTAACAAACTGTGTGAGGGTATAAGGACGGCGACATTAAATTGCGGCTAAAAGAGACGGGTTTTTAATAAGCTTCGCGACCTACAAAGTCTCTCCGCTCCTTTGTGCGTTCTACTTATAGAAGTGATCATTTCAGGTGGGATTATTGGTTTAAGTTCACTGTGTTTTGCCTCGGTCTTGTTTTAATTGAAAGTGTTGTTTTGGAAGTGCATGCGACTCGCCAAGACGCCGTGGACGTAACCGTAACCAAGCAAACGTAAAACCCAAAAAGATTCTTCGTTCCTCATTTTCATAATTCTCTTGTTTCCTCGAGTATTGTCTAGTGCATGCGCACTCGTTCTTCTAGATCATTGAGCCCTTTTCGTGATCTAGTAGAAATTCCTAGAAGACGCTTCATAGACGTCGCCCGAATAGTCGAACCCGAGATTCGTACTATTCTAAACAACAATATGGCAGACGAATCGAACTATGGCGAGATGCTCCGGCACCCACCGAGGGTTACGGAGATGCCATCGTTTTACCACCAATCAATTCTGATCACTTTGAATTGAAGACGCATTTGATCCAACTTGTGTCTACGAATCAATTCCACGGGTTTGATCGAGAAGACCCGTATGCACACATCCGCTGGTTTAACAAGTTGACCTCAACCATCAATTACAAGGATGTGCCACAAAAGTGATCAAACGATGCTATTTCCATTCTCACTTGAGGGGGCAGCCCGGATTTACGGAAAAGAACCCCTCGATCCATCGAAACTTGGGAGGATCTTGTTCAAAAGTTTGTCAATTATTTCTTTCCTCCATCAAAGACGACTAATCTAAAAAATGAAATTTCTGGATTTCGTCAAAACTTCGATGAAAACTTTGGAGAGGCATGGGAGAGATTCAAAGATCTCCTCAGAAAATGCCCCCATCATGAATTCACGGAGCTTCAACAAGTTAATATCTTTTATAATGGGTTGAACGGTAACGATCAAGATTCTTTGAACGCAGCCGCCGGTGGCAATATCTTGAATCGTAAGCCTAAAGATGTGATTGAGATTTGCGAAATAAAATCAAAAGTTCCTATTTCTCGCAACAAAGCAAACATTCAACACTCCTCGCTTCTTCATCCGTAACTCTTCCGAAGTTAGCCGCTCCGATAGCCGCTCTAACGGACGTCATCCGTTGTATGATGAAAGAGGTAAAGGAAATCAAAAGCGAGATTCATAAGCCGGAACCAATCAAAGCCGTGAACAAGGTGTGTGAAACTTGTAGTGGTCCACACGCGTATTATGATTGTCCAAAGAACCGATGCTTCTTTTTATCAAGCTCCCGTAGCTTCTGTAAACCACAATCAATACCGACCACAAGCAGATCCTCAATACCGTGCACCTAGCGGTATGACACCACCTGGTTTTCCCCGTGCAAAACCATGGTAATCGTAATCGCTTTGTTCCGAATCAAGGACAAAACTTCAATAACTCTCAAAATTTCAATCAAAATCGGAACAATTTCAACCAACCATATCAAGCTCCAAATCAGCAAAGTTATCAACAACCTTCTCAAGCTCCCATACCAAATGACTTCATAAAAATTACTGAGTCAAGCATACGCTCAATGCAAACTCAGATCAATAACATGAGGGTTGAGCTTAAAAAGGAAATTGATACCACAATGTCTCGGCAGACAAATGAGTTGAAGAATATGATGAGCAGTTTCATGAACATGAATATGAACAAAGCTTCATCATCTTCGGGAGGACTCCCAAGCAATACAATTCCCAATCCAAATGCCGAGTTGAAAGCCGCCACCACTCGTAGTGGTAAGACGCACAATGGACCTTCGACTCCAATGCCCCCTCCTCATGTGGCATTGAGTCAAGTTACCAAGGAGACAACGGACAAGGTGCATTATTCAAGCCCACGAAGTACGACACGCCCCACCTTCGGTAGTCCGCTTTAATTCCGAACCCGAAGTTCCGAAGTCAAATTCTGAGCCAGAAATGACTTCCGTCCCGGCTCAAAAGTCTAGTCAGCTTCCTTACCCATCAAGATTGAATGATGAGAAGCTCAAAGACAAAAACAAAGAGCAAATGGAAAAATTTTTCCAAATCTTCAATGAGCTTCACTTTGATATAAGCTTCGTTGATGCTCTCATTCTAATGCCCAAATTTGCATCCACGCTTAAAAGCTTGCTGACCAACAAAGATAAGTTATCTGAGATGGCTAAAACTCCTCTCAATGAGCAATGCTCAGCGGTCATTCTCAAGAAGCTTCCCATAAAGCTTGAAGACCCGTGTTTTAATCCCGTGTGATTTCTTAGGGATGGTTCAATGCTCGCCAGGCCGATCTTGGCGCTAGCATTAACCTCATGCCACTCTCAAGATGGAACAAATTGTCCCTTCCTAAACTCACACCCACTTGTATGACACTCGAGTGGCGGACTGCACCCAAACTCGTCCGCTTGGGATAGCCGAGGATGTCGTGGTGAAAGTAGGAAAGTTTCACTTTCCTACCGACTTTGTTGTGGTAGACTTTGATGCATCCTAGAGTTCCCTCATCTTAGGAGAGCTTTCTTGAGAACGAGCCGTGCTCTAATCGATGTATTTGCTGAAGAGTTGACCATACGGGTTGACAACGAAGAACTCACGTTTAATATCAATCAGAACTCCAAACCTCTTTACAAACATAGTGTTGCCACAATTGATCAAAAATCTGAAAGAATAAATGCAACACTCTCAAATTTCATGGTCAAGAGGAGTCACCAAAAACGTGCTGAGCTAAAAGCTTTGAAAATCAACCCTAGTTCAAACAAATGGTTTGATAGTTGCACCAAGGATGTCCAGAGTGTTCTTGATGACGATGATCTAGAATCGGAGACTTTACCGGAAGTGGTGGAAATTGCTAGCTCTAAGAGCACACCACTTGTCCCACCTCCGAATCGCTTTGTCGTGATCGAAGTTCGTTAACTCTGTGAATGAAACCAAACTCTCTTCGGTTTCATCTGGATTGGATGATGATGTTTGTGGTCCAATGGGAGACATTCTTCCCATTGAAGAATTGCTCAACAATGATCAATCATCCTCTAGTCTTATTCCCGACTCTTCCATCCCTTCTCTCACTCCTGATGAGGAGGATGACAACTTTTGGAATGAAGTCGATGCATTTCTTAGTGATGATTCAATTCCAACAGGAATTGATAACACTTACTTTGATCCGGAGGGAGACATCCTTTTTCTGGAAAGTTTGTTGATTGAAGAACCATTTCCCATCCTCCCTCCCGGACATATTCTTGACAATCACCATCTAAGCTTCAAGTTTAAGCTTAAAGATGTCAAAACTGGTGATTTGCTTCTCTCTGCTGAGGAATGGACTTGCATTCTCATGCACATCTTTATTCCATTCTTCACGGATGGTGTGGTTGCTCTTTCCCTTTTCTCTTTCGGGAATGAGGACACCATCTTTGACCCCGGTATCATCCTTTATAGTTTCTACTATTAACAATACCGCTGTTGTATCTCGTCGGTGTGGAACTTTCTGATGTTCATATGTTTATTAACACTATGAACGAAAGTCCGATCGAGATTGGTTTTCCACGTTGCTTCCCCAAGAACAAATGAATACGGGTCGAGTCAAGCTAGCGACTCGGGAATCAAAAACAGTAGCACATGCCATATGGGTTTTCACCCATATTTCTGACTTCTTTCTACTTTCTACCACCCTAGTGTGAGGGTTGCCCCACATCTTTAAAAAAAAAAAAAAAAAAAAATCAAATAATGGCCGTAGTATTTCCCTTTACGTTCTTTGTTTCGGCATAACCGCGGTACTTTGAATATTGAGGGCAATATTCATTTCTAGTGTGGGGGGGAATTCTCGCGAATTTTATCATATGTTTTACACCAATTCCCCCATTTTTGGCCAAAATTTTTTTTTGGAGTAAGTGTTTTACACTTTCTCATTTGGTTATCAGTCCGCCATGTCTGTAAGACTAAAGGATTGGCTAATCCAGGAGCAAACGGCTCTTGGTAAAGATTTATCAAACCCGTTGACGGCTTGCAATTTGCCCAAAATTGTATGGTGTTCAACTCACCATATCTTTAATTAGTGAAGAGTTGGCTAGCCCGCAAGTTTATGGCTTGTGGTAAAGGCGGTTGGAAAACCATAATTGGTAATCGACTCACCAAAGATAATATTGATAATTTATCTAAGAGTTGGCTAGTCCGAAGCAAACGGCTTCTGGTAAAGACAAATCAAAACCGTTGAAAGTTGGTGGTTTGCTCAAAATCACATGGTTATCGGTGTACCATGGTTCTTACTTGAACTGAAACATTTGGCTACTCCGTAGTAATGGCTTTTGGTAAAGAGACTCAAATCCATTATGTTTTCTCAAAAGATTGCTAGGGACTAGCAATGTTTTAGTGTGGGGGATTTGATGAGTGCGTATTCACTCATCATTTTTGGTCAAATCTGAACTGCAAAACATCTAAAAAAACACCAAATGCATCAAAATACTAAAAATATCTCAAAATTGTGTTTCAGATGCAAAACAAATGAAAAACGAACAAAGTTTGCATAATTGGCAGTTTCAGTCCCCCGTCTTTCAAAATTGACAGAAATAGTCCCCGAGCACGTAATTTAAAAGTCACCAAAGGTCCTTTTGAAATCATAAGTTGTCATAATTAGTCCTTTGGTGAAAATTTTCAAAAGTTTGAGAAATTACGTTTGATCCCCGGATTTTTAAAATTGTCAAATTTAATCCTTGGAATTTCAGTTTTGGCAAAAATGACCCTTGGTTTATTTAAGATTCACAAGATTGGTCCTTGGATTACATTTTCACAATTTCATGAATGGTCCCTGAATTTTCAGTTTTGGCAGATTTAGTCCCTATATTTGCATTGGATCTTATATCTAATCCTTAAGTCCAATTCTAAAATTAGCCAAGGCCCAAAAATAACGCCCAATCCAGTCCATCTATACCCGGTCAAACCCTACCCATGACCCAGTCAATGAATAAACATAAACCACCCAACCCACTGTCTTCTTCTTCACCCTTTCCCGCCCAAACACTATCTCCCAGAGAACCCTAGATTCCTAAGCTTCTTTTTACTTCTCCCCAAAACACTCCACCTCCCTTACCTCTTTTACCCAACTTCACCTAAACCCAAACACTCCACCACCCTCTTTACCCGGATTTTCCCAAAACCCAAACCCACTAATCTTCCCCCCCTCTTCCCCAAATGCCACCATGGCAATCCCAGCTTCAAAAGGCTCAAGTGGATGGCTCGATCATGTCTCAAATGGTACCTAACTAATCAATGGTCAAGATTATCTCAAAGAAGCACAAAGACGGTCCTTGGTGTTTCACTCAGTAAAGAAACACAAAGAAGAGAAGATTGAAGACCCTAGATGTAGTATAAATAGGACAACTTGTAGCCACAATGAGGCAACCCCTAGTTTTATCTTTAAAAAAATTAGTTTTATTGTTTTTTTTTCCTGTAATGTACTTCTTTAAATCAATGAAAAGTCTTCTTTAGTTTTAATGCTTCTTTGTGTTATGTTTAAATAGTGTTGATCTCAATTGAAAGTTATCAGATTTTAAGTTAAGGATAGGGGTGACAAATTATTCCAAAACCAGTAAGGGGTGTTTGTTTATGTGCTCAAACTGGTCAAATATCCATTTTGACCCAGTTTGACCACTCAAGTCAAACTCATTTTCATGTCAATAGTTTTTTTTTTTGCAAGTTGAATGCAGTTTGTTTGAGCAAGTTTGATAGAATCAAAGAAAAAAAAAAGTGTCTCTGTCCATTTTTCATTGCACAAATCACCAGCCTACCACTTGAACTTGAGCTTTTCTAAGCTTAACGAAGTCCTAAGTTGTCAAAGTTAATGTTTCTTAAGTCCCGCATTCCTAACTCAGTCTTTGTTCAAACTTTTTTGCACTTGGATCACTCACAGGATGGTTTAAATTGAAGTTCAAAACCTGTCCCTCACCAACTGCTTGAAATCTGCATCGATTCAGATACGTCAACAGCTTATTTATGAGCCGTTGCGTGCTATCTGGCACTTAATGAGGTTTTGTTGCAACCCTACTATGCTAACTCTATTCTTTGCAGCTTTTCATGGTCTTGGAAGTTCATTTGGTAGCTTATAAATAAGCTTGAATGCACCCTTGGTCTCGCTTTGCGTACCGCACTACAGAACCCAAACAGGTCACACCTTTGTTTTTTCTCTCTTTCTTTTAGCTTATAAGGTTTGTAGACCTGCTTATTTAAACTATTTAGTGCTCATAGGTTTCAGTTACATCATCTGTTAGTTAGTGTTTATTGGAACAATTTAAGTGCTTATCTCTTTTATATAGTTCTAAGATTTCCCATGTTCATCTCCTAGTTACCAACTGCTTTTCCCTTAGCTTCATCAGTTGTGTGCTATTTATTTTAGTCTATTCTAGATTAGGTGCCTCTGCTTAGCTTATTGCCCCATCCCATGTTGCTTATTTGTGTTTAAACAATCAAAGAGTGCTTGGTCTTTAGCTTAAAAGGGGTGTTTGGTTGGACAAGGTCTGAATTCCACAAAGGGGTGTTTGTTTTGATTGGTTTCCTAAACTGAAGATCAATTAAGCAGTTAAAACTGCTTATTCCAAAGTTTTGCATAAAGTGTTTTCACAAAATAATCTTGTTTTTGTCTCATAATCAAAGTGCAAAAAGAAAAAAAAAAGTTGAAAAAAAATGTTTGCAAAAACTGACGTGGGTGGGACTCGAACCCACGCCACCCAGCTCACAAACACACACTCTACCGTTGCCCTTGGGACTTGTCTCAATCACATTTTGCATTATTAAATACATAAGGGGTGTTGGGCAGTTTTCACTTTAAGCACTCTTTAGCTTATTTCGAGCTTATTTTCTATAGCACCACTCACGTTTTTCATTTTTCTTAGAATCTGTATTGCCTAAAGTATTTTTTGTTAAATTTTCAGATTTTTCTTGATTAGTTTAGTATTTTTAATAATTTAATTAGTGTTTAATCATTTTTAATTCATAGAAATTAATTTAAAAGTCAAAAAAATATTCCGCTTTTTCCTAAAATTATTTTTAGTCAAATAGAACGTAGGAAAATTGATTTCACACCCGTAGCCCTTAAATTTCAAAACTTTTACGTTTATGGCTCGGGTTGTTTCCTGGTTTTTACGTTTTTGCGTTTTTGCACCTTAGGACTTAGTGTAGCTTTGTTTTATCATTCCTTAGGCTTAGTGATAGTTAGTTTGTAGTTTATTAGGGTTCCCTTGCCTTAATTACTTTCCCGTTAATTAAATTGTAGAATTCGTAATCAAATCCAAATCATTAAAACCAATTCAAGTTCTAATCACGAAACTCAACGAATCCTTCCATTCACACCTCGTTGGGACACGACCGGGAAATCACTTCCCGGTTTCACTTTTATCACACCCGTGAGGTTTGGCACGTTGACCTTTTTCCTAAAGGGTTGATTTGTCGGATTTTACGGTTAATTTGATATTGTTGATATTTGTGTTTTTCTCACACTCACTTCACAACGAATCAGTGAGGATAAGACATAGAAAGAATCAAAGGGTTCTAGAGGGTAAGAAATGAAGAATCAAAAGGGTAAGAGGGTAAAGAGGAATATTTTTGGTATTTTTGAAAAACATGTTGGAAATATAAGAAAGAAAATCTTTTTGGGTTTTTGTGTTTGTTGAAAACTGATTTTAAAATGTTTTCGGGAACCGTTTTGTTTTTATATAATAATAATAAGAAAATATGAACAAGGATGGTAAATATACAATGGATGTATATTCAACAACACTGATGCTTCAAATTCGTAGTACGCTAAAGACACACCTCAAGAATCCGCCAAAATTTGATTGGTGGCAAACCGTCAAGTTTATTACACAAGTCAACCAATTGTGAATGGTCAACCGTAATAAAATTCAAACAGTCTAAAACCAATGCAATTTCCCTTGGAATATAGTGGATTCCCGGGTCGTTAAGTCCCAACGAGGTGTGTAAACCGTAATACAAACGAATCAGGATCGGGTGAATATTGAATAGGAAAAGGTTATGATTGAATACTCTAAGGAAATTAAATCTAATCAAGACTTTGAAGTCATTTTAATTCTATATTTAAAAACTTACATGAAAAATATGCAATTTAAGTCTACGAGTACAAAACTAATTTTCCTACATTCTACATGACTAAAAATGATTTTAGGAAAAAGCCGGGAATTTTTTTGACTTTTATTTTATTTTCTACGAATTAAAAACTATATTTAACTAATTAATTAATTAAAAATACTAAACTAATTTGGAAAAATCAAAATTTTACGAAACTATTTTGACTTATGCTTGATCTAAGAAAAATAAGAAACTAGGTGGTTGTTATGGAAATAAGCTACAGAATAAGCTAAAAAGGAAATATAAGCTAAGGACTGAAAATGCATATAAGAGATTTATTTGTGCAAACTACAACAAGAAAAGACCCAAGGGCATGTTGGTGTGGGTGTGGTGTGTTGGAGCGTGGTCGGGGAACCGGAGGTCACAGTTCGAGCTTTGGCACCCGTTTTTGCCTTTTAAATTTTTTGGGTTTTTAAACTTCGAATTCGAAATCCTTTAAGAAATTAATGATGCAGGTTAATAACAAAAACGTTCCAAAGAGCAGATGGTACGTGCTGTTGTTGGTTGTGTTCAACGCATGCCGAGATCTGTGTTCAAATCCGGTCAGGCCATTATTTTTATTCTTTTTCTTTTGCAAACAGACAAGCTATCTTTTTTAACACAAACTAAACCTTATACACTGTGAAATAAGCTACTGATAAGAAACATAAGCTAAAAACAAAAACTAAGGGCTGTTTGGATTAAAGGAAAAAGGCAACCAAAAAGCTACAAATCAAGCTAAAAATAAGCTAACAAAGGATCTACCTATTCTAAAGTCACTACTAGGCAATGAATAAACTAGATAAGCTAAAGGATATTCTTAATAAGCACTGAATGGGGTCTGACCTGTTGCATACACAGCCTCCAAACAGTCTAGCATGGCACTTTGGAGCTTATTCTCAACAAGCCGAGGAGTGAGTGAGCTTTTGAGCTTATAGGCACCTCAAGTCCACCAACCCAACTTACTTTTGCACAAGATATCGGCTTTAACAAGCTATCAACAAACTTATAAATATGCTGAGAAGAGCTTGGAATTGGACTGATCAACTGGTGCAGGGCACTTTTCATCCAAACCCCCAACTTAGAGAGCCGAACAAACCTAGTTAACTATTTTTCTGATTTTTTTCCTTTTGGTAAAAATGAAACAAGCTGTTGAAATTATTATTTTTAATTTTTAAAATTTTTTATAACAACTAAAAGTGACTCTAATTGCTTATGAAAAACTAAGGAAAATCACTTTGGACAGGAATGAGATTGAAAACAGATTTGGTTCAAAAAGCTTAAATCGCAACAATGACTTATGGAAACTGAAACTATGACTGAAATGGCTTTAAAACAAGTATCTAAACTAAATGACTCAAATCTAACTTATCAAAAACATTTAAGCTTTAAAATCAAGGCAAAACCAAACACTCCTTTAAACTAGCAAATGACAATTTAATTCTAAAAACTAAGATGAAGCTAACTTGTACTAATTCAAAATGATCAAACAGACTCTAAATCAACTTTATAACAATTTGAAAACAGAAATCTTTCTAAAACTGATTTGACTTGAATGTTTGACTTTCGTTTGACTTTTTGCAAAAATGTTAAAATCTGTATTTAAGAACGAGTTAATTAACAGTTAACTCACATAAGCTCCTGAAAAGCTTATGTGAGCCTTCAAATACAGGAAATGAACACATAATCAAGCTAATACCAAATGAAAAAGACAATACGAATAATGAAGATTGCATTAACCAGAATTTAGAGTACACAACTTAAATGTAAAAGTTATTATACTACTGAAATATTGAAAATGACAAGAAATTAAGAAGGTAACATTTCTCTAAATCCATGAAAAATGGACCACAACTGGGAAACTAAATTAAAACTAAAAACTAACTAAAGACTAACTACTGACTCTCTTGTACAATGGCTACAATGAGCTTTTATACTACTGCCTCCAAAGTCTTCAATTCATTTCCTTGTTGCTTCTGGCCGTGAGATAAAACAACCAAGTACATCTTTTGTGCTTTCTTTCACCAAATCCAAGCCGTTGATCAGTTAGGTACCATTTTAGAATTCATCTGAGCCATCTGTTGGGACTTTGAGAAAGTGATGGGGGGAGACAAAGCTTGCAGGGGTTGAGTGTGTCAGGAGAAGGAAGAAAAGAGGAAGGAAAAAGGAGGGAAAGGTGGGCAGGGTAGGATAAGGTGGCCAAGTTGGGGTGGACAGGTGGTGGTGAAACCAGGTATGTGGAATGGTGGTTTTGGCTTAGTGAGGAAGAAAGAAGTATAAGGGTGGTTTTGACCAAGGGTTGAATGGTTTGGGTCTGGGAGATATTAATAAGGCTGGGTTTGGTTTGGTTTGTAGTTGGAAGTAATACACAAGGACCATATTTGCCATTTTACCAAACTTGAAGGACCAAAACTGTAATTTTCCAAATTTCATCATAAGGACTAATTATGACAAGATTAATTTTCCCAAGGACCAAAAATAATAATTTCAAATTAAAAATGTCCTGGGGTAATTTCTGTCAATCTTTAAAATTCTAGGGACTCAAGTTGTCATTTTGCAAAACTAGACTTTATAAGGCTAAATTTGACAACTTAAAAATTCCTGAGGGCCTTTTATGAAAAATTACATGTTTTGAATAACCAGGGACTAGATTTTGACAATTATTGAATAAAACACAGTCTAAATATTTTTTCTGTCTTTTTGAGACTTTTTAAAGTGTTTTTGGCAGTTTTTGTAGTTTAAATGGGAACAAAATGATGAGTATTTAGACACTCATCAACATCTATTTGGTAGACTATCATATTCTTGCTAGCAACATTAACAAGGAAGATTCTGATAGCCTCTATTCGTGCAACTGGATCAAATGATTCCTCCAAGTTAATACCCTTCTCTTGTCGATACCCCTTAGCAACGAGTCTCGCCTTATTCTTTAGAACGTCACCATGCTTATCAAGTTTCACCTTGAAAATCCACTTGAGAGCAATAATCATAGCACAATATGGAGGAGGTACTAATTCCCATACATCAAGTCGATCGAACTCATGAATTTCATCTTGCATAGCATTAAACCAGCCATCCTCAGACATAGCATTCTTGACATCATTCGGTTCGACCTCTGATAGTACAGAATTGAAGATGCACCATAAGGCATCAGTTGCAAGTTTCTTTCTTGTTGATACCGGATGAGAAGGATTCCCAATGATTTTATCCAACGGATGATCGTGTGTCCATTTTCTGAGATGTTCATGTGGTTGTTGATAAGGTACTGAAGTGGCAGTGTTAGGATCCCATGGTGAAGATGCCTCAAGAGTGGGTTCAAGGGCAAATATATTCTCAAATGGAGCATCTTCAGGAGTGGCAAAGGGGTTAACTTCAAAAGCAGCTGGTGGTGTAGGAGTATCATCAGTTGTTGGCTCAAAGTATTCATCAAACATCGAATCAAATAGAATCTTCAAATCTTCTTCTGAGGGAGGTACATAAGGACCTGCAGGCATGGGATTCTGTACAAGACCCGAACTAATTGGCCCATGTGTCAAAAGTTGAGGTGTGGGTCCAGAGCTGGAGTGTCCAGGAGCCATTTGCTCAGTCAGCTCATTAAACTTAACGTGAATTGTTTCCATGATATCCCGGGTTCTTTTTTTGTAGATTCGGTAACCCTTCTGATCTGGTGCATAACCAATGAAAAATCCAATATCAGCTTTAGCTTTCAACTTTCCCAGATCTTGACCATCATTGGTTGGATAGCATAAAGCCCCAAACACACGTAGAAACGAGAGATCTGGTTTTCTGTTGTGCACTAATTCATATGGAGTTTTTCCATGAAGAGTATGTATTAGGGATCGGTTTTGAGTGTAACAAGCAGTGGCAATGGCTTCGGCCCAGAGAAACAGTGGAACCTTTGAGAATATTAGCATAGTTTGACCCGCTTCCACAAGAGTACAATTACGCCTTTCAACTACACCGTTCTGCTGAGGAGTGGGTGGAAAACTTTTCTAGTGACTAATTCCAATGCTTTCATAAAACTGAATGAGTTGTGATGCAAGTTTTACTGACCAGGTATTAATATTTATAGTGTCTTGCTATACCTATGGTCTACCCTAATGCACTAACGGGCAGTGTACCCGGTCGTGTGTAGTGTAGTAAATGGTAAAGCCGAGGTCGTCCCAAGAGCTATGTGTGTCGGATAATTACTAAGTCTAATTGTCACAGAATATAAATGGTTTGATAGGGTTTTAATTAATTAAACTACGAATGCAGAATATAAAAGCAAATAAATGGTAGAAAGGTAATCAATAGAGGAATAGTGGTACTAACCTAGTTAATCCTCCTAACTAGTTATGTCTACGTCTACCTACTTCCAATTACTTCAGGTGGGGTCAAATTGAGAGGGGACAACATTTGGTCAATTCGCCCTAACCAATCAGCAAAGATGCCACCACAGGAGAAATCAGGCACACCGTCATAAGTCCTGTTGTTCCTGGTCCCCTAAGCCGAGTCATTAAGTACCGCAACATGCTAGATTCTAAATAGTGAGTGCCCGACCGTTAGGAACTTAGACACTACACCCCCCAATTCTTAAGTTCATCCAAACGATAGGTGATCAGTTGGTCAAATCGCACAAGTAGAAAGGGTCGTCAGTTGGTCATATCTTACCCTTCCCGTCTCAGTCCGCTCACCTACGGTCAGTTGGTCATATCTCCTAGGCAATTGGCCTCTACCGCTATTCAAAACTACCAAACCAGGGGTGACTACCAAAGAACTATGCATGCATACACTTAGAAATAATTGTACGGAAGTAAAGGTAAACGCAAACAAAACAATTAAGGAATCATAACTAGGCTAGCACCAAAGGGTGCTTAGCCGCTCATATTAATCATGCACATCAATTCAATATTCAAAGGTACGAAATACATGAATTGAAAGTAAAAGAAATAATAAACGCTAAAGCTTATCGCGAATGGTGTGATTCTCCCTTGGAAACTGCTCCGTATGCTTCCCTAGACCTTCCTTGAGCTTTTTCCCACGTTCTCAGAGTATTGTGTGTGGAATGGGATGATTAGAAATGCTGGAATTCGTGGGGTATTTATAGGCAGTGTCCTGGTTACGGTGTAACCAATAAATGAGTTACGCCGTAACCTTCTATTTCTCCGTAAATGCACTAGATCTGCTAGTTACGCGTAACTTTATAAGTAGTTACGCTGTAGTCTTCAATAAACCTGGTTACGTCATAAGTGATGCAGTAGTTACGGCGTAAGTATCAGCGGCGTGGAACCTCTTTTGACCTAATGGAGTTACGTCGTAATATTTGGAAGGAGTTACGCCGCAACCTCTTGTGAGTTAGACTTCAGGGTCACGCAATAGTTACGGCGTAATATGAGAGACGAGTTACGCCTTAACCTCTTCAAAATAAGTATACTGTGATAAATCCTTAGTAACGTTTCCATTTCCGCGTCTCTTTAGCTCCAATGCTCGCAATTTACTTGAAAGTGTAAAACAATGGAAAACAAGCGTAAATCCATATAAATGATATAAATAACAAGCATTAACGGGGGAAATTGACACTTAATATTCAGGACTATTTGATGTTATCAAATATCCCCCCACTTGAACTCTACTTGCCCTCAAGTAGACCTTATTAGATATATTCCTAAAAAGATATCTTCCAAAACCTGGAAAATATGAGTTTACAAATCCCTTATGTTAGAATAAAACAAAGCCGAACACCTCGCGAAAGGGGAACAAACACTCAAATCTCTCAACTATTCTAAGTGTCAATTTCGGGGTGATCACTCAATCGCACAGTCATAGCATGTATTCTATCATAAGCTTGGCGGTTACACAAATCTCCACCACTGGAGTTAAGGGCTAAACAATTCTCGAAAGCAATACGGGTAGACACGACAAAGGTTAAGGGGTGACTCGTCATTACTTACATGCCACGGCGAAGTGGACAAAATCAATCATACATGACCAAATCCATGGCCAAGACACCAAAGATTGCTCGCTGCATCACCTAGACACGCTTCATGACTAAAGGGTAGGATAAGACATGGGATATATAATTGGTGTAAAATAAAAACAAGGTGTAGTCTATATCTATAACTAAGTAATCACCACTTACCGTCCGCCCAAAGTTCAAGCTTAGAAGTCTAGAGACCGGATCATGAAATGCAAGGTAGATGTGTCATTAGAGGACGTCGTGATGGGCACACTACCTTTTCTTCTTTAGTTGGTATTTCTCCAACTCCAATCTTCAAATGTGACCGAGGTGGCCTCCTCGATACTAAACAATAAAGCTCATACTATAGTGCTTATAACATCGCACTTTACAAAATCATAACTGAATCAACAATTTTTTTTTTTTGAACATACATGATAACATAACATCCCCCCACTTGAGATGAACAATGGGAATTCGGGAGGTCTTCAATGATCTTCATAATTATTGTCGATGAAAGAGTGATTTCCAAACCTTTCCACTTGAACCTTGAACTTAGGCAAATTATGACTTCCCAATTACAAATAAACACTACAGGGTAGGCTAAGGTGTAAGGGTGTAGCGAAACAATATATAAGGGTGACAAAATGAAAGGAATGGCTCAAAAGGGTGTATCTAGGGGTATCTTGCACTAAAGGGGAGTGCAACAAAAGGGTTTCACATGGGGGTCGAAAATTCAAGGTGACTAATCGATAGACTCACAATGGTAGGCTGTTTGGGTGATAATCCTATAATACTGCCTTCTAAAACTGAAAAGTCCAAATACATCGAGCTAACTCAACATACCTCGTCTATGGTCTCAAATGATGCAAAGGCCAAGTTCTAAAGTTTACAAGCTACCGACACACTCATAATTTGGTGGATTTGGGGTAAAATATAGGAAACGGATAAGGCTAATCTCACCATGTAATATCAAGGGTTGTATGTGCTCGGCTAAGGTCTAATCTAGTTAGGTTCGAAAAACATGTCAAAATATAAAAAATGGCATAATTTTTCAAAATAAACTAGAAAAATGAGGGCGAAATAATGTTCAAGAGATAATTCTAGTCCCGTCCCCCGACTTGAATTGTACAAAGTCCCTTTTGTACTAGGCATTAAAATAAAGGTGAAGAGAAAGGTAGAATTAGAGCGAGAACTTCCCTGAAATTTGCTCCAAAAAGAAGAAGGCCCACGAGAAAGGATCGTGCCTTCGTTAAAGCGTCATGAGCAAACTTCAATCCCTAAAATCACAATACCGACAAGCATAATTCTAAAAAGAAAAAATAAAATGAAAAATAAACCTAAAACTTTCGAAGGAATCACGGTTGCATTTAGCTAATGCAACAAGCCTTTTAAACCACTTGGTGTCCCAAGTGGACAAGTGAAGTCTCGTGAGGGTTTACAGGGAACACACCCACAAAGTTCATTTAAAAACTAATACAAGGTTACTGTGTTTAAAAATTAAAGAATTAAAGCAGAGGAGAAGTTACGTCGTAACCCAATAAGAGAGTTACGCCGTAACTTGCAAAACCCGGTATGAGTCGAGAAGCGAATAGTTACGACGTAACCACTGAGATGGTATTACGCCGTAATTGGTAATGCGCCAAGAATTCTGCTGCTAAAATGTTGGTTACGGCGTAATCACCAAGATGAGTTACGCCGTAATTCTCTGTTCAGATCAGAATCGCAGCAGTAATTACTTCTTTATCTCCTGCAAAAAATGGTTAGAAAACACAAAACCCAACAGAAAGGAAATAAAAACAAAAGAAATGGATAATTCAGGTTGTCTCCCGAAAGAGCACTTTTCTTTATTAACGAGTCTTTAAGTTAGACTCAGAGCCGCGGGGCTCCTTTGGGGGTCTTTGAGCTTGCCCCACTTCTTCAATATCCTTCATCAAATTGTGCCTCATCCATGCAACATTAGAGGCAGTTCGGAGATATTCAATGGTTTCGATCTTTCGGACTTTACAGAATTTCTCCTCCGGACCTAGGTGGTAGCGAGTGAATTCGTATTTTTCTACTATAATAGGGGGTGATCTTTTGTATGGTATCCCCAGGAACTTGCACCTTCTTTGCTTGTAAGCTTCGTCATCGGGATCAGTGAACTCTTCATTTCCTTGCAACTCAAGGTAATCTAGCATCCTTTCGATATCATCGTCATCAGAATCATTACCCTTGAACCATTCTTCATCGAGCAAATTCTCCACTAGAACGCGCTTGCATTCTTCTTTATCATTACTCACCCGCTCTATGTCTACGTCAATTGTTATTTTACTCGTATTTTCGCTACTTTTGTCGTTAGAATTTTCTTGATCCATGTATTCTTTCCAAATCTTATCTTTTGTTAATGCGTCCACATTCCCAAACTTAATTTTTACCCAACTATCAAACCCCAGGTTGTCTATCCAAGGTAAACTCGTTCTCTCCTTGTCATTGGTTGAGGACCAAAAGAATTCATCTTTTCCTAATCTTCCAGAGTTGCTTCCACCATCACACATATTGTCATACGGGTTGCATGATGCCCAGAAAATTTCCCCTGGGGATTTTACTTTTCGCACCATGACTGCAGTAGTTCTAAGTTGTCAGTTTCATTTAAATGCTCTTCCGTGCAGAGTATATCATTATTAGTCTCGTCCTTTCAAATGTGCTTCGCGTAATCAACTTTTAGCTTCATAAGAAGATTTGGATTGATCTTGGCATTCCCAAATTGAATTGCGTACCAATCTTTAAAGGCCAAATTACCGAATTTTATCCCGTGTCTTTCACGCTCATGAGGGCATGTCCATTCTTCCATTCTTTCATTGTCTCCTCCATTGCAATACTCGTGGAAAGGTCTGCATGTAGGCCATGCCCTTGTGGTTTCTTCATCAGTAATGGCGACATGAGTACACCAGTGAGTGATAAGTGGCTCTTCTTCATCATCAAGGGAGAGTTCCTCTAGTTTTTCTGATCCGTCCAAGTCGAGGAATTTTTCTGCCCATGTATCCCAGTTACGCCATAACTGAGATTCTTGGTTACGGCGTAATTCATTAGAGTCGTATTCCTCAAGATTCATCACAACCCGTTGTCGCTATCAAACACGAGGTTACGCCAGTAACTCATTAGGTATGTTACGGCGTAACTCCCGATCTGTTGACTAAATCGCCCCTAAACTCGTATCACCCCGAACCTTCGAAGTTATCATCCGAGAAAATTACCTTACATTCCATAGCTGGTCTAGATCCTTCAGGTTTATCGTTATTCCTTCTTACTTTTTCGCTGAGCTTTATCACCATGGATTCAAGGTTTTTAAGAGTTGAGTCATGTTTGGAAATGTTTCTATCGTGTTTTCCGGAATTCCTTCAACCACTCATCTTGCTCCTTTTGTTTTTGGGCTGAATTTTCCAGAAATTTATTAATTGTTTCATCAAGACTGGGCTTTCTTTCTCCATAAGGCCCACAGTTGTAATTACCACGATACCCATTTCGATTGTCACCGTAAAATGGTTGATTTTCTCCATACTTAGCTTCTTCGATATCCTCTTCGTCCATATGAGGACAATTTTTCGTAAGATGTCCTCCTCCACAGCTTTCACACCCCACTTGAATAGCATGAACGGTTTCCCTGACTTTTAGCATATCTCGACTGAGGCTTTCAATTTTACTAGCGATTGTTGCAATTCCGTCGAAACTTCCACCTTGGTTTCTTTTACTTCCACCGTCATGCCATTTTTGAGAATGGTCCGCCATTTTTTGAATGGCTTCAATTGTCGTAGTAGGAGTCATATTCGGGATAGGTCCTTGATAATCCAACATCTGTCTCGTAGTTACATTTATTCCTTTGTAGAAAATATTGACCTTCTGCTGGTTATTAAGATCATTGGTAGGACACTTATAAAGAAGATCGTTGTATCTGTCCCAAGCTTGATACAGAGTTTCGTCATCTTCTTGTTTGAAATTGTGGATCTCCAAGAGTTGATTAGAAATCTTTGATGGTGGGCAATATCTTTGGATAAAGTGTTTCTTAAGTAGCCCAAGTATTAACGCCGTGGGCAATCTTTCGATCCATCTTCGGCTGCTCCAGTTAGAGTCATAGGGAATACCCCGAGGATAACAAAGATCATGAGACACCCCCAGAATGTTGAAAAGGCTAGCGATGTATAGGACATTTTCAACGTGCTCATATCCGTCTTCGTCCCTGTTTCCTGAAAAGGGTTAGCGCGAAGCTCCCTCATAAATTGGTCTTTAATCTCGAAACGAACATCCGCTCCGATTGCCGGTCTTACGAGACCCGGCCCTTGATCAGCTCTAGTCAACGCCAAGTATTCCCCAAGAGTGAGGTCATCGATGTTAACCACTTCCATGGTACCTGAAAACTTGAAATATGATCGTGAGAAAAGTTTAAATATGAAATGAAAGACTTAATATTAATCCTAATATAGCTCCCGCAGCGGCGCCAAAAACTTGATGCATGTTTTACTGACCAGGTCTTAATATTTATAGTGTCTCGCTATACCTATGGTCTACCCTAATGCACTAACGGGCAAAGTTACCCGGTCGGTGTAGTGTAGTAAATGGTAAAGCCGAGGTCGTCCCAAGAGCTATGTGTGTCGGATAATTACAAAGTCTAATTGTCACAGAATATAAATGGTTTGATAGGGTTTTAATTAATTAAACTACGAATGCAGAATATAAAAGCAAATAAATGGTAGAAATGTAATCAATAGAGGAATAGTGGTGCTAACCTAGTTAATCCTCCTAACTAGTTATGTCTACGTCTACCTACTTCCAATTACTTCATGTGGGGTCAAATTCGAGGACAAAGATTTGGTCAATTCGCCCTAACCTATCGCAAAGATGTCACCACAGAGAAATCAGCACCGTCATAAGTCTTGTTATTCCTGGTCCCCTAAGCCGAGTCATTAAGTAACGCTACATGCTAGATTCTAAATAGTGAGTGCCCGGCCGTTAGGAACTTAGACACTACACCCCCCCAATTCTTAAGTTCATCCAAACGATAGGTGATCAGTTGGTCAAATCGTACAAGTAGAAAGGGTCGTCAGTTGGTCATATTTTACCCTTCCCGCTCATCCACTCACCTAGGGTCAGTTGGTCATATCTCCTATGCAATTGGCCTCTACCGCCATTCAAAACTACCAAACCAAGGGTGACTACCAAAGAACTATGCATGCATACACTTAGAAATAATTGTACGGAAGTAAAGGTAAACGCAAACAAAACAATTAAGGAATCATAACTAGGCTAGCACCAAAGGGTTCTTAGCCGCTCATATTAATCATGCACATCAATTCAATATTCAAAGGTACGAAATACATGAATTGAAAGTAAAAGAAATAATAAACGCTAAAGCTTATCGTAATGGTGTGACTTCTCCCTTGGAAACAGCTCCGTATGCTTCCCTAGACCTTCCTTGAGCTTTTTCCCACGCTCGAGTATTGTGTGTGGAATGGGATGATTAGAAATGCGGAATTTGTGGGGTATTTATAGGCAGGTCTAGGTTACGGCAGTAACCAAAAGATGAGTTACACAGTAACCTTCTATTTCTCCGTAAATGCACTAGATCTGCTAGTTACGGCGTAACCTTATAAGTGGTTAAGCCGTAGTCTTCAATAAACCCGTTACGCGTAAGTGATGCAAGAGTTACCGCGTAAGTATCAGCGGCGTGGAACCTCTTTTGACCTAATGGAGTTATGTCGTAATCTTTGGAAGGAGTTACGCCGTAACCTCTTGATGAGTTAGACTTTAGGGTCACGCAATAGTTAAGGCGTAATGTGAGAGACGAGTTACGCCTTAACCTCTTCAAAATAAGCATACTGTGATAAATCCTTAGTAACGTTTCCATTTCCGCGTCTCTTTAGCTCCAATGCTCGCAATTTACCTGAAAGTGTAAAACAATGGAAAACAAGCGTAAATCCATATAAATGATATAAATAACGAGCATTAACGGGGGAAATTGACACTTAATATTCAGGACTATTTGATGTTATCAAGTTGTTTGTTCACAAATTCAGTTCCATTGTCTGTTCGGATGATTTTGACAATTTTGTTAAGCCTAACCTGCAATTGTTTGATAATCTTAATGATAACCTCGGCAGTTTCATCCTTGGTTCTCAAAAACTTTACCAAAGTGAACCGAGAGTAGTCGTCAACAACAACTAGTACATACTTCTTCCCATTCATACTTTGTACTCTCATGGGTCCGCATAGATCCATGTGAAGGGTATGAAGAACCTCCATTTAGGTTTATGGGCATACTTTTTGCTTTTTCCCAATTGGCAAGCAGAACAAAGATGATCTTTTTCATATTTTAACCGGGGTAAACCTCTCACAAGGTCCTTTCTAGTAAGATCATTGATGGTGCCGAAGTTCAAGTGATTGAGTCGACGGTGCCATAGGCATGATTTGTTCTTAGATGCCTTTGACACACAGTCCAATTATTACTAAGAGGTGGGGGAATATATTTCACATTGATTGCTTACTTCTTAAAAGCAGACACCTTTGGTACAACATTATCACAACTAGTGATTGGCATTTTCCCTTTTACCTAAGTCTTCAGATTCTCAATTTCTTTAAGCAAAGAAGTTATCTTTTCATTGTTCTTATCACGAGTGACCTTAATTGATTCATATAACTCTTTAAAATGCAATTTAACTTTAGCATTTTCAGCTTGAAAACAATCATTTTCTTGTTGCAATTCATTGATGATGTTTTGAAGTTGGAAATTATGAGAATCTAAAGGCAGAGGTATATGGGAGCCAACCACTTCACTCCTATTTCCCTTCAATTAGGAAATTTGAGCTTTCAAATTTCGGATCGTGTTGCAATGAGTTTGAATCCGTTCATCACGAGTGCTTATTTCAAAATATGCATCAAATTCAGGAGCATCTGAAGATGTCTTGTCATTTGAGGTTTTGATTCTTTCCTCTAGATGTTGATATTTTAATTGCAAATCAAGATATTCAACCTCTAATTTAGAAAAATGCCTGATCATGTTATCATGATCATCCTTTTGGATTTTTTCTTGCAATTTTGAATTCTTAGTTTCAAGCTCATTGACACGATCTTGGGAAACTTTAAATGCAATTGACAAATCATGAAATTGAGAAGCAGTTATGGCATAATTTGTGACAGTATAAAACACATCCTGCGCAATACATCTGGCAATCAAATTCTCATTTAGGATGTGAATATTTTTTTCTCTCAATCTCATAGCTTTTAAGCTCATATGCATTATTTTTTGCCTCGTTTTCCATTTCGTTAAACATTTTTTTTTTCATTTCTTTATCTTCAGTATCTAAGGCCTTTTGAATACCCTCGAATTGTTCTTTCAATTGTTTAAAGAATGGGATAACCTCAGTCAGATAACATTCTTTTGTTTTCTCAAAACCCCTTTCCCCGTCAGTAATACCCGTTGGTGTGATTCTCTTCTTACATTTTGTTTATCGAAATCAGCAAATAGTTGGTAAATCACGTATATGCTAATTAAGGTTTTGCATTGCGTAGGAAGAGTTCTAGGCACTATATGCATCAGTGTATTTGGAGGATACACCGTAGCCGCAGGTAATTTCCTAAGGGGAGGATTATTTTCAACAAGTTCTTCAGTTTTTCTCTTATCCATATCTAACTTCCAAAACACTTGTTCAGGGGTTAATTGAGTCTGAGGTTTGAACGTAGCTAAGAAGTTTTCATTAGAATAATTGGGAGCTTTGACATTTAATCTTTTCTCCAAACATATAGATTCCTTCATTTTCTTAACCATTTTCTATCTAGAGGCATTTTCTAACTCTATGTCCTCTTTAGTGTTCTGTAAACAAGTTGGCTTTTGTTAGAGCTAATCTCACTACCATCATAAATCACTTCTTGAGCCTTTTTGGCTTTCTTAAGATACACAGGATTTAGGTCTTCTATAAGGTTTTCACTATGTTTATCACTTAATACTTTGTGATTTGTAATCATGTGAGCAGTCTGAATGGTGTTTCCTTGTACGTACAACTTGTTTTCAAGTTTGTTCTTTAAAGTTTTGAGGTTGGAAAAATTATTTAGGAGTTTAGATTCCTTTTCTTTGAATTCATGCTTAAGCGTTTTTACATTTTCTTGGATTTCTTGTTTTTGCTTAACAGTTTAATTAAGTTTCTCTTGTAAGGAATTTAACTTTTGTTTTAACATTTCTTCCCTTAAATTACATTTAGTGATTAGTGTACGCGTTTGGAAATCTATTTCATGTTCACGTGTGGTAAGCTCAAATTTAGCACGTTATTCATAGATGGCAACTTGATCCTTATATATATTTAGCTTAGTGGTCAGGGAGTCATCAGGAACTTATTCAGTGTACTCATTAAACACATATTCATCATTGACGGCAGAAGATGCACCACTTGGTACAACAAGACTTTCATCGTGCTTCATATATTGCTCATATGTGATAACATTGCTATTTTCGATATTTACAATATCTAACTCAACGAATTCTATTAGTTGTACCTTGTTGGGAATCTTTTGCTCATCAACCATATCATATAGCTTTAGTACCTATGATATGACTGGAGCATTGAAGGGACCAGCTTGTTGAGGTGATGAGACTATGGGAGAAATATTAGCCACAAAAATAGTCTGTGTTGTTGGTTCATCATCAACATCAGAGTCGAAGTCATCACAGTCAGCAGCCTGGAAGATGTTGGGATCATTTTGTGCCAAATCATACGCTGGTTGTTCATCCATGTCAGCATCGAACGTGTTGGCATTCCCATCAGCAAGAAACAACAACTCCTCCTCATCCAATACTACTCCACTATCTTGTGCATGCATCAGCAGCATCTTATCCCTAAAGTACTCAGCATCTTATGGATGCTTAGGTTGAGTGCAGTTCCTAACAATATGTCCCACACCACCACAGTTGTAATACTTAATCGGTTTGCCTTGACCTTGAACCACTATCCCTCCTCTATTCTGAGCCCCCACATAACCAGCTGCAACATTTCCCCGTGCAACATTCCTTGGGTTCACATTTTGTCTTCCTTGCATATTATATACCACAACCCTTCCATTTTCCACTATAGCTTGATTGTGTGGGTTAGATGAGGTCCTAAGTTGGTTTTTGGTTTGGGGAAGTGAGGTTCTGTATTGTTGAACCAATAGAGCAACTTGGTTTGAAAGGTTTTCAATCAACATGTCTGTTGGGGTATATCCTAAGTCTGGTATAGTAACGTGATTCTGATTCTGGGAAGATGGTAAGTACTGTGATGTTCAAGTGTTTAGCTTCACATTAGAAACAAATGCTACTGAGTCATTTGTTGTGCTTGTTGTTGTAGCTGGATTGAGTTTTTCAATGCTCAAACGGTCATATGTAGCATGCTTCTCATGTTGAAGTAAGTAAGCGTACAACTGCTCATAATTCGTATTTCTCAATCCTTTGTTCAGCTTCATTGCGATAACAAACCTGTTCCACTCAGGGTTCATGTTGTTTACGAAATTGGAATTGAGTTGGATATTTGGCATAGTCATCTTAATATTCCTCATATCATTCATAAGTTTGTGAAACCTCACATGATACTCTGTAATACTCTCCCCTGGCTTCATCTTGAAGTTCTTAAAGTCATCATACAGCTGTGACTCTCGATCTTCCTTTGTCAGTTCTGAGCCAGAAAGAAGCATCTTGACATTATCCCACACTTCTTTGGCTTGGGTGTTATGATTTATCATCTTGTAGATATCTTTGGGGAGATCTTGAAGGATGATGTTGGAAGCTCTTATGTCAGCATCATATCTTTTCTTCTCTTTATCATTGAGATCATCATAAGTCCTTGGTCTATCCATTCCCAGAGTGACACGTCCATCTTCACCAGTTGCTAGTTCATCTCTGGTGGTGCCCATCTAGTACGGACCTTCATCAATTGATTGAATGATGTTAAGACCATTCTCTTTGCCTAAGCAATACAATCGGATTCTCTGAGCCCAAGATTTATAATCAGTGTTATCCAGCATAGGAGGGTGGGTATTGGACCCAACAGTTTGAACGTCATCTGAAACAGTAGACATGATTTCTAAATACACAGGATATTACAACTCTTTGATTTAAACCGAGAAATCGAATCTTTTACGGGATTTTACAAAATCAAGAGAAAACCATAGAACTCAAACCTCAAGTATCAAATCTCAAGAGATAAATCACAACTTTCAAGTCGCAACACACAAACCGCAATACTAGACAAAACGCAGGACTAACAAACCGCAAGAGACAAATCGCATGAGACAAATCTCAAGAGACAAGTCTTAACTATCTTCAAACCGCAAGAAATACAAGTCGTAAGACACAAATCACAAGGGCTCCAAGTCGCAAGAATGACAAACCGCAGGCGACAAATTGCAGAATACCCAAAATGCAACTTTCAAAATGCAGTCAGCACAAGTCGCAACCTGTCAACTCACAAGAACACAAACCGCAACACTTGACAAAACGCAGGGAAAAATCGTAGCAGAACCAGACAAACCGCAAGTCACTTTCAATCAGATACAAGTGTCACTATCGTCCTTTTTGTCCTTTTCTAACAAATCGCAACAAGAAAATATTTAAATAATCAAACCGCAATGTAAGGACACCAAACCTCAACAAAAAATTTGTCAACTCGCAACACAATTTCACCAAGTCGCAACTAAGAAAAACTCAAATCGCACCTCATAATACACAAAACGCAACCATGAACATGAACTTAAACTTGCGTTTTCAATCAAAAACCACCACAAACAAGATGAAACAAGCCTTCCGAACCCAAAACTAAGCTAATATGATAAACCTAAGCACGAAAGTACAAACAAATAACAAACTTAACCACAAAACAAGATCAAAATAATGAAAAAACTTTCTAAACCATTCGACCCATACAATCTCAATATCTAATCTAGAATTCGAGCACACATGTAGTAGATGATCAAACCATGGCTCTTGACACCAATTGTAAGAGATTGGATATCATAACCACACAAATACACAATGATATGGATCGTATAGTGTAAGGTTTTAGAGAGAGAAAGTAGAGAGAATGGGAACTTCTAGAGAGAGAAAGTGAAAGTATATTATGAAGCTCCAACCCTCTACCTTAGGAGGTAGAGGGTACTTATAGTTTTTACAAAATACGCCTCCTACGGGCTGTGGATCAGGTATACAGTGGGTAAAGACCCGTCCGTCCTCCATGGTGTTACTTAACTAACTAGTTACTAATGACTAAATGTCTAAGACTACGAACTTTCTAATGCTAACAAATACCTGAGGTGACCGAGTCTTTAACTTACGGATTTACTAAATCCTAACATGGTTGGAGATATTGATGGAAAGCAATTGAGGTGTTTTGGTTGCTTGGTAATGGATGAATTGCCAATGATAGAGAAGATTTAAGGATGTCCTTTAAAATCTTTCTCTTGAAGTCAGTCCTATGTTTGCATTGGACATGAAATGATGGTTATTTAGTTAGTCAGATAGTAACTGATCTAACTCACTCTTTTACCATTCTATCTTTGTATAGTGTGATCAGTCTAAGGATATCTGGTATAGAGAACAGCGAGCAAACGTGAATCTAAAACTTTTGTGTCAGAGGCAACACCTGACACGAGCTGGAAACCCTATCAAGAAGGCCGTTTTAATGAGTCTATCTGATCACAGGCAATATTTTATACTGAAAACATTGGTTCTCACACAACTAGAGGTCAAATGCGACCGAAATTAATTAAGTGTCTTCCTTTACACTTAATCCCTTGAAAATGTTTGAGTGCAGTATTGTTTTGAAAGAAAATTAAGTTAATACTACAGAGAAAAAGTTTTTGACAAAACTTAGTACTGCTAGGCAAATTTTAGTACTGCTGGGTAATTGTTAGCGTTGTTTGGGAATAACTATTTTTTAAATATTTGAGGTTTTTCCGTTACTTACTTTGCTTATAGGGTTCTTAACTTGAGTAATTTATAATCTTTCTTTCACTTATAAGATTTCTTCAAAATCAAAAAACAATTTCTTAAGTTGGCCCAAGCAAAACCCTAAGTAATCTCTTTATAATCTCAATTGGTGTTCCTAAATTCACATACTCTCATAAACAAACATATCGCAGCACTCTAATTCATCTTTTCTCAAAATTAATGGAAATTTTGGAATTTGTTGATAAACATAACATGGTGGCATACTTAGAGAAGCCAACAGGTAGTAATGACTTCCATCAGATAATGGATTTTCTTAAAAACAGTACCATAAGGTATGCACTTACTGTAAACCCCACTATCTACACTTCTCTAACCAATCAATTTTGGAATAATGCTACTTCCACAACAGTTGATGTTGATGAAGTAAAATTAATTGCAATAGTTGATGGAAAAACCATAACTGTTACTGAGTCATCTGTTAGGAGACATCTCAAACTAGCAGATGATGACACTATCAGTTCCTTGCCTATAACTGGAACTTTTGAACAACTCTCCATGATGGGGTATGTTTCTGATGGTACTTTAACTTTTCAAAAAAGACACTTGTTCCCTCAATGGAAGTTTCTCATTCATACCATCTTACACTGTTTAAGTCTAAAGAAAACTTCTTGGGAGCAATTCAGTAGCAATATTGCAACTGCTCTTATTTATTTAGCCACAAACAGGACTTTTAACTTTTCAAAAATGATTTTTAATGGTAAGGTGAAAATGTGGACAGTAAAAGAAAACTTATGATGTATCCACGATTTGTGCAACTGTTTTTGACAAAACACAAATTTCTACTTCAGGATCATCAAAATCTTTATCCTGCTCCAACCCTAACTCAAACATTTTTAGTAATATGAAAAGGGTTGGCAAGGGTTATCCTGGAGTAGATATACCTTTGTTTTCTTCTTTGATTTCTCAGGGTGAAAGATCAACAACCACAGTTGAGTCCCATCACACACCCAACATTGTTCCATCCTCCTCACAACCACAACCAAATTTACAAACACATAGGAGGAGAATCAGAAAGGACTCTGTGGTTGCTCAGCCCAGTTCTCCTACTCAGACTATTGTTACAGATGAGCCTATCCCAGGTGATGAAGGGGATAGATTGGTAAGGGCTGCTACTACTCCCTCTAGCTTAGATGCAGGGGAGGACAATAGTAACATCAATAAGACTCAAGCCAAGACAACATTTAATAGGTCAGGTTCTCATGAGCTTGATTTCGGTGATGGAAACCCTAGTCAAATGGAAAATATGAGGGGCGCAGGTAATCAACCTAGGGTTGAGACTGAGTTTGATATGCCCCATGATTCACCTTTCCCAAGAGTTAACATACTTGGAAGTGATGAGGGCAACATGCAACTTATTAATGAATTAATAGTAACCTGTACAAAGTTGCAGAAAGGGTTTCTGGATTGGAGTTGGAACTACAACAGACAAAGAAACTCCATGAGGATGCTTATACCAAGTTGATTCAAAGAGTGAAGAGGTTAGAACAAAAGCTCAAAGAAAGGCCAACATTGTGGAGTCTGCTAGTGAAAAAGATTATTCAGATGATGCTTTGGAGGATCCTTCCAAACAGGGGAGGAAAATTGCTGAAAATATGAAGATCCAAACATCAGATTAGTTGGAGATGATGTAGATATTCAGGGGAGGTTTGGAGATGCTATGGGTGATATTGGTATGGGAGAACCTGATGCTGGTGTAGGTGAATCAGATCTTAATGCTGCAGAGGATATTAATACTACTGGTGTAGAAAGAGTTAGTACTGCCTGTACAACTGTTAGTACTGCTAGTCTAAGAAACAAGGGGATAAGGTACATCAGAAGGGGTTCAACAACAAAAGATAAAGGAAAGGAAATTGTGATAGAAACTGGTCAACCTAAGAAGATAAAGAAGAGGGTTCAAGTTTAGATTGGTATTGATGCAGAATTGGCTCAGAAGATACATGAGCAACAACATGCAGAATTACTTGAAGAACAAAAGATTGCACAGTTTTTGGAACAACAAAGGATAGAAAGACAAATAACTGAAGATGAAGAAGCACATATTAGTGCTGATAGACTGTTATCTCAAAGTCTGCTAGATGAAGAAAGGGAAAGCCTAAATGAAGAAGAAAGAGAAAGTTCACTTCAAGAGCTACTAGAGATGATCAAGAGGAAATAGATTGCAAAGAAAGCTGAAGCAAGAAAGAATAAACCTCCAATAAAAGCATAAATGATGAAGTATATGAAGGAGTATCTAAAGAATTAAGATCATTGGACTGCTAGTCAACTAAAAGGCAGATCATATGAACAGATTAAAGACCTTTATAGCAAGGCTTACAAGAAGGTTCAAGGTTTCATTCCTATAGAGACAGAAGAAGAGAGTAGAAGTGTTAAGAGAGTTGGAACATCTTTGGAATCAGAGTCTTCAAAGAAAAAAAGAGTTAATGAAGAATTGCTTACTGTTGCAGAACAAGAAGAAGAATTGATTAAAGAAGATCTTTAACAGATGATAATTTTAGTGCCATGAGAAGGAATGAGTCTACCCTGCAGGCTAAATATCCAATTATTGACTAGGAGGTCTACACTGAAGACAACAGAAAATACTGGAAGATTATCAGAGTTGGCAATAAAACTGAAGCATATCAATTCTTTGATGACATGCTAAAAGTATTTGACAGATAAGACCTGGAGAAGCTTTAAAGCTTAGTTAAAGAGAAATTCACTACAGCAGAACCGACAGATGATAAGGAGAAGGTATTGTAGGTTGAATTCAAGAGGTTGTTTAAACCAGATGATACTGATACACTATGGAAATTTAAAATTGGTCTAAATAATTTAACATGGAAATTGTATGACTCACGTGGAGTACACCATGTGTCTACAATGTATGTAGGTGATATTTACATACTAGTAGAGGAGGATTATCTTTTGGATAATACAACTCTTTTATTGATGATGTGTAATAAGCTTAAGGTTGAAGAAGAGAATGAAATGGAAAGAGCTTTACTTCAAAAGATCTTCATTCAAGCAAATAAACCAAGAAAATAAGTGTTTGGAAGAATCCTCTCAAGGTAATACAGGAAACTTATGATTTGAAGGTAAATCACAAGTTTATGGGAGGATTATTGGGATTTAAGGGTTTGCATACTTACTACTGCCAAGACAATTTTATATTACACTACCAGTACTAACTTCAGTTAGTAATGCCAGAGAAAGTTAGTACTGCCAGACTAACTTAGGACTGCTGAAGATAGTTGATACTACTGCATGAAGATAAAGACTGCCAGTGGGTATAGACTTGTGAAAAGATATGTATGAAGATATTTAGAAAATATCTTATGTATTTAGAAGATACGTATATTTTTTTAACAATATAGAAGATACGTAGTTATCTTGTAAGGGACTCCTTAGTCTATAAAAAGAGATCCTAGGTTATATGTTTTATATACGAATTTCATAGAGTTTATTCATAGCTTCAAGGTTGTAAATCCTAGTACTAAGTCAGAGTTCTCTTATTATTAAAGATTAATAATATTGAAGCTTTTGGTGATATTGTTTGTTCAGTCATATTATTGTTTCATTGAAATTCTTCTAAGTGTTATTTAGTAGATTCCACATACTTTTTAGCATTAACAAAGTTTATACCATTGTTTTCTTGGATTTATTCAAAGCAACATACTCTTTACAAGCTAGAGAATCGATCCATAGTTTGGGATTCCACACTTTGTTGGTCTGATCAGAGATCTAAGAGGTCACCAGGGTATTGCTTCCCTTGATGAGTCATATACTTCAGCTAGAGATCCTTGTACATATTAGCTGACCCGTATCAGCTTTAGAGTATGTCTTCAAGAGATATTAGATTCATTGATTATGCTCTGATTTGAGCTTGATGAAGTTGCTTGCTAATTCTACCATCAACGTGTTTTCTTGATTAGATCGTTGTTTACTATCAGCTAGACTTTCATTGTTTTATGAGAAAGATGTTTCAGAGACAAAGAGATAATTGTCAAATCCCAGTGTCCCTAATGTTACTCAGTCACTTTCCTCATTGACTCCGCATTAGTGAGGTAAAGCATGTGCATCTTCAGTTGGTCTGTGTCATTTTTGAAGCATGTTGTTTGAGTGTGTGCTCACTGATTTGTTTTTATCAGCGAGTGACTTAGCTATTTTATGTTCAAGTACTTGTTCGAAACATTTGGGTCAAATATTATCCCAACAATCTCCCCCTATTTAATCATAGAAATAGTCGGACTTTTATCAGACATAAGTGAGCATACCGACATCTTCTTATACTTTGAGTTACACAAAGGTAAAGTGAACGATTATCATTTTCAGCTATATTTATTACATGCTGAGTTTTATCAAAGATAAGTGAGCATAACGGCTTCTTCTTATACTCTGAGTTACAACAAAGTTAAACTAAATGATTTGTCATTTATATTTTGATACCACTTATTGGGAATAAGGCTATGTCATAGCCTAAGTTGTCATCTTGGTCTTGGTTTTTTTTCTTCATCGTCTGAGCTCCAATTCAGGTAGTGATGATTCTTTCTTTAGTTCTCTTAAGAACTAAATTTGAAGATGACTCCTTGTGTAATTTTTCTCAAAGATTAAATTCTACACTTAGGTTATTTAATGTCTTCCGATTTGAGTGAGAGATTATTGGGCACATACATGGCTCAACATTGAGGTGCCCTTATACAAGTAGCCTAAGTGTTTATCAGCTGTAAGTGAGCATTATGACTTCTTCTTACAAATTGAGTTATAACAAAGAATAAGAAAATAAAACAGATAAATACAGATTCTTTGTTGTTGATGTAGCTTACAGGTTCTCGATTCTATGTTTAAGGACTATTGCTCCTTCATGTTTGTTGGTTCTAGCGCATGTGAACCAAATCCCTGATGCTCTAAAGCTTGTTTTTCCCATGTTCAGGAACTATGTTTCTGATGCTACACTTTGTTCAAGGATTATGTCCCTGATGCTTCTTTTGAACCATTTTCTTTATGATCAAGGATTATATCCCTTATGTTTGTTTCTATCAAACCACTTTCTGATGCATACTTTTCATACTCTTTTGGTTTAATTTATGTAAGTGAGATAACAATAAATGCTTTCTCCCCCTAAAAAACTTCAGCTTCAGTGGTAGTTTTTGAAATTCTTGCATTTATGGTTATGGTTCAAGATTCAAGGACCATGTTCTTGACGTTTGTATATCACTGATCTAAGCTTGTTATTCCTTCTATAGAGGTACTTGGTCATGATATCAGAGAGGTCAATATTGTATATGCCTATAGCCCTTATTCATTTTCTTCATAAATATCTTGATTTCACCACTTTTCCTTTATCCCTGGTTAATCAGGTCGATAGACTTAAATACTATCAAAAAGTAGTTTTCTCTCTGATAGCTTGTAAAAGAGTGACATACTGATAGTCTGATACTATAACATGAGCATGAGAAATACTCTCTGATTCACTGAAAATCAGTGAATGAGTTTAGACTATTTTACACTTGAATAAATACAAGAGGAGATTAGATCACATTTTGATTCATTAAACTCCCCATATCTAATGTAAAAATAGCCTAACCTAATTCAGTAGTAAGTGAGCATAGGCTTCTTCTCACATACTGAAATTACATCAAAGAATTACAATAGTTAAACATACTAATTCTATTGATGTCACTGAAGGATATGGACTCTGAGACTTGATTTGTAAAGTTCTGCAACTTCCTTGTCTTTAGTTCAGTGTCATCGTAGTTCAACAGAGATACCCGATTTAAATTGTGCGGGTCATAGTGCTCTGACTTTTCAGCAACCACTCTGGTCAGAGACTTCATAAGATAAGGTAGTGCTTGCTTACTAACTGATTCATTTATCACAATCCCTTATTTGAACACGCTGATTCACTCTCTGAAGCAAGTTAAGGTGGTGGATCAAGTTTGTTCAAGGAGTTGAGGTTCAGGTACTATTTTGTTTACTGGCTAACTGATAGGAGATACTTGCGTAGCTTTTACCCTTTTTCCCGTCTCCCCGTGATTAGATTAGCCTAGTTTTACCCAGGCTATAAGCGTCCCCATTGTGCATGCTCATCGTGCTCTTGCTTACAAGCTGGGTTGAAACAAAGATTAAGAAATCTATTGATTTCTATCCTTTGTTGCTTGATGTCTTTAGGTAAAGTTTCTGGAAGATCAAGGACTATTGATTGGTCCCTGATTTTTACGATTTGTACGATTTGTACATATCCCTAAAGACGCATCCTCTTCCCATTTTGTTTCCCCTTAATAGCCTATGATGACCCTCTTTTTCATTTGGTTATGGTTGTTACTAGGATCAACCATGTAACATTCCTAATTGTTACCATTCTTACAGCTTGCATGAGACTAAGTCCCAACAAAGCTCTCGCCATCTATACAACCTTTGTTGATAAATACATTTACACAGGACGTCATGGTCTAGGTAAACCCTTTTTGATCAAAGCTACTTGATATTCTTGAAGAATTATGGTGGTAAGAATGGCTTGAATGAGAGGTTAAGGGTAGGCTGATGGAGAATCTCTTCGTACAAGAACGGTTTGAATGAAACCATCTTGTTTGAAGAGAATCTCTAGGATGTTATGAAGAGGGATTTAGATGATGGGGATGTGTAGAGGATTGTGGTTTTAGGATTGTGGTCTAGATCATGAGAGTGATCTACCCGCTCTGATACCAATTGTTGGTGCGAAAACATCTTGAGCAAACCAAGAATCAATGCAAAAATCATCGGGAGTTTATGATTACATTAAAACAATCTAATTACAAGGTTACTCAAGAACCCATTTGACGTACTAACAATACTTGGGTAGCTTTTCAAGGGGATAGTTGCGGAATACTATCCCCGTTGAGTGACAACTAAAAATTACAAAGATTCAAAATAAGTTGAACTCTAAGTGACGAGGAATTCTACTACTATAATACTTTGTATTACTTTCGTGTGAAATGACTTTGCGCTACTTACCTTTCTCATTTTTATAACGAGTATTTATAGCTGGAGAATTATTGTTGCGCCATGTGGGAATAGTAAAATTTTCAACTTGATGTAGATAGGCACGTGCCTAGACTTTAAGCTATAATGTCATTTTGGTTTACCGGAGTTGACAGTTGCATGTACCCATGAGTTACTTTAGTGTCTTGGAAAGGAGCAATAGTTTATCTTCCCGAGGTTTATCCAGCTTAAATGTTTTGGTAAGAAAGTCCCGCCTAAATCTCAGAGAACAAGAGCTATGCTTTATTAGTCTGATCAGAGATTTAAGAGGTCATCAGGGTATTGCTTCCCTTGATGAGTCATATACTTCAGCTAGAGATCCTTGTAAATATCGGCTGACCCGTATCAGCTTGAGATATTTATCAGATCTCACGACTCTGGTGTTGCTTAGGTACGTTACTTCCTGATGCCGCATCAGTGAAGTAAGATGCATCTTCAGTTGGTATTTGACATCCTTGAAGCATGTTGTTTGAGCTCCTCCCTGATTTATCAGAGAGTGTGTGTGCTCACTGATTTTATCAGTGAGTAACTTGGCTATTTTTATGTCCAAATAAGGGGAGATTGTTGAGACAAAATTTGTCCCAATTATCCCTCACAAATATTTGAACATAAAATAGCCAAGTCACTCACTGATAAAATCAGTGAGCACGCACACTCTCTGATAAATCAGGGAGGAGCTCAAACAACATGCTTCAAGGATGTCAAAGACCAACTGAAGATGCATCTTACTTCGTTGATGCGGTATCAGCAAGTAACGTACCTGAGCAACACCAGAGTCGTGGGATCTAAAAATTATCTCACTGACTCTGAAGACTTATCTTTAAAGAAACAAATATGAAATATGGGCGGGAACTTTCTTGGAAAGACAAGCTACAAGCATGTCAAAAAGGACAAAAGAATACAGTACTAAGAAGACAGTACTTTAAGTACTTTATACAATTATTCAATTAAAAATAACAAGAATGATCCGGGACTGAAGGTGACAATTCAAATGAAGTTTAATTATTTTACAAGGACCAAGTATATAAATGTCAAGAATGATGAGGGGCTGAAGTCGTATGAATCCTATATAGTTTTACACTTATAATGCACAAGGACTTGAAGTGAAAACTATATGCTACTTCAGGGGGTAAATCTGTACATGTCGATGATGTTTCAAAGAACCAATAGAAAGTGTTTCCAGGAGAATAGTTATGCCATAACTATTTGAAGAAATATTCTACGACATAACCCGTGATTACGGTTACGCTGTAACTTTGTCGAGGCCTATAAATACAGCCCTAATTCAGCACTTTTCAGTATCTCTTTTCATCCCTTTTCAAGGGACGATTAGGGCACAATCTCAAGGCATTTTTTAGCAGTTCCTAGCTACTTTCCAAGGGAGAATTCACTTGCAATCATCATCTTTACTAGTTCTACATCAAATAATTTGTATCTAACAATATGTTCAATTCAATTCATGTTTTATTCATCATTATTGGTATAATTTACAGTATGTTTGACTAATGATTTTATGTGTTAGCTTAGTTATGAATTTATCTTTGCCATGATTCGTGTTTTATCGCTTTCTAATTGCTTTATGTGTTTATCTTCTTAGCCTTTCGTTGATCCCCTTGTTTCGGTAGTGTTTACGCTAGGTAGTACTTAGAATGCTAGTGCTGATTGACCATTGATAGCTATCAAGATAAGTTGCAAGGGGTAGTAATAATTGACCATAGTACTACCGTTTCCTTGTGTGAGAATTGACTATAGGATTAACTACCTAGTGGCGATACTTAAGAAATGCGGGAACCTTGAGCGGACCAAGCCGGGAGTGCTTAATGCACTAAGAATAGGTCTAGAAGGTAGCTGGTATACAATGACTAAGAATAGATTACCTACGATTTCTATCGAGTTGACACGATAGAATAGGAGACTAGGATTATAGGCTAGGCAAACTGACCATCGGAGTCTAGTGACATTTACCCCCACACAACGCATTAGAAGGCACTTTTAAGAAAACCATATTATAGCATGATAATTGTAACACCCCAACCCGACAAGGGTAGAAGTATCACAGTCTGGTGTCATATCAGAACATACAAGAAAAATTTTCAAGCGGAAGTCTTAAATAATAATGTACCAAGTCATAATAACCAAAGATTTACAAGGGAAATTACAAAATCCAAAATGTTTAAAATAAAATGAAATCTCAAAACAAAAGCCACCAAAATAAGTCCAAATAATAAGGTAACTAGGGTTAGTCCACTCCGATAATCCACCTCTCAGCCCAATCAAAGCCCATCTTCAAACCTAAAACCTGCCGCAGGAAAAGAAATGCGGCTGAGCTTAAAAAGCCCAGTGAACAGATATAACAAAACGAAAGCTAAAAAAATCTGAAATGCGAAATGAAACAAAGGAAACGGATAACAAAGTCGCAGCGGAATGAGAATAATGAGTCAAAGAGGATCCTGCAGAACTCAATTATACAGATATCCAAAACGAACAGCTAACAAGGAGAATGAAGCAAAGCAAAGCATCGATGACATATAAACAAGCACATACAACCAGGCATACAAAGCTCAAACATAAGCAAACATAGCAGGCGTCACATCTATACAACATATATGTTATACAATCAATTCAGGAAAACGGGAGACATACAAGCCAAACAGATGTCTACAGGAAAGCGGAAGCAAGTAATTAATAAGTGAGCATGCAATTCACACAGGTCAAAACCCTTAGTTGAAAACATAACCAGTATCATAACAGCAGTCAAAACATGGCAGTCACACGTAACAAGTAGGAATACAGTATGAACATTATAATTAAATGAATTAAAGACATAGTAGAGCAATTAGACAAGTTAACAAGCCAGACGTCATAAGTTGAACCATCTACCAAATCAAACCGTAGCATAAATCGAAATGCAAACATGGCAGTCAACAACAAGCAGATAAGGATACAACGGATAGTCATAGTCCACGAGATCAACTGAACGTAGTACACATAATAAACAGACAAAACTATCGATTACACACTAGCATGATCACCAGACAATACAGAGGGTCACATAATAGTGAGATCACATATCATCAGTTAGAAATAGGTAACTCAGATAACCGCATATTAATCACATCATAGCAGGATAATCAATGGTCACATAAAACATGAATAGTATCATCAAATTCGATAAGCATATAATAACCCGGTACGTGAATGGAACCATAGTCTGAAGTAACGGAAAGAAAGCGTGACATATCAATGCAATGGAGTATCTATATCTTGGTACAAGTAAATCATATAAGGGTATTGAGTAATGAACAAGTAATACAGATTATGGTGCGTTGGGGAATACAGAAGGTACAATATAGGTTTATCAAAAGTGTAAGGGTTATCAGAAATCTACCCGAGCCCGAAAACATATCATATCATATCATATCATAAGTAGCCATTGTATTCGGAGGGGTGACCTCTGAATACCATACATAATAGGAGGGGAGACCTCAGTAACAAATGGAGTAGCTAGCTCCCATAATTGTGAAGACGCGGATTGCACCCGACATCATTCACCAGACAAAGCTCCAATCAGATCAAATCCCTCGAAACATATCATATCTAGGATGCATCCATACGCCCCCCGGAAACATAGTGGCCAAATCATATACATATAGTGAGCTCATAATCATATCAGAATGGGGACGGTGTGGAACATCACTCAACCACACTAAAGTCATGCCATTGGTGCATCAATGACACGGTCAGGGTACCTTCCTGACTAGGAAACATATTTGGCTCGGGTATCAAACTGACGGGTCAAATCATAATCATATCATATCATATCATAAGGGTTCATATCAAAGTTCATATCAGAGTTCATATCAAAGTTCATATCTAAGATTCATATCGAAGTTCATATCAAAGATTCATATCAAAGGGAGCATAGCAAAGTCATAGGGAAGCCCTAATAAGGAGGCTTAGAGTAAAGCATAACAGTTCAAGCTAATATCGAAAGATGGAATACGAATAATGAGAAACCTTAAGAAGTAAGGTCAATATCTACCTCATTCGGCAAGCAAAATAGAAACGTAAGTCACACGAAGAATCAATCCCGCCGTCCGGAACCTATGAATTGAATAACGCTTATTAAGATCGGATTACTCATTTTAGACGGCTTTCCATTTTAGGTAACTTTCTATTTTAGGTAACTTTCTATTTTAGGTGTTTCCATAATTAGCCGTTTCCATATTAAGCAATTTTCCAAAAATAGGTGTTTTTATAATTAGTAAGTTTAGCCATTTATGATGCATTTAATGTCATATTTGGTTAAATGATGGAAAATAAGTGTTATTATAGTTAAAGGATCATTTATGCCAAGTTACACAAGTTTAGGGTCTAAACCATCATTATTACAAAGTATAGGGTCTTAAGTGTAAATATAGCAAGATTGCATGTTTTACCCATTTAGCATCTTTAGTTATAACCTTAACAAGTCAAACCTTTAAGTTTTATAAATCACAAAATTACCTATAACCTTTATTAAATCGTATCTTTTAAACAAACCTTAGCTTTAGATTTAGATTAACGTGTGTGTTTTAAAACATTAAAGACTCGACTTCGACAAGATGATGTAACCCTTGATAAAATCCCACTTCAGGTCGTGGCCTCCCTTATCCCAAAATAATTCTATTCGATCCATTTCGAACCAAGCGAGACCCTTTATTCATTTTAGTCGACACCATTAAATCAAGGATATATTCGTACGTACAAGACCCAACTAACTCGTCACAATGATAATAAAACTTGTGTATGTCGTATATATGATAGACCAATTCATATTTCGAGATATCAGATTATGTGTCCATTCTACTTCTCCATATATATATCATCTACTTTTAGGTGCTCACATATATCATCTCATGTGGTTATTTAACATGTGCATGCTTCTTTTTTTATCCTTATTTTAACTCATTCACATTCACATGGAACATATATAGGTGTCGAGCATAAGGAGTGTTTAAAAACAGATTTACATCTCATTCCATATGTACATGCTATACGAAAGTCATATACACCAAATCATGATTTCATGTAGCTACCTTTTAAGTCTTTACAACACTTCTTTTAAAACATTTATGTGATGGGTTGTTAGGTTCAAGACACACATGCATTTAATGGTCATAGACATGACCCAATTCACAAACAAGAAGAAAAAAAAAAGATGAGACCATTTCTATGGTTACCTTGTGGCGTGAAAGGAGAGAAATAAAACGCCATGACGAAAACGACCATTACTCTTGGCCATGAGACCAACCACTGTGAACCGAAAACCTTGCAGCCTCCTTTTTTTTTCTAGTAACCCACGACAGCAACTGCTCATCACCACCCACGACAACCAACAGCCCTTGTGCCATGATACCCATGATGTCCGCCCTACACGAACCTCGTACAACCAACTTTTGGACCTCTCCTCTTGGCGACAGAAAATGGGAGAGGGAAAAGCCCTTGCCACACTTTCTTGATGGAGGATTAGGGTTTAGAATGTGTTTTTGAATGTATAATGTTGCAAGTTACAAATGATACGTGAATGGGGGGTAAATGGGGTAAGTTGGCCGAACTTATGGGAGAGGATCAAGACCAATTCAATATTCCAACTTTACAAATGTGTAGGTTATTAATTGAGAATTTAATGGGATTATTTGGTGTGAAAAATTGGCCGTAATATGGGTATCAAAAACAGAGAATGGACTTTCCAAAATACAAATTATGATGACTTGGTTTTAACTTGTAATGTGATGTTAATTTCGGCCCAAGCAAACTCTAAGTCGTGTGATTGCATTTTAGACGTAAGTGTGTCGATTTCATTTATCTTGCATATTATGTTTGGTGATTATTTATAAGTTAGGTTAGAATTGCATTTACTGAGCTTGGCGTATTTTATGTATTTTATAAATGTTTAATTTGAGGGTAAAATGGTCTTTTCACATGCTTTGGATTTTTAGGGTTTTACAACTCTTCCCCTCTAAATGAAAAATTTTCGTCCTCGAAAATTGAAGTCGCCGGGGTACACAGAGATGTACGAGTTTAAGGCAGACGTAGCAATTCATAGTCCCACATAGATCATACCGATTTCGATTTCCAAAACGTACCAAACTTATACATAACAATGTCGGTGAGAATCTCGTAAAGAGGTACATAATTCCAATCGAACATGAGGAGTGACAAGTAACGGATATAGGTCCTAGTCCATTCACGTACCAACCCCAGGCATTTCCCAAGATGTCGTATGATTTCAATAATTTCAAATTATATGATCTCGGTATTATCACGTTGATCAGGCATCATAATACTTGCATCACATAACAAGTTCTTATTATCATCATATTCTGTCCCGGGTCATGACAATCAAATAACCAATATCACACCAAACATATCACATACCGATATCAAGTAACATACCAAAACAGACCAGAATCACATACATACAGCATACAACACATCAAACAACTTACCATATCACCAAAGAAGAAGGCCACCAACTTGCTCGAAATGATTCCTCATGACTCATTACTGACGATCCAAAAGAAAAGCTGAGATACTAACAAAATGCCAAACGATAAAACTTCACGATTCAAACCGAGTTCCGAACAAATCAAGAAAACAATACCGATTAGAATCACTTAGCAGAATATCAAACCGCCTCAAAACGCATGACAAACGAATAGGAGTAAACACAAGTCGCCCAAATCATGAAGTAGATGAACCCTCTCAGCCACCGGTTGAATCTTGTCTCCGTCTTTTGCGTCTTTGGTTGGTCCATCCAGCTTCCTCCAAAGAAGATCCCGATGCCTCCAAAGAAGACGGCAGTCGGGTGTGGCTTCTGCTTCACGAACCTCTCCAGCTGGAGATTGCAGCAACATAGGTTCGGCACCATCATCTTTGGCTCCACGGGTAGTCTCCATCTAACGATCGACAAACGGATGTGCGAAGACAAAAGAATAAAATCGAATGTGAAGAGAAGAAGACCAAAACAGTGAAGACAAAAGATTATCGAAGTCAAATCTGAACGACAATCAAAAGGAATCGAAATATATCATAACAGACGGAAGCCTAGTGTCTACCCAAGTCCTCACAGGTCAATCCTAAGGTCAATAAGACGAAACCTGTCTCTGATACCATAATTGTAACACCCCAACCTGACAAGGGTAGTATCACCGTGTCATATCGTAAGAACATACAAGAAAAATTTTCAAGCGGAAGTCTTAAATAATAATGTACCAAGTCATAATAACCAAAGATTTACAAAGGAAATTACAAAATCCAAAATGTTTAAAATAAAATGAAATCTCAAAACAAAAGCCACCAAAATAAGTCCAAATAATAAGGTAACTAGGGTTAGTCCACTCCGATAATCCACCTCTCAGCCCAATCAAAGCCCATCTTCAAACCTAAAACCTGCCGCAGGAAAAGAAATGCGGCTGAGCTTAAAAAGCCCAGTGAACAGATATAACAAAATGAAAGCTAAAAAAATCTAAAATGCGAAATGAAACAAAGGAAACGGATAACAAAGTCGCAGCGGAATGAGAATAATGAGTCAAAGAGGATCCTGCAGAACTCAATTATACAGATATCCAAAACGAACAGCTAACAAGGAGAATGAAGCAAAGCAAAGCATCGATGACATATAAACAAGCACATACAACCCAGGCATACAAAGACTGAAACATAAGCAAACATAGCAGGCGTCACATCTATACAACATATATGTTATACAATCAATTCAGGAAAACGGGAGACATACAAGCCAAACAGATGTCTACAGGAAAGCGGAAGCAAGTAATTAATAAGTGAGCATGCAATTCACACAGGTCAAAACCCTTAGTTGAAAACATAACCAGTATCATAACAGCAGTCAAAACATGGCAGTCACACGTAACAAGTAGGAATACAGTATGAACATTATAACTAAATGAATTAAAGACATAGTAGAGCAATTAGACAAGTTAACAAGCCAGACGTCATAAGTTGAACCATCTACCAAATCAAACCGTAGCATAAATCGAAACGCAAACATGGGCAAACAAGCAGATAAGGATATAACGGATAGTCATAGTCCACGAGATCAACTGAACGTAGTACACATAATAAACACAAAACTATCGACATACTACACTCAGCATGATCACCAGCATACAGGGTCACATAACAGTGAGATCACATATCATCAGTTAGAAATAGGTAACTCAGATAACCGCATATTAATCACATCATAGCAGGATAATCAATGGTCACATAAAACATGAATAGTATCATCAAATTCGATAAGCATATAATAACCCTAAGACGTGAATGGAACCATAGTCCTAAGTAACGGAAAGAAAGCGTGACATATCAATGCAATGGAGTATCTATATCTTGGTACAAGTAAATCATATAAGGGTATTGAGTAATGAACAAGTAATACAGATTATGGTGCTGGGGAATACGAAGGTACAATATAGGTTTATCAAAAGTGTAAGGGTTATCAAATCTACCCGAGCCCAAAAACATATCATATCATATCATATCATAAGTAGCCATTGTATTCGGAGGGGTGACCTCAGAATACCATACATAATAGGAGGGGAGACCTCAGTAACAAATGGAGTAGCTAGCTCCCAGAATTGTGAAGACGCGGATTGCACCCGACATCATTCACCAGACAAAGCTCCAATCAGATCAAATCCCTCGAAACATATCATATCTAGGATGCATCCATACGCCCCCCGGAAACATAGTGGCCAAATCATATACATATAGTGAGCTCATAATCATATCAGAATGGGGACGGTGTGGAACATCACTCAACCACACTAAAGTCATGCCATTGGTGCATCAATGACACGGTCAGGGTACCTTCCTGACTAGGAAACATATTTGGCTCGGGTATCAAACTGACGGGTCAAATCATAATCATATCATATCATATCATAAGGGTTCATATCAAAGTTCATATCAGAGTTCATATCAAAGTTCATATCGAAGATTCATATCGAAGTTCATATCAAAGATTCATATCAAAGATTCATATCAAAGGGAGCATAGCAAAGTCATAGGGAAGCCCTAATAAGGAGGCTTAGAGTAAAGCATAACAGTTCAAGCTAATATCGAAAGATGGAATACGAATCATGAGAAACCTTAAGAAGTAAGGTCGAATATCTGTACTCATTCGAAGCAAGCAAAATAGAAACGTAAGTCACACGAAGAATCAATCCCGCCGTCCGGAACCTATGAATTGAATAACGCTTATTAAGATCGGATTACTCATTTTAGACGGCTTTCCATTTTAGGTAACTTTCTATTTTAGGTAACTTTCTAGTTTTAAGCAGGTTTCCATAATTAGCGGTTTCCATATTAAGCAATTTTCCAAAAATAAAGGTGTTTTTATAATTAGTAAGTTTAGCCATTTATGATGCATTTAATGTCATATTTGGTTAAATGATGGAAAATAAGTGTTATTATAGTTAAAGGATCATTTATGCCAAGTTACACAAGTTTAGGGTCTAAACCATCATTATTACAAAGTATAGGGTCTTAAGTGTAAATATAGCAAGATTGCATGTTTTACCCATTTAGCATCTTTAGTTATAACCTTAACAAGTCAAACCTTTAAGTTTTATAAATCATTACAAATTATAACCTTTATTAAATCGTATCTTTTAAACAAACCTTAGCTTTAGATTTAGATTAACGTGTGTGTTTTAAAACATTAAAGACTCGACTTCGACAAGATGATGTAACCCTTGATAAAATCCCACTTCAGGTCGTGGCCTCCCTTATCCCAAAATAATTCTATTCGATCCATTTCGAACCAAGCGAGACCCTTTATTCATTTTAGTCGACACCATTAAATCAAGGATATATTCGACGCATACAAGACCCAACTAACTCGTCACAATGATAATAAAACTTGTGTATGTCGTATATATGATAGACCAATTCATATTTCGAGATATCAGATTATGTGTCCATTCTACTTCTCCATATATATATATCATCTACTTTTAGGTGCTCACATATATCATCTCATGTGGTTATTTAACATGTGCATGCTTCTTTTTTTATCCTTATTTTAACTCATTCACATTCACATGGAACATATATAGGTGTCGAGCATAAGGAGTGTTTAAAACGATTTACATCTCATTCCATATGTACATGCTATACGAAAGTCATATACACCAAATCATGATTTCATGTAGCTACCTTTTAAGTCTTTACAACACTTCTTTTAAAACATTTATGTGATGGGTTGTTAGGTTCAAGACACACATGCATGGTCGGGTCATAGACATGACCCAATTCACAAACAAGAAGAAGAAAAAAAGATGAGACCATTTCTATGGTTACCTTGTATGAAAGGAAAGAAATAAAAACGGCCATGACGAAAACGACCATTACTCTTGGCCATGAGACCCCCACGACTGTGAACCTAAAACCTTGCGCCTCCTCCTTTTTCTAGTAACCCACGACAGCAACTGCTCATCACCACCCACGACAACCAACAAAAGCTGTGTGCCATGATACCCATGATGTCCGCCCTACACGAACCTCGACAACCAACTTTTGGACCTCCTCTTGGCGCAGAAAATGGGAGAGGGAAAAGCCCTTGCCGCTACTTTGATTGATGATTAGGGTTTAGAATGTGTTTTTGAATGTATAATGTTGCAAGTTACAAATGATACGTGAATGGGGGGTAAATGGGGTAAGTTGGCCGAACTTATGGGAGAGGATCAAGACCAATTCAATATTCCAACTTTACAAATGTGTAGGTTATTAATTGAGAATTTAATGGGATTATTTGGTGTGAAAAATTGGCCGAATATCATGGGTATCAAAAACAGAGAATGGACTTTCCAAAATACAAATTATGATGACTTGGTTTTAACTTGTAATGTGATGTTAATTTCGGCCCAAGCAAACTCTAAGTAGTGTGATTGCATTTTAGACGTAAGTGTGTCGACTTTCATTCCTGGCATATTATGTTTGGTATTATTTATAAGTTAGGTTAGAATTGTTTTATCGAGCTTGCTATGATTTTATGTATTTTATAAATGTTTAATTTGAGGGTAAAATGGTCTTTTCACATGCTTTGGATTTTTAGGGTTTTACAACTCTTCCCCTCTAAATGAAAAATTTTCCTCCAAAATTGAAGAAGTCGCCGGTACAGAGATGTAACGAAGCTTACGTACGTAGCAATTCATAGTCCCACAGATCATAGGCCTCCCGATTTCGGGATTTCCAAAACGCATCAAACTTATACATAACAATGTCGGTGAGAATCTCGTAAAGAGGTACATAATTCCAATCGAATACGAGTGACAAGTAACTGATATAGGTCCTAGTCCATTCACGTACTCAACCCCAGTGCATTTCCCAAGATGTCGTGATGATTTCAATAATTTCTAAAATTATATGATCTCGGATATCACTTGATCGTGCATCATAATACTTCATCACATAACAAGTTCTTATTATCATATTCTCGTCCGGGTCATGACAATCAAATAACCAATATCACACCAAAACATATCACATACCGATATCAACACATACCAAAATGCACTTAATCACATACATACAAAGATACAACACATCAAACAACTTACCATATCACCAAAGAAGGGCCAACCAACTTGCTCGAAATGATTCCTCATGACTCATTACTGACGCATCCAAAAGAAAAGCCGATACTAACAAAATGCCAAACGATAAAACTTCACGATTCAAACGAAGTCCGAAACAAATCAAAGAAACAATACGATTAGAATCACTTAGCGTAATATCAAACCGCCCAAAACGCATGACAAAACTTAATGAGTAACACAAGTCCGCCCAAATCATGAAGTGATGAACCTCTCAGCCACGGTTGAATCTGTCTCCATCTTTTATGCCTTTGGTTGGTCCGTCCAGCCTTCTCCAAAGAAGATCCCGATGCCCCAGACGGCAATGGGTGTGGCTTCGCTTCATGTAACCTCTCCTCTTCCGAGACTGCTGCGCAACATAGGTTCTCGGCATCATCATCTTTGCTCCACGGGTAGTCTCCATCTAACTATCGTACAAACGGATGTGCTAGACAAAAGAATAAAATCGAATGTGAAGAGAAGAAGACCAAAACAGGAAGACAAAAAGATTATCGGTCAAATCAACGACAATCAAAAGGAATCGGAATATATCAAAACAGACGGAAACCTAGTGTCTACCCAAGTCCTCACAGTCAATCCTAAGGTCACAAGATCTAAACCTGTCGATATTCATAATTGTAATAATTCTAAACCCGACTAAGCGGGTAGAAGAATACCGTGTCATATCGTAACATGAAAAATTTTTCGCGGAAGTCTTAAATAATAATGTACCAAGTCATAATAACCAAAGATTTACAAGGGAAATTACAAAATCCAAAATGTTTAAAATAAAATGAAATCTCAAAACAAAAGCCACCAAAATAAGTCCAAATAATAAGGTAACTAGGGTTAGTCCACTCGATAATCCACCCTCAGCCCCAATCAAAGCCCATCTTCAAACCTAAAACCCTGCCAAGCAGAAAGAAATGCGGCCGAGCTTAAAAAGCCCAAAGGAACAGATATAACAAAACGAAGCTAAAAAATGCAAATGCGAAATGAAACAAAGGAAACGGATAACAAAGTCGCAGCGGAATGAGAATAATGAGTCAAAGAGGATCCTGCAGAACTCAATTATACAGATATCCAAAACGAACAGCTAACAAGGAGAACGAAGCAAAGCAAAGCATCGATGACATATAAACAAGCACATACAACCCGTGCATACAAAGATCGAAACATAAGCAAACATAGAAGCAAGCCACATCTATACAACATATGTTATACAATCAATCAGAAAACGGGAGACATACAAGCCAAACAGATGTCTACAAGAAAGCAAGTAATTAATAAGTGAGCATGCAATTCACACAGGTCAAAACCCTTAGTTGAAAACATAACCAGTATCATAACAGCAGTCAAAACATGGCAGTCACACGTAACAAGTAGGAATACAGTATGAACATTATAATTAAATGAATTAAAGACATAGTAGAGCAATTAGACAAGTTAACAAGCCAGACGTCATAAGTTGAACCATCTACCAAATCAAACCGTAGCATAAACAGAAATGCAAACATGGCAGTCAACAACAAGCAGATAAGGATACAACGGATAGTCATAGTCCACGATCAATCAACGTAGTACACATAATAAATAGACAAAACTATCGATTACACACTAGCATGATCACCAGACAATACAGAGGGTCACATAATAGTGAGATCACATATCATCGCTAGAAATAGGTAACTCAGATAACCGCATATTAATCACATCATAGCAGGATAATCAATGGTCACATAAAACATGAATAGTATCATCAAATTCGATAAGCATATAATAACCGTGACGTGAATGGAACCATAGTCCGAGTAACGGAAAGAAAGCGTGACATATCAATGCAATGGAGTATCTATATCTTGGTACAAGTAAATCATATAAGGGTATTGAGTAATGAACAAGTAATACTGACATGGCGCTGGGGAATAAGCAGAAGGTACAATATAGGTTTATCAAAAGTGTAAGGGTTATCAAAAATCTACCTGAGCCCTAAACATATCATATCATATCATAAGTAACCATTATATTCGGAGGGGTGACCTCGGAATACCATACATAATAGAGGGAGACCTCAGAACAAATGGAGTAGCTAGCTCCCAGAATTGTGAAGCAGGATTGCACCCGACATCATTCACCAGACAAATCCAATCGATCAAATCCTCAAACATATCATATCTAGGATGCATCCATACGCCCCCGGAAACATAGTGGCCAAATCATATACATATAGTGAGCTCATAATCATATCATGGGGACGTGTGGAACATCACCAACCATTACTAAAGTCATGCCATTGGTGCATCAATGACACACGTGGTACTTCGACTAGGAAACATATTTTCCGTGGTATCAAACCGACGGGTCAAATCATAATCATATCATATCATAAGGGTTCATATCAAAGTTCATATCAGAGTTCATATCAAAGTTCATATCGAAGATTATATATGAAGTTCATATCAAAGATTCATATCAAAGATTCATATCAAAGGGAGCATAGCAAAGTCATAGGGAAGCCCTAATAAGGAGGCTTAGAGTAAAGCATAACAGTTCAAGCTAATATCGAAAGATGGAATACGAATCATGAGAAACCTTAAGAAGTAAGGTCGAATACTGTACTCATTCAAGCAAGCAAAATAGAAACGTAAGTCACACTTAAGAATCAATCCCGCCGTCCGGAACCTATGAATTGAATAACGCTTATTAAGATCGGATTACTCATTTTAGACGGCTTTCCATTTTAGGTAACTTTCTATTTTAGGTAACTTTCTATTTTAGGCAGGTTTCCATAATTAGCCGGTTTCCATATTAAGCAATTTTCCAAAAATAAAGGTGTTTTTATAATTAGTAAGTTTAGCCATTTATGATGCATTTAATGTCATATTTGGTTAAATGATGGAAAATAAGTGTTATTATAGTTAAAGGATCATTTATGCCAAGTTACACAAGTTTAGGGTCTAAACCATCATTATTACAAAGTATAGGGTCTTAAGTGTAAATATAGCAAGATTGCATGTTTTACCCATTTAGCATCTTTAGTTATAACCTTAACAAGTCAAACCTTTAAGTTTTATAAATCACAAAATTACCTATAACCTTTATTAAATCAGATTTTAAACAAACCTTAGCTTTAGATTTAGATTAACGTGTGTTTTAAAACATTAAAGACTCGACTTCGACAAGATGATGTAACCCTTGATAAAATCCCACTTCAGTCATGGCCTTTATCCCAAAATAATTCTATTCGACCATTTCGAACCAAGCGGACCCTTTATTCATTTTAGTCGACACCATTAAATCAAGGATATCAGACGTACAAGACCCAACTAACTCGTCACAATGATAATAAAACTTGTGTATGTCGTATATATGATAGACCAATTCATATTTCGAGATATCAGATTATGTGTCCATTCTACTTCTCCATATATATATATATCATCTACTTTTAGGTGCTCACATATATCATCTCATGTGGTTATTTAACATGTGCATGCTTAACTTTTATCCTTATTTTAACTCATTCACATTCACATGGAACATATATAGGTGTCGAGCATAAGGAGTGTTTAAAACAGCATTTACATCTCATTCCATACGTACATGCTATACGAAAGTCATATACACCAAATCATGATTTCATGTAGCTACCTTTTAAGTCTTTACAACACTTCTTTTAAAACATTTATGTGATGGGTTGTTAGGTTCAAGACACACATGCATGGTTGGTCATAGACATGACCCAATTCACAAAACAAAGAAGAAAAAAAGATGAGACCATTTCTATGGTTACCTTGTGGCGTGAAAGGAAGAAATAAAAATACGCCATGACGAACGACCATTACTCTTGGCCATGAGACCACCCACGACGGAACCGAAAAACTGCGATATACTCCTTTTTCTAGTAACCCACGGCACAAAGAATCGCTCATCACCACCCACGACAACCAAAAGCCCATTGTGCCATGATACCCATGATGTCCGCCCTACACCGAACCTCGTACAACCAACTTTGGACCTCTCTCTTGGCGCGACGAGAAAATGGGAGAGGGAAAAAGCCCTTGCCGTCACTTTCTTGATGGAGGATTAGGGTTTAGAATGTGTTTTTGAATGTATAATGTTGCAAGTTACAAATGATACGTGAATGGGAGGTAAATGGGGTAAGTTGGCCGAACTTATGGGAGAGGATCAAGACCAATTCAATATTCCAACTTTACAAATGTGTAGGTTATTAATTGAGAATTTAATGGGATTATTTGGTGTGAAAAATTGGCCGAATATCATGGGTATCAAAAACAGAGAATGGACTTTCCAAAATACAAATTATGATGACTTGGTTTTAACTTGTAATGTGATGTTAATTTCGGCCCAAGCAAACTCTAAGTAGTGTGATTGCATTTTAGACGTAAGTGTGTCGATTTCATTTATCTTGCATATTATGTTTGGTGATTATTTATAAGTTAGGTTAGAATTGCATTTACTGAGCTTGGCGTATTTTATGTATTTTATAAATGTTTAATTTGAGGGTAAAATGGTCTTTTCACATGCTTTGGATTTTTAGGGTTTTACAACTCTTCCCCTCTAAATGAAAAATTTTCGTCCTCGAAAATTGAAGTCGCCGGGGTACACAGAGATGTACGAGTTTAAGGCAGACGTAGCAATTCATAGTCCCACATAGATCATACCGATTTCGATTTCCAAAACGTACCAAACTTATACATAACAATGTCGGTGAGAATCTCGTAAAGAGGTACATAATTCCAATCGAACATGAGGAGTGACAAGTAACGGATATAGGTCCTAGTCCATTCACGTACCAACCCCAGGCATTTCCCAAGATGTCGTATGATTTCAATAATTTCAAATTATATGATCTCGGTATTATCACGTTGATCAGGCATCATAATACTTGCATCACATAACAAGTTCTTATTATCATCATATTCTGTCCCGGGTCATGACAATCAAATAACCAATATCACACCAAACATATCACATACCGATATCAAGTAACATACCAAAACAGACCAGAATCACATACATACAGCATACAACACATCAAACAACTTACCATATCACCAAAGAAGAAGGCCACCAACTTGCTCGAAATGATTCCTCATGACTCATTACTGACGATCCAAAAGAAAAGCTGAGATACTAACAAAATGCCAAACGATAAAACTTCACGATTCAAACCGAGTTCCGAACAAATCAAGAAAACAATACCGATTAGAATCACTTAGCAGAATATCAAACCGCCTCAAAACGCATGACAAACGAATAGGAGTAACACAAGTCGCGCCCAAATCATATGAAGTATTAGATGAACCCTCACCACCGGTTGAATCTTGTCTCCATCTTTTGCGTCTTTGGTTGGTCCTCCGACTTCCTCCAGCGGCATCACGATGCCTCGGCGGCAACATGAGCTTCGCAATGGTGTGGCTTACGCCTTCACAACCTCTCTCATTTCCAGGATCATAAAAGCAACATAGGTGGCACCATCATCTTTGGCTCCACGGGTAGTCTCCATCTAACGATCGACAAACGGATGTGCGAAGACAAAAGAATAAAATCGAATGTGAAGAGAAGAAGACCAAAGCAAAGTGAAGACAAAAGATTATCAAGTCAAATGAACGACAATCAAAAGGAATCGGAATATATCATGACTCGAAGCCTAGTGTCTACCCAAGTCCTCACGGGTCAATCCTAAGGTCAACAAGACGAAACACATCTCGATACCATAATTGTAACACCCTGACAACCACAAGGGTAGAAGTATCACAGTCTGGTGTCATATCAGAACATACAAGAAAAATTTTCAAGCGGAAGTCTTAAATAATAATGTACCAAGTCATAATAACCAAAGATTTACAAAGGAAATTACAAAATCCAAAATGTTTAAAATAAAATGAAATCTCAAAACAAAAGCCACCAAAATAAGTCCAAATAATAAGGTAACTAGGGTTAGTCCACTCCGATAATCCACCTCAAGCCCAATCAAAGCCCATCTTCAAACCTAAAACCCGCCGCAGAAAAGAAATGCGGTGAGCTTAAAAGCCCAAGGAACGATATAACAAAACGAAAGCTAAAAAAATCTGAAATGCGAAATGAAACAAAGGAAACGGATAACAAAGTCGCAGCGGAATGAGAATAATGAGTCAAAGAGGATCCTGCAGAACTCAATTATAGATAGATATCCAAAACGAACAGATAACAAGGAGAATGAAGCAAAGCAAAGCACCGACGACATAAAAACAAGCACATACAAACCAGGCATACAAAGACTGAAACATAAGCAAACATAGCAGGCGTCACATCTATACAACATATATGTCATACAATCAATTCAGGAAAACAGGAGACATACAAGCCAAACAGATGTCTACAGGAAAGCGGAAGCAATTAATTAATAAGTGAGCATGCACTACACACGGTCAAAACCCTTAGTTGAAAACATAACCAGTATCATAACAGCAGTCAAAACATGGCAGTCACACGTAACAAGTAGGAATACAGTATGAACATTATAATTAAATGAATTAAAGACATAGTAGAGCAATTAGACAAGTTAACAAGCCAGACGTCATAAGTTGAACCATCTACCAAATCAAACCGTAGCATAAATCGAAATGCAAACATGGCAGTCAACAACAAGCAGATAAGGATACAACGGATAGTCATAGTCCACGAGATCAACTGAACGTAGTACACATAATAAACAGACAAAACTATCGATTACACACTAGCATGATCACCAGACAATACAGAGGGTCACATAATAGTGAGATCACATATCATCAGTTAGAAATAGGTAACTCAGATAACCGCATATTAATCACATCATAGCAGGATAATCAATGGTCACATAAAACATGAATAGTATCATCAAATTCGATAAGCATATAATAACCCGGTACGTGAATGGAACCATAGTCTGAAGTAACGGAAAGAAAGCGTGACATATCAATGCAATGGAGTATCTATATCTTGGTACAAGTAAATCATATAAGGGTATTGAGTAATGAACAAGTAATACAGATTATGGTGCGTTGGGGAATACAGAAGGTACAATATAGGTTTATCAAAAGTGTAAGGGTTATCAGAAATCTACCCGAGCCCGGAAACATATCATATCATATCATATCATAAGTAGCCATTGTATTCGGAGGGGTGACCTCGGAATACCATACATAATAGGAGGGGAGACCTCAGTAACAAATGGAGTAGCTAGCTCCCAGAATTGTGAAGACGCGGATTGCACCCGACATCATTCACCAGACAAAGCTCCAATCAGATCAAATCCCTCGAAACATATCATATCTAGGATGCATCCATACGCCCCCCGGAAACATAGTGGCCAAATCATATACATATAGTGAGCTCATAATCATATCATAATGGGGACGGTGTGGAACATCACTCAACCACACTAAAGTCATGCCATTGGTGCATCAATGACACGGTCAGGTTACCTTCCTGACTAGGAAACATATTTGGCTCGGTATCAAACTGACGGGTCAAATCATAATCATATCATATCATATCATAAGGGTTCATATCAAAGTTCATATCAGAGTTCATATCAAAGTTCATATCGAAGATTCATATCGAAGTTCATATCAAAGATTCATATCAAAGATTCATATCAAAGGGAGCATAGCAAAGTCATAGGGAAGCCCTAATAAGGAGGCTTAGAGTAAAGCATAACAGTTCAAGCTAATATCGAAAGATGGAATACGAATCATGAGAAACCTTAAGAAGTAAGGTCAGAATATCTGTACCTCATTCGAAGCAAGCAAAATAGAAACGTAAGTCACACGAAGAATCAATCCCGCCGTCCGGAACCTATGAATTGAATAACGCTTATTAAGATCGGATTACTCATTTTAGACGGCTTTCCATTTTAGGTAACTTTCTATTTTAGGTAACTTTCTATTTTAGGCAGGTTTCCATAATTAGCCGGTTTCCATATTAAGCAATTTTCCAAAAATAGCAGGTTTTTATAATTAGTAAGTTTAGCCATTTATGATGCATTTAATGTCATATTTGGTTAAATGATGGAAAATAAGTGTTATTATAGTTAAAGGATCATTTATGCCAAGTTACACAAGTTTAGGGTCTAAACCATCATTATTACAAAGTATAGGGTCTTAAGTGTAAATATAGCAAGATTGCATGTTTTACCCATTTAGCATCTTTAGTTATAACCTTAACAAGTCAAACCTTTAAGTTTTATAAATCACAAAATTACCTATAACCTTTATTAAATCGTATCTTTTAAACAAACCTTAGCTTTAGATTTAGATTAACGTGTGTGTTTTAAAACATTAAAGACTCGACTTCGACAAGATGATGTAACCCTTGATAAAATCCCACTTCAGGTCGTGGCCTCCCTTATCCCAAAATAATTCTATTCGATCCATTTCGAACCAAGCGAGACCCTTTATTCATTTTAGTCGACACCATTAAATCAAGGATATATTCGTACGTACAAGACCCAACTAACTCGTCACAATGATAATAAAACTTGTGTATGTCGTATATATGATAGACCAATTCATATTTCGAGATATCAGATTATGTGTCCATTCTACTTCTCCATATATATATCATCTACTTTTAGGTGCTCACATATATCATCTCATGTGGTTATTTAACATGTGCATGCTTCTTTTTTTATCCTTATTTTAACTCATTCACATTCACATGGAACATATATAGGTGTCGAGCATAAGGAGTGTTTAAAAACAGATTTACATCTCATTCCATATGTACATGCTATACGAAAGTCATATACACCAAATCATGATTTCATGTAGCTACCTTTTAAGTCTTTACAACACTTCTTTTAAAACATTTATGTGATGGGTTGTTAGGTTCAAGACACACATGCGCATGGCTGGTCATAGACATGACCCAATTCACAAAACAAGAAGAAAAAAAAAGATGAGACCATTTCTATGGTTACCTTGTGGCGTGAAAGGAGAGAAATAAAAACGGCCATGACGAAAACGACCATTACTCTTGGCCATGAGACCCCCACGACCAGGAACCAGAAAACCTTGCAGCCTCCTTTTTTTTTCTAGTAACCCACGACAGCAACTGCTCATCACCACCCACGACAACCAACAGCCCTTGTGCCATGATACCCATGATGTCCGCCCTACACGAACCTCGTACAACCAACTTTTGGACCTCTCCTCTTGGCGACAGAAAATGGGAGAGGGAAAAAGCCCTTGCCGTCACTTTCTTGATGGAGGATTAGGGTTTAGAATGTGTTTTTGAATGTATAATGTTGCAAGTTACAAATGATACGTGAATGGGAGGTAAATGGGGTAAGTTGGCCGAACTTATGGGAGAGGATCAAGACCAATTCAATATTCCAACTTTACAAATGTGTAGGTTATTAATTGAGAATTTAATGGGATTATTTGGTGTGAAAAATTGGCCGAATATCATGGGTATCAAAAACAGAGAATGGACTTTCCAAAATACAAATTATGATGACTTGGTTTTAACTTGTAATGTGATGTTAATTTCGGCCCAAGCAAACTCTAAGTCGTGTGATTGCATTTTAGACGTAAGTGTGTCGATTTCATTTATCTTGCATATTATGTTTGGTGATTATTTATAAGTTAGGTTAGAATTGCATTTACTGAGCTTGGCGTATTTTATGTATTTTATAAATGTTTAATTTGAGGGTAAAATGGTCTTTTCACATGCTTTGGATTTTTAGGGTTTTACAATAATACTAGTAAATAGGCTAGCACATCTTTCTCCCACTGATTGTTTCGTATTTTAATTTGTTTTATTTTTATTAGTTTAATATTATTCAAATCATAAACCCCCTTATTATAGCGACAATAGGAAACTTAAGTTAGAACCCGCACACATAGCTCTTCAGACGACCTCTGCTTTACCGAATACTATACCACACACGACCGGGTTCTCTGCCCGTTAGTGCATAGGTAGACCATAGGAAGACGAGAAATTATAAATATTAAAACCTGGTCAAAAATTTGCATCAATACTCAAGTTGGAAGCTCAATGTCGCCCTCAGTCTCGGAAGCTTCGTCACGATGATCCTGATCAGGATGATCCTGAGGGGGAGAAGCGCGTTCAAAGACAAAAATCTTCCAATTCAGCTACAACTCTCATTGAACAATAACATATTTCACCCCAACAACAACCACACAAGTCATCCAATTCACAAAAAAAACTGGAGATCATTTAGTTAACTTGGAAGAAGAAGTGGCTAATGCTGGAACAAATAAGGAAAGTGTAGAAGATGAAGACTTTTGGGCTGACAAGACTTACAATGAAGGTGACATACCTCCAGGGCTCGGGGGATTTTATGACTCAGACTTTGATGATGATGAGTTAAACGATGTGTTAAAGGATCAAATGGTTGAACAACTTAAAGATACTGCAACAAGGCTCGAGCAGTCATTCTCGAACATACATGAAAGATTTGGACTAAAATTCAGGGATGAAGATCCAATGGATGAAAGAATGGAAGATGTCTATGACTCAGTGATCTACAAGCTTAACAGTGATAGAGACTTGGATAGAAGATTCATCGATCAGGAAATATCTCAAGCTTTCAAAGCCTCAAACACTTGGGAGAACCCACAACAAGTAGAACAAGATCCAATCTTTGAAGAAGAAGTGGTTAGACCAAGGAGAAGAGAACGCACTCCATTATGGAAACGAATCCCTAGAGTTCCAAGATAAAATGCTGCACCTTTAGTTCCTTACATCAATGATGATCTTTTATATATGCTTCACGGTCCAAAAAAATACCAACCATCAACCAAGGAAGTAGTAACGTATGAGGAAATTTCCAGATAGATTTATGGAAGAAGGTAGATTTGGCAACATTTTTGTGAATAAGGAAATTGATCCAGAAAGGTATAACAGAGACGCATTTCTAGGTATTATTAATGTCAATGAGAGATCGAGAGGATTCTATCCACTAAGGCAGCTCAGACGCAAGAACTCGTGAAGAAGTCTACTCGAAGCACAAAATATAAAGATACGTCGAATTTAATACAGATTATCACTTCTCCCATGGATCAGTTGATTATCACGTTGTATGAACAAATAATCAACATTATCACTTCTCTAATTTAGACTACATCAACCTTCATCCTCATGACCTTGAAGACATTCTTAAAAGAAAAAGAGACTGCTACAACAAGAAAGGTGTAGACCAAGACGTCATCGAGACAATATTGACTTTTATACGATCTTATGTGGTAGTAGCTCACATTGAAGACTTTTAGATTGGAATAGAAAGCTATCAAAGGAAGATCAACTTGACTCCTCCAATGTTAGTTTGTCTAGGTATTCATAAAGCCAAGAGTTGGAGTTGCTTCACAAACCCAACCTTGAACTATGTTTGGTATATGTGAGAAAAAATTGTTCAGATGCGTTGAAGTAGCCAAGTTCTCCACAAGAACTCTACTATGGATATTGGAGAAACTTGAGAGGATAGTGAATAAGGTACAAAACCAACATATTGCAATGACTGCAAGAGACCATCTTCCGATGACAAGAGTTGTGAAAGTGATCAGAGAAAGGTGACCCTTCGAGCATCATGGAAACGCATAGAGCAAAGAATCGGATCTCGAAGCTGGCCAAACAAGAAGCCCATAAATAGAAGACTTGCATGATCTACCCTTAGGGGGAGATTGTTGAAACACGAAAAGTGTAAATCATTAGTGCATGGACTTCTATTTATCCTTTGTAATAGTTTAGGGTACGTTGTGTAGTTTTAGTATGCTTTGCGAGACCTACTTACCCTCGCAACACTTGTATAGTTGCGAGAGGAAGCTAACCGTATGTATGGGTATAAAACTATAAATACCCCCTACCTCATGGGTTATGAGGTTTGTGTTATCTAAATGTCTTGCGAGACCTTCTCTCTCGTTTCTCTCTCTAAGATAAAGTGTCAACACCCATTTTATCTCTCTAAGATTAATAACTAGACGTGATATTTTGAGAACAACAACTTATAATGATCTCAAGCATGAAAAATATAAGACTAACATCTCATATATTAAATGTATGGATACTCACATCACTCGGGTGTATACGATGATATAACATAAATGAAAAAGGACCGAACCGAACATTTGGGTCCGGTTCTCGGCCGAATGTTTTAGCCTAAATCGGCTTTTGATCCAGTCCGATTTTAATTAGTCCGGTCCGATTTTCAAATTGTGCTTGGCCCATTTTCACCCATAGTAAAAAGTAAAAGAAATCTTCATTTCCTTGTATCAAAATCAAATAAAATAGTTAAACTTGTACACAATCCCAATGAAACTTGTGAAATTGGTTTACCCAATCCAGTGATATAAAACCAACCAAAATCATCATCAAATACTTATAAAATTCCAATTGACAAAAGGGTTTTCTTTTTCCTTAACCGACAGACAAACAGGTATATCTGATCATCGCCTCCTTTTCATTATCCAATCACAAACCCTAGATCTAATTGTTCTATATATTGATTTATATGTATGATTATATGTTCCTAATATGATGGACATTTGTCCTTGTTTAATATTTGTTTAGTGTTGTTCAAGTTATTGAAATGTTTGAAGTCTAGGATAGATGATTAGGCGTTTTTGTGACGATAAAATAGGCGCAAAAGTTGCAGATTTTTGGGTACTATGGTTTCCGACCTTTTGGCCGACTAATCAACAGGGTTATGGTATATTAGGCGTAATGTGTGTGGTTGGAAAGTTGCGGATTATGTGGCTGGATTTGATAGTATGTTTGCGCTGAAATGTGAAACGGGTAAAAAATGAAAATGGTGTACTAATAGGGGTAAAAGGCGTTTTTGTGATTATGAAGTAGGCAAAAAGGTTATAGATTTTGAGAATTGGACAAATTAGTATTTGGCTTGTAAATACCGACATTTGAAGAATTTGATCGTTTCGATGTTAAGGTGATGTGGGAGCGTTTAAATTTTTAGAGGATGCTTCGGATTGTTCTCATATGCTTAGTTTTAAAGCAGATAGGTAATTTTAGTGGTTTGATAGAAATTTTTATCCAGCTAATCTTAAAGTGAATGGTCTTTATAAATGAACGTATTATTGGTACTTTTTTTTTAAATGAAGAAGATAAGCAGTTTAAAGTAAGGAATCCCAAACGCCCCCTTAGTATATTGTCTAGTTGAGTGTGGTGCGCGATTACAGTCCTGCTTGCAGTAAAATGACACCCTTTGGCTTAGTTATCGAACGCTGCTTTTAATATGTGATGGAGGGTGTGTCCTGTATCATCTTTCTAACAAGCTATATTCAGAAAGCATATAATAACTTGTGACATTTAGTAGTTAAATTGTTTCTCGTATCTTGACAATGATCATGAGAATTAATAAGTTTTATGAGTTTTTATTATATATGTCTCATGAATCATGATTCGTACATGCAGGCTTCTTACTGTATTTTTTGCTACATCAAAGTATTCCCTAGAGATACAACTGACAAAATATTTGCGTCCGAGCATCTGATACACTGGCCCTAAAGTTCCAACAGAAAGGTATTGCATCATACGCATGTTATGCACTACTTGAAATGACATTGACAATGTTGTCATTGATTGAATGTTTGTGCAACTGCAAATGCTAATAAAATACAAAATCGTTTTCTGTTGGTTGGATGTGTTAAAACGTTAAGAATAGATTATATCACTGCTTATTTGCAATTTGCAATTTGCAAATTAGTATATGTAACTAAAGCGAGAAAAAATGTTTGTCTTCATTCAGGAAAGTGTTAGTGATTAATTGGGAGTATATATGGGCTGATTGCACATTTCATGGGAGGTGTAGAGGATGAACAACCACCCTCAAAACGTATGAAAGCATCCTCTATGGAATCAAGAGGTCTTTCAAACGGTAAAAAAGTACTAAAAGAACCTTCAATGGCTCTGCCCTTAAATGATGAAATAATTGGTTCAAAGGGAGTAAAAAAGGCGGAATTTGTTCGAATCATAGCTGAAGCACTATATTCACTTGGGTATAATAAAACTGGGGCTCATCTAGAACAAGAGTCGGGAATACAGTATCATTCATCTGTTGTTACTGTATTCGTCCAACAAATTCTTGATGGAAGTTGGGATGAAAGTTTAGATTCTTTGCATAAAATAGGCATAACAGACGAAACTGTAATCAAATTAGCATGCTTTATAATATTACAACAGAAGTTTTTAGAGCTTTTAGATGGGAAAAAAGTAATGGATGCGTTGAAGACACTCAGGACCGAGATTGCACCTCTTTCAATAAACGAAATCAGAGTCCGTGAACTTTCTTCCCTGGTTTTATCCCCTTCACCAAAAGTCGTGAATGGAACATCGGGTAAAGAAGTAGTCAAGTCAAAGGCTCGGTTAGAGCTACTTGAGGATTTGCAAAAATTATTTCCTCCAACAGTAATGATACCAGAAAGAAGATTGTTACAATTAGTAGAGCAAGCTATTGATTTGCAACGCGGCAATTGTTTGTTTCATAATTCTGTAATCGGGGAAACTTCGTTATTTGCTGATCATAGTTGTCGAAGAGAGAAGATTCCTTCACATACTGTTCAGGTCAGGGCATCTAATTCTTTTCCATTTTGCAAGGCATAGAACGCTTGAAATAATAGAGCTATTTTTATATCTAATTAAGCTAAACTAAAATTATCTTAACTAGTTACTTATTATAGTATTAACTAGAGTTGTTGATACTGACGAGTGATGATAAAGCTACTACTCATCTTAATTCCAATTAACACTTGTGATTGTCCCATTAGTAAACCTACATGTATTGAGAAAAATCAGGATTTAGCTATTTATCGTCATAATAGTTAAGTTAATCAGGTTTATGAATTCTACGAGTAATATTTTACCAATGTCACTGCAGATTCTGCATGACCACCATGATGAAGTTTGGTACTTAAAGTTTTCTAATAATGGGAAGTACTTGGCATCGGCATCTAATGATCATTCTGCAATTATCTGGAAGGTAAGAGTTTCTCTTTCCATCTTAACATTTAGTTTGTTTGATTCCTTGTTACTGGTATGCCTACTTTTATACGGAGTGATTACTCAGGCAAGTGCTTTTTACCAAAGATGAATTCCTGTTGTTTACGGAAATACTGATAGATAGTAGGCCTTCCCAACTATCCAGAGGCATCACCGAAATCTGTATGATGTTTCATATATAATTAAACTTGAAGGTTATGAACATTATCTTTTCTGATAAGATGGCAATGTTATATTGTTGCTGACAATATTGGTGATTAAATAGCAACTTGGTTAGGTATGAACGTGAAAGTTTACTGAGCTAAATACTGTTCTTCTATGTTTCTGGTATAAAGTTGATCCTAGAAACTCCTACATGAGTTCTTTTGGCCATTGCTTAGGGTAGGACTCAACGTCTTTTTGATATAACTGTATGAAATAGTGCTGGTTGAAGCAGATACCTGAATTATTTAAAGGTTCTGGAGTCTGGACTTGGCTCTGAATGGGAAAAATGATTGTTTCATTCAAGGTTCTGAATGATTAAAAACATACCATCTTAATCTTCTGTATGAGTTGGGGCTGATTGCTGAATGAGATATATTGTTCGAAGGTGTTGACAATTGATATAGTTTATCATCTATGCAGTAAAATGTCATATGAAGCAGAAGGATAAAAGTTAAATAATCTTTTATCACAAAAAGTTATAATATAATTAGACAGCATGTTAGATTTATGTATAACATAAAGCATCTACAATTGTTTGACTTCTTACAATGACCTTTGCAACCATATGGGTTGACATTCTGCGAATTACATGATCTATTGCTTTTTAATGACACTTCTAGTATCAACCTTGATATAGTGGCCAGAAGCAACTAAATACATTAGATTTCCAATTAACATACTTTTTGCATCGTGGTGAAGTGAAGCATGTCCATCACCTGCATGGCTGCAAGAATAAGAAAGGTTAGATGGAGTAACACCTGCGATTGTGAATATCGTTCAAATAAGCAAGTTTTCATGTAGGCCATGAATTAGAATACGAGGAAGGGACTTTCATTTTTATTGCCAGGCCATAATAAGAGACCTTCAAACAGTCAAGGCTGTTATTATAATTCTCTTATTCTTATTATATGGAATTTGTTCTAAAGAGACAACACCAACAATTTAGAAAGGAGCGAGTCGAACTTTGTAACCAGATTCAGTTCTTATAAAATTAAATCGCGTGCATCTTCAAGCTTTATATTTTTGTAATAAGTTACAAGTATCAACCCAGTGCTCCAAAAGATTAACATAATGCAGAATGTGCATTGTGTGTGCTAGAAAGTGGTGTTGGAATGTGCAAAATCATGTTGAGCAATGCAGGAGACAGATAACTGTGCGAACTGTGCGGGAGACAGATAACACAATACAGTGAAGTGTGAACTGTGCAAATAATTGCAAAAGCCTCCTGATGAGTATCTTACCATATAAGTACTGGTCTCAATCTTTGTATAGCCTCATCTGTGGTCCCAAATCCTCCAACCAAACACCACATAATTATTTTTATGTCAAATTTTGATTTATATAGTTTAAACTACCTATATTTAAGGAGCAGGGCCAGGGGATTTCCTAAAGATCGAACTTATTGAGGATATAGCTGTTCAGGTCTTTGAGATTATCTTCTTTGTTTTCTCCTTGAAACCCCTTATTTAAATGGAATTCTGGAAGTAACTGTTGGCTACCAAGACTCTATTCTTACACCTTTCTAGGAAAGCTAATACCAAACTGCTAGAGATGTCGTCTTGAATAACTGTTCTGTTCATGACCCTTAGAACTCACGTTTAAAAATAAAAAATGTGGGCCTGTTATGTTTTGGTGTATAGACGTTAACTCTTAAAAGTTAGCCATGTATATAAGACTGTTCGAGTGTGAGACCATGACATGTCTTCTATTATGCTTTTTTTCTCTCTTTTCGTCCACGACCCTTCTGATGTTCCTATTACAAATTTCGTGCTTTTGTTTCTTAAAGGTTAATTTGGATGGTAGAGTCTCTATGAAGCATAGATTATATGGACACCAAAAACCAGTCTCGTATGTTTCATGGAGTCCATGTGATGATCAAATCCTAACATGTGGTGTAGAGGAAGTTGTTAGGCGTTGGGATGTTTCCTCTGGTGAATGCCTTCAGGTTTATGAAAAGGGTCTTGTAGGCTTGATATCCTGTAGCTGGTCTCCAGATGGAAAATATATTTTCTCTGGATTAACTGATAAAAGCATAATAATGTGGGATCTGGATGGAAAGGAGACTGACTGTTTAAATGGAGAAAGGACTCTTAGGATCTCAGACTTGCAGATAACCGACGATGGAGAGCTGATTACTAGTTGTGAGGAAAATAGGATACTTATTCTTGACAGAGAATCAGGGGAAGAAAGATTTATTAAAGAGGATCAAGTTATAGTCTCATTTACATTATCTGGTGACAGTAATTTCTTGTTGGTTAGTCTTGTGAATGGAGAATTGCACCTTTGGAGTATTCAGGGAGATATAAGTCTTGTTTCCAAGTATAGAGGTCAAAGACGTTCTCGCTTCATTGTTAGAGCTTGCTTTGGCGGATATCAGCAAGGGTTTATTGCCAGTGGCAGTGAAGATTCAAAGGTATATTATAATGTATAGATTTGATAAGATACGGCCAATATATGATAATTTTGAAACCCTTTGATATAATTGGCCAATAATCGACTGTTTTGTACATTGATGAAAAGACTGATACTGTCTGTAGGTTTACATATGGCACAGAGGATTAGGAGAGTTAATTGAAGCATTAGAAGGTCATTCTGGTGCTGTAAATTGTGTTAGCTGGAACCCCGCGAACCCTCATATGTTGGCCTCGGCTAGTGATGATCGAACAATACGGATTTGGGGTTTAAATCATACGGAGACCAAATCCAGTAGTCGCATTCATTATTGCAATGGAGCAAGCTAAAAGCTATACTACTTATTAGAAAGGTATCAAGCATTCAAATTACTTGTTTTCTTTCTTCTTACCAAGTTCATGTAGATACATGTATTTTCTTTCCTTACAACCAGATATTCATAATGACAATTTGAAATGATCACTTTACTGTTTTGATACATTTAGTTTCGGGTTTTGTAAGACTCACGCTAACTTCTTGAACCTTTTTTTTGGGTTCTTTTATGATTTTAATGACATGGTTCATGCTTTTCTTGTTCCTTCAATTTATCTATCACATATGAACATCTATTAATGGGTATGTAAAGACAACCACTGGCCCAGTTTGCACTGTTTTATTACTTCGAACCTCGCTATGGGCTTTACATGCCTTTTGTATAATGTAATTTTTTTGGTGAAGAAACCTTAAAATGAACTCATGAGTCGGTTTTTCTTAATTTCTGGGTGAGCTACCATCTTGATATAGGCTGCCAATTAGTTTGCTTCATCATAGCTCCATTCACATTAATACATCAAAATGTGCCAAACCAAATATCTAGCTAAGTTAGAAATTGGTCGAATATGTTGAATTTGTTGCAACTTGCTTAAAGTTTTTATTTTCTTGATGCATTTTTATAAATTTGCTTCGCTATAAATCATTAGATTGTGTTAATTAAACACCAACTATATGTAAAAAATAAACTAATGGCCAAACAAGTTGTTAAGAGTCCAGTTGACCTGACGACCCATATCAAACCTGCATGGTTTGACCCGTTGCGACCCCTCCACACTCTTAATTTTTGCCAACTCTTTCAAGTCTGGAATTTTTGTGTAGATTCATTGTCGATAATTGTAGGTCCTTCAGCTTTTAAAAGGTTTATTTTCTATTGTATATTTGGTTATGTTCATTTTTTATCTGCTTTTTTTAATGTCATATTTTCTCTTGTTAACTATGATATGCTATAATATGGCAAATGTTGGAATAAGACTCAAGTTTCATAGTGGCATATTCGAAGTATCGTACGTGTACTTTAGCCACAACATATTGCCTTTGAAAATCGGCTAATATCACTCAATCTTGACATATTTGAGTCTCGCCTTATAAAAAGCACAACAGTTAGTTTGCAATGAAATTACTGACCTCTTATGCAAGAACAATTGGGTTTTGGTCATTAAATCGCAATGAACTTAATCAAATGTACAGAGTTGGTACATGAACTCAGAAAAAATTGCGTAAATATAATAAACTTTCATAAAGTGTTTCAAGATGACGTGTCATACCTGATAGTATGACACATGACATTATTTATAACATGACACGTAATCAAAATGTGCAGATTTGAACACTTTATGAAAGTTCGTTACATTACACAACTTTTTCAGAGTTTATGTACCAAAATGAGACAATGAAGAAAGTTCATTGCTATTTTATTTATGACCAAAGCCTAAGAACAATTTGTGGCATACCCAAAGCTAAACTATATGCAGTTAAAGCACTTGCAATTACTATGTTACCTGATCTATCTAGTTGCAATCTTGTAAAACTGAAAATATATTAGAAACATGAATATACTTGTTCAAATTCACAACCTTTTGGCTGATCTAGTGAAAGAATTTACAACTATTATCATTAAACTACAGTTCAGTATTGACATAGACAGTGTATATGTAACAACTTACTGCATACCTACACGATCATAACACACATGATAGAAGATTAGTTGTAGTCACGGAAACATAAGGTGTACTCAATCAAACAAAAAATCCAGCGGATCAATCTGATAGACACTCGGTGTAACTTAACGCCATTAATGACGGATCATCTAAGAACAGCGTATCATTTTGGCTATTGCTGCCTTTGCAGTCATTAGTTAGTTGATCTCTGTTCTTAATTTTTAAACCATGAGTTCCAGCTTCTTGTGGCAAAGAAATAGTTGAATTAGTCAATGATACGGCTGTACCATTTTTTCCGGTTAGTTCTTGAACAAGCGTCTTGAAGCTTGATGAGTGAGTGATGTAAACCTTGGGCTTTAAGCTTTGATGGTGGTTGTTATTCTTGGAAATTTTGATAGAAGCTTTGCTCATTTGTTTCCCCATTGAAAGTGGTTTTACTTTGGAAAGATCGATGTAGAGCTCTTTGTTTGTTGTAACTGAGGAACCAAAGAGAAGTTGATGTGAATGTGGTAATTCATATGTACCCTTTTGCGGGCATGCAAACAAAATATAAGATATTCAAAGATTCTTATAGTGATGGTTTTCCCAATGTTAAGTTTAAAGACAGTTAAATACCCATTTGTTAGACACGTGCTTAGCAAAATTTAATTATTCTTCTTTACTGACCATAGCTCTAAAGAGTTGTGTTTAAAATATTAAAAACTACAGAATTTTCTTTTATTTTCTTTACTTTAACTTTTTTGTTGCTAAAACTAGAGTTAATTGCATTTTTGGTCCCAAATTGCATATTTGATCCTTAAAACTTTGAAAGTGCACTGGACATCCCTATTTTAAAGTTTGTGTTGTATGTTTGGTCCCCTAGGCCCAGATGACGTTAAAGTTTTAGAGACCAAATTGACAATTTGGCCATACCACAGGGACCAAATATGCAATTTGGCAATACCACAGGGACCAAAACTGCAACGAAAACTTTAAAATGAGGAGGTCTAGTTAGGGGTGTCCAAAAAAACCGAGGAACCAAAAGAACCGAGGAACCGTACCGGTACCGACCGGGAACGGGACCGTATATTAGAACCATGGTGCGGTTCTTGGTTCCTAAAATTCCAAAATTTCGGTTCTCGGGACGGTTCGGGTCGGAACCATCCGGTTCCGGTACTTTCCCGAAAGAACCGAATTTTATGAAAATATGTAATTTTATAGGGTTTGTTTGGGATATTGTGTACATGCAAGTATGCGGTCTTTTAAGAAAATAGAAAAAACCCTACCTTAACCTAAAAACCCATAAACCTTAACCTTTAATCCATTGATTCCATTCAAAGATTCAATCATTCATCAATACGAAAGTAAGTTTTTTCTAAACTGGAATATCGAGTATGCGCATAGCCGCATATCGAACAATTATGTGTTACTTAGTAACAACTAACAAGAAGTTGTAATTAACTATTGGTATTTGTTGTGCATTAAACTTAATGATAAAAGTCGAGAAACAATTAACGATTATGGCGTCACTGCATGATATATTGTCACCATGTAAGTTATTGTAAGCTAGTCACCATTATTGGTATATAATATTCTCAACAAGTTTGAAATTATTTTCATGGATTATGAGTTTGCTATTACTGGATATATGTTTTTTTTGTTTGTTTGTAAGTCAAGTTGTGGAATACTATTAAAGCTGTCAACTTCTTTCGAATTTTATGAACCGAGTACCGTAAATTCACATCCATCCAAACATATTTTTTTAACACTTTGGTACTCATGGGAATTACCGAAAATTCCCGTACCGGAACAGAGTACCGTACCGGAACCGAACCGAAAAACTTGGGACGGTTCTTGGTTCCACTTTTTCCTTATTTTCGGTTCTCGGTTCTTTCGGTTCGGTTCCGGTTCGGGACGGTTCTAGTACCATGGACACCCCTACGTCTAGTGCACTTTTAAAGTTTTAAGAACCAAATCCGCAATTTGACCATATCCCAGAGACCAAAAATGCAATTAACTCTTAAAACTATAACCTTTCGGGAGTTACCTTTAAATAAAAGGTTTAAGCTATAATTGAAAAGTGTTCCAATATTTGTTAAAAACTCTCTATATGCGTATAGAAACTTATTCTACCCAACACGAGTTTGCTTTTTGTTTTTACCATTTACTATCAATGTTGTTTATAAAATTAACAAATGAAACTACATAACAGTAACACAAAGATGTCTTGCAATAATAGTGTTCCAATATTCTATACCGATTTGGTTTTGGTGAACGTTGGAGGATGTGGATCCAAGGATGCTTTACGTCTTGCATGGGGTCAATTCTAGTTAATGGATCTCCCACCGATGAATTCAAATTTCAAAGGGGATTGCGACAAGGGGACGAGCTATCTCCATTTTTGTTCATTCTAGTCATGGAATGACTTCATGTTTTGGTGCAGAAAATTGTGGAACGTGGGCTGGTTTTACAAATCCATGTCGGGAATTTCCAAAGGGTCACTTTGTCTCATTTATTTTATGCGGATGATGCAATTTTTATTGGCAAATGGTCACATGATAATGTGATTGCTATGGCTAGATTGCTTCAATGCTTCTACATGACGTCAGGTTTGAATGTTAATTTTCATAAATCTACGTTGTTAGGGGTTGCTGTGCCATATCATGAAGTGGAGTGTATGGCGTCAAATGTGGGGTGCAAGCCTGAAAAATTTCCGTTTAATTATCTAGGTGTTAAGGTCGGTGAAATTATGTCTAGAATTGAATCGTGGAGAGAGGTAATTAGCAAAGTGTCTAACAAGCTATCCTCTTGGAAAATCAAAACTCTCTCAGTCGGTGGTCGTCTTACGTTGCTGAAATCAGTTTTGGGATCACTTCCAACGTATTACATGTCGATTTTCAAGGCTCCACAAACTGTCATAAAACTTCTTGAATCTATTTGTAATCGTTTTTTCATAGGTGCATATTCGGATGAAAGAAAGACTACATGGATAAGTTGGAAGAAGGTCTTAGCTTCTAAACGAGAGGGTGGTTTAGGGGTTAATAGTACATTTGCCTTGAATCATGCCCTCTTATTTATATGGGTGTGGATATTTTGGATGCAACCGAATGCAATGTGGACTCAGGTGGTTAGAGCGATTCACGGAAACGATGGTCTGTTAAAGGAATCTCTCCGAAAGTCATACCCAAACTCAATTTGGGTCATCATTGTCAAAGCTATATCTTCTCTTAAGGATAAAGGGGTAGATTTAATGAATTTTTTTCAAAAGAAGGTTGGCGACGGGCAAGGTACTCACTTTTGGTCAGATAAATGGGTTGGTGATCAAACTCGTAAAGATGCATATCCACGTATCTTTGCCTTGTAGTTGGATAAAGAGATTAAGGTAGCTGCAAAGTTAGAGCAAAGAGATGGTCTGGGTTCATATCGTAGATTGCCTCATGGAGGAATAGAGGAAGAGCAAATGATGGAGATGCGTTCTGCTATCTCCTCGATTATTTTGTCTCCGGTTCCTGACAGATGGGTATGGACGTTGGATGGCTTACGGTCATTCATTGTTGGGTATGCTCGAATGTATATAGGTAAGAAGTTAATGATTTTTGATGGCGAGCCTACGCGATGGTGCACAGTTATTCCTCAAAAGGTAATTATATTGGCTTGGAGGATTTCGTTAGATAAACTTCTTACGCATATAAATCTGGATATTCATGGGCTTGATGTACCATCTATCCTCTGCCCAATATGTGGAGAAGTTGCTGAAAGTACGAATCACTTGTTCTTTCAATGCTCGTTTGTCTCACAAGTTTATGAATTGTTTGGTCATTAGTGGGAGATACAGATTCCGATGTTGCTCTCGTTTCAGCAGTGGCGGGATTGGTTACTGAACTTGCGGTTAAAAAGGATGCAAAAGGCTATATTGGAGGCTTCATTTTTTCCGCTTTGGTGGCACGTGTGGGCTCATAGGAATGCTTGTGTTTTTCGTGTAGTGCGGCCGAGGGAAAACGTCTTCTTTGATAACTTTGTTTTGACGACGTTTATTTGGATTATTAGTAGATGTAGTTATAAGCAGTTTAGTTGGGTCGGGTGGCTTCAAAACCCGTCTCTAGTTACTTCTAATATGTAATTGTTTTGGTTTGTAGCTCCTTGCTAGTTTTATAAAATTTCGCCGTTAAAAAAAACAATTTATATGTGTGCATATCAAGAGAAGTTTTGAAATTTTGTAACCAAAAGTTATAAGTCATACACAACCCTGAGCATATATACAGAACTTACAAAATTTCGGATTCAGAAAAATATTTTATCAAATAAAATCCACATTTTACAATGGTGGAGGTATATGTTTCAAACAAGGTTTTCAAGATCGGAATCTAATACAAGGTGATTTTTGTTTTTGCAAGATCGAGATTGTAAAATCGGATAGGAATCCTAAGATCCTACTATAATGTTATTTTTTTATAGTCTTTGTAATAATATTATCCAAATCTAGAAATTATTATATATTATAAATACAAAATTATATGAATGTTTTATAGAAATGTTGTCCTAAATTATGAATATGAAATGTTTAAAAAGATTAACATGTTGTTTTTTAAACTCTATAAAACAGAATCCACAACTTTGTAGTTTTTTCGGTTGCGATTTGAGAAAAGTAAGATCGGATCTGATTACATCTTAATATGCTACCATCAAGATGAGATCTTATAAGATCTTAAGCTTGCTAAGATCCTACATAGGATCCGGGTCGTTTTTTATTTATAGTATCATAATCGTAAGTAACCTAAGATCAAAATCAAGATCTTAACAACCATGTTGCAATGGCTTGTAGAAGTGGTGCCGTTAGTGTTTAGCAGAGGAGAAGATTTCCCGTGAATGTGGTTTGAAAAAGGGAGTTATGTATAACATTAAAGAGAGAATGCTAATAATGTTGTTCCCTTTTAGTTGATTACAAAGAGATAACAAAGTTAGCTAATTAACATCATGTCTTAATAGTGTTAGTTTATATTTAAAACAACAAAATATAAATGTATAAGTAAGCACAAAGATATTTTCAACGTTTAAATTCTTAATAGAAGTGAATCAAATTTACTTAAAATTGTTTGCGGAATAACAATCTAAGTTAAATGACAATATGTGGTGATCTCCACACTAAACTTAAACAAAAACCTATGTTAATGTTTACGTAAGAACTATGCTTTTGACTTAGTTCTATTTAGAGGATTAAATGCTCTTGAATGTGTTTCACATTAATTGCAAGAGATGAACATTTACTCCTTTACAACATTCTTATTTATAGGTGAGGATGAAGATGGATACCCGTGGGGTAATAGCAACATATCAAGCATTTAATTAACCGTGTAGTACACTTACATTAAATGTTTCTATTACTAGGACATGTCCAACAATGCTTTAAGAAACATCGTTGATAATTGTTGTACTATATTAACCTTTTATAGGTGCTTTACACTTATCTTTTCAAGAAAGACCCGCCTATACTTCAGTGACTTGGATACTGTTACTATATATCTAAGTTTCATTATGTCTTGTATTTGTTGAGGAGAACTTCAAGGAGTCAGCAAGTTATTGTCATCACTTACTGACTCCATCTTCTTCTTGGTTCAAGTACTTCACTCACTGAGTTCCACCTTAAGAAGTGTTGAGTCTTTCTTCAGACTCTGAAGATAACTCTCTAAATTCTTATTTCCATTCAGGGACTTCGTTTAAACTTAGGGTATTTTCTATTCAAATCCTAGTCGAAGATTATTCGACATTGAATTGGCCCAACAATCTCCTTCTATTTGGATATCAATATAGCCAAAGTGTTTTTTAGTGTAAGTGAGCAAAACAACTTCTTACAACTGAAAGTAAAGTAAAAATCGATAATGAAACAAAAAGATCAATATTATTCATGAGTTACAAACTACTTACCTAAAAATTATACTCCCTCCGTCCCAAATTTATTGTCCTCTTTTAACTTTTTAAAGTCATGTTTTATCAACTTTGATCTTTAATATTTTTGTTTGTGTTATATAATACTTATTGAAAATTATATCAATGGAAAATACATTGTAAAACAAATCCATTTATATATTTTACAACAACTATTATATAACACAAACGAAAATATTTAAGATTAAAGTTGAAAAAATAAGACTTCAAAAAGTCAAAAGAGGACAATAATTTTGGGACGGAGGTAGTAACATGTTTATTTCTAGTTTTGTTCCTCCATGACCAATAACGTTTCTAGCTTAACTTTCTTGGTGACGAGGATGTGCATGTCCTCTCTTTGATTAATGATTTCATTCAAAATCTGAACCAACCTTAGACTTTCAGGCATCTTTTCTTTCAGTGTTGTAATCTTGTAGCAGAAGAGGGTTGAGGTGTCTACAATTAATAATTCAGAGACTCTCTGAAAGGCTTGATCTCCAAAAGCATTATTGAAGAAATTTTCATGTTCAGACTTTTCAATGACCAATCCTTCTCTAAATTTAACTCCCTTAGGAGGTACCATCTTGCAATGAAGACCGGGTATATAAATTTCAGGCTTAGACTCCATGGATCTTTTTCTTTTCTTTTGAAGATAATGGGTTTTGGTAGGATCTTGAGACTTAGAGGCTTTATTGTATCAACGCCCAATATTCTTTCTTGTTCTCTAAGACCTTCAAATCTTTTGCCAAGAGACTTGAGCAATTCAGCAGCATTTGTTCCTTTTTTCTTGTTCGGAATGGCAATCATCATTTCCCATTCCTTAACCCCAAATAATCTCCATTTGAACTCAAACAGAAGTTCAAAATTGGATTTGTCATTGTTCCTTATGATGCTTACACTTATCGGTTTAGTGTTTGGGTGATCTTGATATCAGTGATTGGTTTGGGTCTTTTGACATACTCCATCTTTGCTCTGTAATCTTCGCAAAGCTTTATCTTTTTCTCAGCCTTAGTCTTTTGCTTTTCCTTTGCAGCATTCAGTTCCTGAAGCCATTGTTGCAAAAATCGTGAATTGGTAGTTGGGCGGTCAACCCCCTTGTAGCTTGTTTTCGGTCTAGGCAGGATTAATCAGATTGACAATTCCAGCAAGTTTTGGGTATTTTCGGCGAGTTTTGGGTATTTCCGGCAAGAATGACTGAGAACAATTGGAATTCAATTGTTCAATTGCAATTGAAAAAGATTTTGGAGAATGTAATAACTCCTCAAGTTCAAATGGTTAATGCTAAAATAACCTATTTTGAAGAAGATTTTTTTTAAAGAAAGAGTCGACGGTGTGAGAGACTACAAATCTCTTGAAGATGAGGATGATGAATCTCCTGAAAAAGTAAATGTTTTGTAAAACATAACAGATTGTCTCTTGGAAGCACTTATGATTACTGATATTATGTCTATAATTGTTCAAACATATTATGTGGAAGATTATGAAAGACTCCAGTCTAAGCACTCCATGATTGTTACAAAATATGAAAATTCTCTTATAAAGCTTGAAAAAGAAAATGAGTCATATTTCAAACAACTTGATCGAAAAAAGGAAGAATGCAAGTTATAAGGATTTAAAACGTGTGTTTTTAAGGGGTCATTTAACCTCTAAACTCGTGCATTTGTGATCAATTATTGCCCTAAATCGTTTCTTTTCACATTTTAGGTACTTGGGACGCGAAAGCTGGAAATCGACATGTTTTTGGCTATTTTGGACAAGAAAATGAAGAAAACGTCAGGAAAACGGGACCTGACAGCATCACAAGCTACAACGTGACGTCGTCACTTGCAAATCAACATGAAGATTCAAAGATAATTTTCCAAGTGATGGTTCAGTCTCTGAAGATGGCCTTCTTCTAACGGCGTCACAACTTACAAGTGACATCGTCTCAAGCAGATCAAGAGATCACAACATGCGCGCGAAGTAGCGGATACTATTTTGGCCATATCTTTGACATAAGAACTCGGATTTAGGTGATTCAAAAAAGAAAAAGATTACAATTTGGTGAAAAATGGGTCGACGTCACTCTATAGAGCTGACGTCGTCACAACGATGCAAACAGAAAAATCAGCTATAAATATAACCTCATAACTTCACTTTTTTTAATCCCTAAACCCTAAGTCCGATTCTAGGGTATTGGTAGGCGTTTCTCCAGCAACTTAGAGGGTTTTAATCATTCCATAAACATCTTGTAAGGGTTTGTTGATTCTACCTTAATTTATGTATTCAATTATCATTATTGTTGCTTATTATTCATTAATTATGTTTGTCTAATTCACCTAGCGTTTGCTTATGATTGTATGAAACTTGTTTATAATTAATTAGATTTTATTGTTTTCTTATTGGTGCTTGCGGCTATCTTCATCAATTAAGGCATAACAAATTCAATAAGTCTAGTTGATTTAGTTTTTAATTCTTGCTTCCTACTGTCTCTTGTTTAATTCGTTGCCTTGCGTTAGGAGTAAGAAAACTAGCTTCTTCACCCATTTATTAGCTTGTAAATTAGACTAAACGATTTTATACACTAGAGTGCACTGGTTGTTTTATTCGTTGTATTTATTGCATGAATTGCGGCTTGTTGATAGTAAGAGTTTCTAGGGAGATGACATATTGTCACTTGTAGATCTAGGGATTCTTAAAGGAGACTTATACATTAATAGAGTTAGGGAATTCGGCACCCCCTACAACAATAAAGGAATACAACGCGCCAATTAAACAAGGATGTGACAATTCAATAGGTAGAATTGGATAACTAGCAAGGAGTAATACATCATAGGTAGATACGTTTCACTTCCCTTGTAGAACCTTAATTTACTTTTATTGCTTTATTTTAGTAGTAGTTTAATTAGTAGTTTAAAACCAAACTCTCTCAAACCCCGGATTTTTAATTGCTTTCTACTAAAATATAAAATACAAAAATAATCATCCCTTACCTCTAGACCTAATTCGTCATACACTTCGACCTTCACAAAACTATTCCCCTAGGGAACGATCAATCCTCCGTGTCTTGCCTATACTACACTACATAGGATAGGTACACTGCCCAGGAGGATTGTAAAACTTAGTGGTTTTTCAAAATTCCGCTATCAACAATTGCGACAAATTGGCATATGAGCGTGCTCACAAGGACATGAAAGAGCAAAATAATTTTCTGAGAGCTCAGTTGGAAAGTCAAAAGGGGAAGGGAGTGGAAACTAAGTTTGCAAAACCATTAACTACGTAGAAACCAAATGCTTTGAATTCGGTTGTTAAACCAAAAATTTCTATTTCTCGGTTTGCTCCTAAAGTTAATGAGAAAAAGGATTTGACAAAACCAGTCACTCCACAACCCTTGCCCAGTAATAAAGAAAAAAATTCAAAAAGAAAAAGAAAAGATTGTTGAAAAGGAAGTTGAAAAAGTGGTTGCCACGAAATCTTAAGTTACTGCACCTAGCCTTTATATGATTAGTACAAATATTGTGTTCGCCTCCACATCAAAACATATGGAACAAAAAACATGAGCTTAAAATACAATCTTGATGAGTCTAGGAAAACTGCAAATCTTTCAAATTAAAATATTGTAAATCCTAATGTGTGTAACTTACCTTCTACATAACTAGAAAGCATCTCTAGGAGAAGAAGACTAAAGCCTAGGAGCAATATAAGGAACAATATAGTTTCATCTATCTCTAAGAGTAGATGCATGAATAAAGAAGAGGAAGTAGAAGAACACCTTAGGAATTTATCGCTTTCCAATAAAGAACATGTTTCATCTTGATGTAATGAATCTATCAAACCTACTACTTTGGATGATTGTACTGAATCTATTTGCTTAACATGCAAGAATTGTTTGTTTGATAATGTGCATGATGAATGTGTTTCAAAACTTTTGTATAATAAGACCAAACAGAAGAGTGCTCCAAAGGGAACCAGCGCTAAAAGAAAAAGGAAGTCTAGTTGCACAATCTAGGACACCCCGTAGTGATAAGATGCATAGTACTTGCCTTAAGTGGGAACCAACTGGTAGAGTCTTTACACTCTTTACTTGTAGAGGAAAGAGAATTGCCATTAGTATTGAACCATCAGAAAATTTCTATGAGTGTAATGATACACTTACCTCTAACGACCAGGAACCAAATTCCAAACGGTTTCCACACTCTACTTTTGTTTTTTTGAGGTTATCGAAATATGTCTTTGGATCTTCAACTTATGTTGCTCCAAGCACATGATCCGGAATCTGAAGCTACTGATCAATTTTGTCTAGAAGTTCATTGGAACTTTACGTTTTGGAAATGATCATGTTGCAGCTATTCTGGGTTATAGAGATCTTCAGTTCGGAAACTATTTGATAACTAGGACACAACTTATTTTTAGTAGGGCAGTTTTGTGATGCTAATTTAGAGGTTGCATTTAGGAGGAATACATGCTTTATTCGTAATTTAGATGGCAATGATTGCGATGATCTCATGAATACATCTCGCGGCAAGAGAAACCATAACGGCCTCTTCATCACCAATTTGTCTCATGACAAGAGCAACCGAAACTAACATCCTTGTTGTGGCTCATACGTCTATCCTACCTTAACTTCAACACCATTAACAAACTAACTCAAGATAACATCATCGTCGGTCTCCTAAATTTTAAATACACCAAGGTTCACTAAGGTCAATTCTGTGAACAAGGGAAAAGTTAGAAGACATCATATAAATGCAAACCCGTCCCTAGTTTGGAAGAATGATTAGATATGTTGCATATGGACCTATGTGGCCCAATAAGAGTTGAAAGCATAAACGGGAAAAATTTTATTCTTGTTATCGTTGATGACTATTCAAGATATACTTGGGTTAAATTTCTGAAATCAAAGACGAAGCACCATGCATCATCATCACCTTTCCGAAACGTATTCAAGTCCTTCTAAATGCTACGGTTAGAATCGTCAGAACGAAAAAAGGCACATAATTCACTAATAAGGAGTTATGAGCTTTACTCAAAATAGATCACTAATCCATACCCAATTCAACAAGACCCCCTATGAACTGGTAAATAACAAAAATTTGATATGTCTTACCTTCACGTATTTGGCGCACTATGTTATCCGACGAATGATAGAAAAGATCTAGGAAAGCTAGAAGCCAAAGGAGACATTGGGATTTTTATATATGCAGATAACTCGAGGGATTTCCAGGTGTATAAACAAAGAAGATTATGGAGACGATGAATGACAAGTTTGATGAGACTCTTGTAGATGGCTTTTGAGAGATTCGCTCTAGAACCCGCTCTTAACCCTCATGGTTTCTAATCGACTCAGATTAGAACCTGCACCAAACCAACAAACTTCTAAAAACATTAGTTCAGGACTCGTACCTAAAGCAGCTCCATCAACAACCATGCTCCATCAATAACCATTGAAAAACCTACACAACGTGAAGTGAAAGATTTGTTCGAATCAATGTATGATGACTATTTCGGTGGAAACTCGACTGATGCACCAAGACTTTGATCCGCTGCACCCGCTCAAAAAAATCAACCACCACATCCACAAGATGCATCAACAACCGTCGAAACTGAAGCACCAACAACAAATATTTCTAATAAGGATTTAAAACATACATTTTTAAGGGGTCATTTAAGCCCTTAATCGCCCACTTTTATATCCGTTACTGCTTAATTTCGTTCCTTTTCACTTTTTAGGTCTCTTGAAGGCAAAATGCTGGAATGATGCTTATTTGGACGAAAATGAGTGAATATGTGAAAAAAATGGCTAAAGTCAAGATCAAGACACTCAAGCTGCTGGAAATGCACCTGACGGCGTCCCACACAAAGGGCGACGCCGTCCCTGATTTTGTGATGACACAATAGTGAAATTGATATTTTACATCTGACGGCGTCAGGCTTTGAAGAGTAGGGCATCACGAAGACTTTTCTCCTCAGACGGCCTAGATCCGGATTCAGACGACGTCAGAGCTGAAGCTGACGACGTTACAACCACAACGTGACGCCGTCCCAAAGTTGACTTGGCCAAGACGAAACCCTAATGACGGCTATCCGACGGCGTCACAATTACAAGGTGACGCCGTCGCAGTTGTAAATCTATATATAGAATTCAATTTTCAGACTTTTAAAGAGGTAGACTTGTGGAGTAAAAAACCTAAAACGATTGTAGTCCGGTTTGGACAATATTTTAGGGTTCTCATACCCTATTTTACATCGAGATAAGTTATTTATTCCCTTGATTTCATTATGTCTTCAATTGAATATGTGTATGCTTGCATGTTTAACATGTCCGGCTAATTTACTTGTGTGTTTGCTTAGATCTATGAAACCTAGTTATTAAATATTGATTGGTTTTCTCTTATCTTAATTGTAATTGGCTTAGGAGTGCTTAAGCCATCGTTGTGTTTTTAATGCTTGATTAATCTTTGTTGAACATTAGTTTATAATTACTAGTGGAATTGTAGGCTAAAAAATCCAAAGATAACCTTAGCGTTAAGTTTATGAATCCTAGAGATTTCGTATTCATTAACCTTAGGTAGCTTCAAAGAGTTAGGGATAAAAGCACACCATACGACCTTAGAAAACACAACGCATTAAGAATAAGGACGTGACAATTCAACCACCAATAAAAGATAATTAGGGAGTAATAGTATCTAGGTAGACACATCTTTAATCATCATACGAGCACACTTCAATAGACATAGACTATCATTAGTTAGATATTTAGAATAGTAGAGTAATCGGTAAAAGTACCAACCCCCAAATCCAAACCCCGAGATTTTATCTTTAGTTTCTAAAAAAAATTATATAAAAAGATAAAAAAATAATCTTCCTCAACCTCAACCTTAGCGTAGTAATTTCTTACTAGCATTCCTATTCTCCTAGAGAACGATATCAATCCCCGAGGCTTACCCTAATACTACACTACAACGATTAGGTTCACTGCCTAGGTGGTTGAAAAACTTGCTCGAAGAAAAGGATGTTTCCTTTGACCCCGAACGCGCGTTGTACGCGTATCAAGTTTTTGGCGCCGCTGCCGGGGAATAGAATAGCTAGTTAGATCTGTATCTCATTTAGGTCCCCTTGCTTGATTCCTATCAAGTAAGATTTTTTCTCAATTTTAGCTTCCTCGTAGTCTATCCCCCTTCTTCGTGAATTTGTTCGTAAATCCCATCACTTTTCATCATGGAAGGTGATAATCAACCACCACTCATCAACCCACCACCAAATGACCTGCCAAGAGGCCGCAGTCTTGGTGAATACTCTAGACCAAGCCACCTAGGCTATAGGAACACCATTGAGCTCCCCGATCAAACTCAAACTACGGCCCTGCGATCCGACACTATCCGGTTGGTGCAAAACGGATGTGAATTCCATGGACTTCGTTCCGAAGATCCTAATCAGCATCTTAAGGATTTCCCTAAAATCGTCGATTCCATCGACCTCGATGCTACTACTCGGGAGACCACGCGCTTGCGTCTCTTACAATTATCTCTACGTGACCAAGCTAGTAATTGGTTTGAGTGACTTCCCGCCGGCTCCATCTCAAATTGGGATGATCTCACTACTCGTTTCCTTGCCCAATTTTTTCCACCGGGGAGAACTACTAAGCTTAGGAATGAAATCTTGATGTTCCAACAACATCAAAGTGAATATCTCTACGAAGCATGGACTCGATTCAAGGACTTGCTCTATAAAGTCCCTCATCACGGTATTGATCTTTGGCTTCAAGTCCAAATCTTTTACGATCATGTCAACTTCCCAACTAAGCAATCCATCGACCAAGCGGCCGGTGGCAAACTTAGTGATCTCACCGCGGAAGAATCGTGGGGTACAATAGAGGACCTTGCTCTCTATGACAACGAAAGTTGTAATGACCCCCTTGAGTTGCCCAAAACCGTAAAGGCAATCTCCTTGCCTCCCATTAACTCACAAACTTCCGATCGTAGGATGCTCGAACTTGAAGATCAAGTCAAATTCCTAATCAGCTCCTACAAAAATCCTAAGTCTTCACGCCAAGTGAACAAAGTCTCTTCCTTGTGTGAGCTATGTAGTGGTCCCCATGACACTCGTACTTGCACAAGACTTCCCAAATAAGCTTCCGTTGACTACGCATCCTTGCGTACTAATGGAATGGGAGGAAGATTCCCTACAACACCCGGACCTAGGACTTTCAATGATGCCCGAGAAGCATGGAGGGGCAAACCCGACTTCTATTGGGGACAAACCAAAGAATTCACCTCTAATGATTTCTCATGGCCCCCCTCTCACGGCCCTAGCCAACAAAACATATAAGGGATGTTGCAACACCTAGTTACATCCCAAGAAGCTCAAATAGCCAAGCTTTCGGACCGCTTTAACCAACAACAAGCCGAGATGGATAGGAAGATAGATAACCTTTTGAAAGCCATGACCAATAGTGATAGGAAGACCACCGAAAAGGTTAATGCCATCTCGACTCATTCTCCCGAAGCTTCCGGTGTGGAAATTAAGGACCCAAGTAAGTTAGCCAAACATGTTCAATTCGTTAATACCATCACCTTAGTGAAACCTAATAGGACTAATGGTGAAGCGAACCATGAGACGATACTTGAGGTTAGTGAGACTCCTAAGAATGAATCTACCGCTAAAGTAAATGAAGTAGGTGATGACTATTTCAATAAATTTCCTACGGAAGAGGAGCTCTCTCGCCACCCACACTTAGTACGCGATCTCTGTCACATGTATGTTAGGAAAAGCCTTAGGATCAAGTTTGGGAACCCTTGGAATCTTAACATACCATGTTGCATAGGACATATTTTCGTGGCAAAGGCTTACATTGATCGCAAGTCCCCGATAAACATCATGACTAGCACCTACTATAATTGGGTGATGAAAAAGCCTATCCCAACTAGGCAAGATCTCGATAATCCTAGAGTTAGTTGTAATTTCCTTGGTAGAGTTAAGGGATTGCCTGTCTATGTAGGTAGTTTCATATATCCTACAGATTTCATAATCGTGGATGATATTAGTACGGCCATAGATCCTAGCTTGTCCCACGTAATTCTAGGAAAGCCTTTCATAGAGAACACCGGGATGACTTATGATCCGTCGTTAGGAATAGTGAGATTCAAGGATGAGACCGATGACATAGCTTACCAAATGTGGTTTAAGATTGAGAAATTTTCATCATTATCCAATGATGAAAAAGAAATTAAGCTATCGGTATACTATAGTAATGAGGAGGATAAGGAGAAGGGAGTAGATCATGTGATGGATAAGATTTTCGGATTCTATAAGGATTGCTTGAAACTAGGATCGGAATATAGAACCGATTGGGGGAGAAGATGACTTCTTAGAAAGGTGCATAATAGGGCACTACTATAACATGGAAAACCCCAATAGAGACCATCATGAGGAAGAAGGTGACGGAGATGAAGTCACGTAGGGGCATGACTTCGAGTCTAGCTACAAGACTCATAAATAAAGAAAAGCGCTTCGTGGGAGGCAACCCATGCTTAATTATTTGCTTGTTTGTGTGTCATATATCTTTTCATTGATTGTTTATTCTCATGTTTGAATTTGTGAAAATGCTTTATTTTGTCTTTAACCTCGTCTTAATTACATATAAAGGTATTTTACAAAAATGATAAGTGTAGGGAAGATTACACACGTTTTTAAAAGAACATGAACATGAGAATTACAATTCTTGAAAAAGATATATATATATATATATATATATATATATATATATATATATATATATATATATATATATATATATATATATATATATATATATATATATATGTGTGTGTGTGTGTGTGTGTGTGTGTGTGTTTGTTAGAGTCAAATGCTTGTATCGATTCATAATGGATGTTTTGCAGGAATTTTTCCAGATTCTAAAGATGTAGTTTTTCCAGAATTTTTCCAGAAAAATGCAACAGACCAGTTTCTGTCAGGATAACCTGACGGCATCAGGATTGCAACCTAACGGCATCAAGAGGAGCAGAAATAGCTTATCTAACTTTCTCTCGTTTTCTGTGATACTTATAAATTTTTGGAATTTCTCAGGTCTTAATTTTCCAGAAAACCTGCAAACATCCATTCTACAAGCATTATATCCTAGTTTAGTATAATCATATGTAGTTTTACCGTTGATTTTACGTGAAGGTTTCGTCTATTTTCTTAAAGTGTGCAGGTTTTATTTATCAAGAAGAAGAAACATAAGATTGGATGGAGCTTTTCACGGATACATTCTTCTTGGAAAGAATTTAACCACTACTTCACACGGATCCTACCGAGCTAATCAGGGGAGTATTGGTTTCTTTCTCTTTTAATTACCTTCCATTATCATAACTTCGATACTTTCGGGGAACATTGGGGACAATGTTCAGTTTAAGTGTAGGGAGGGAGAATAAAACGGGAACTTTGAAATTATGCTTATCCTTGATTATTTGTCTTGTCCTATTTCATTTGTGTAATAAACCATGAGAAATATCAATTAGGGTAATTTTAGCACCAAATTTAAAAATTTTCATGACTTGTACGAGTGGGTCTTTAGTCTTAATAAAGCGTCTCATAGATAGGAAGTTATATGACTAGCACAAAAACCCGTTACCACTCAACTTCCACCCCAAAAATGTGAGGTTTGCCCCTAGATTTGTAGGAATTAAAGCATTCATCTTTAATGCTTCGAGAGTGTACCGGTAGTATAATAGATTCTAGAACTTGTTTTGTGATGCATCCCGAGATCTCTAGTGAGACTGACTACACTTGTGTAGTTAGAAATAACTAAATGATAAGAGGCATTAGGATAACCCTTGTTTGATACCCGTATTATAATTACTTCTTCCACATCGGTTGAGTAATTCCCCCACACCCTTGCGTTGTACTCATCTTTAGTACACGATACCCCTAGTTAACCCCTCAGAGCCTATCCTTTTTGCGGTTCTCGTGATGTTTCGGTTTTCTGGAATATCAATGAAGAGCATTGTTTACAATCTACCCCCAAATGTACACCCAAATCGCCTTAGCCTACCTTGTATGAACTCACTTTTAGTGTATTATTGTTATCATACTAAACCATTAGTTTAATTATCTAGTTACTTGCATGGTTGCTAAGTCGAGTCATATCTTTTGTACACAGTTTTGGGATGATTGGGAATCATGGGCAAAGTTAAATTTTATGGAGTGACGGGAAAGAACGTTAAATTCACATTCCCTTTATTTACTTAATAATGTACTCCAAGTATTTTGATCTTTTCAATTCGGGTCAAATTAGTGTTAGAATAATAAAAACTCAAGTGTAGGGATGTGCCTATAAATCCCTTATATTTTGATGTTATCGTAGAGGATGGTAGAGTAAAAGTGTATGAAAAAAAAGAGGGCTACCATCCTACATCTATCTTTATATTTATGTTTGTTTGTTTCAAAGTTATCAAGAGTTTAGAGAGTCGAGTCTTGGCTTAGCAACGCCATTCTTCTCATGCTTGTAACATAAAGATTTTTGACTTGCCACCACTAAATCGCCTATCCAACCAAACCCTTTGTTTTCCCTACCGTAAGCCTAACATTACAACCCTTTAAAAGACCTCTTAGATATTTGCTCCTAAGTGCTTACGCCAAAGCGGTGGAGGTTTGATCTAGTCTCAAGCCTATGGTAATCTATGTACTATGACCGGTTAATGAGTGTTTATTTTCCATTTCCATTTGATATATTTCATATACACCTGAGAGATGAGAGTATCCAAACACCACTTGTGAGGTGCTAGTATATAATTTTCGTGCTTGTTATGACTATTTCGGGGCTTATACTTGTTATGAATGATGTTAAACCATTGCTTTATGCCCCCTAACTTATAAATTGATTGGCCAAAAGCACATTCGCTTGAGGACAAGCAAATACCAAGTGTAGGGATATTTGATAAGGATTTAAAATGTACACATTTAAGGGGTCATTTAAGCCCTTAATCGCCCACTTTTATATCTGTTACTGCTTAATTTCGTTCCTTTTCACTTTTTAGGTCTCTTGAAGGCAAAATGCTGGAATGATACTTATTTGGACGAAAAGGAGTGAATATGTGAAGAAAATGGCTAAAGTCAAGATCAAGACACTCAAGCTGCTAGAAATGCACCTGACGGTGTCCCACACAATGGGCAACGCCGTCCCTGATTTTGTGACGACACAGTAGCGAAATTGCTATTTTACACCTGACGGCGTCAGGCTTTGAAGAGTAGGGCGTCACGAAGACTTTTCTCCTTAGACGGCCTAGATCCGGATTCAGACAACGTCAGAGCTGAAGTTGACGGTGTCACAACCACAACGTGACGCCGTCCCAAAGTTGACTTGGCCAAGACGAAACCCTAATGACGGCGATCCGACGACGTCACAATTACAAGTTGACGCCGTCGCAGTTATAAATCTATATATAGAATTCGATTTTCAGACTTTTAAAGAGGTAGATTTGTGGAGTAAAAAACCTAAAAAGATTGTAGTCCAGTTTGGACAGTATTTTAGGGTTCTCATACCCTATTTTACATTGAGATAAGTTATTTATTCCCTTGATTTTATTATGTCTTCAATTGAATGTGTGTATGCTTGCATGTTTAACATGTCTGGCTAATTTACTTGTGTGTTTGCTTAGATCTATGAAACCTAGTTATTAAATATTGATTGGTTGTCTCTTATCTTAATTGTAATTGGCTTAGCAGTGCTTAAAGCCATCGTTGTGTTTTTAATGTTTGATTAATCTTTGTTGAACATTAGTTTATAATTACTAGTGGAATTGTAGGCTAAATATCCAAAGATAACCTTAGTGTTAAGTTTATGAATCCTAGAGATTTCGTAGTCATTAACCTTAGGTAACTTCAAAGAGTTAGGGATAAAAGCACACCCTACGACCTTAGAAAACATAACGCGTTAAGAATAAGGACGTGACAATTCAACCACCGATAAAAGATAACTAGGGTGTAATAGTATCTAGGTAGACACATCTTTAATCATCATACGAGCACACTTCAATAGACATAGACTACCATTAGTTAGATAATTAGAATAGTAGAGTAATCGGTAGAAGTACCAACCCCTAAATCCAAACACCGAGATTTTACCTTTAGTTTCTAAAAAAAATATAAAAAGATAAAAAAATAATATTCCTCAATCTCAACCTTAGCGTAGTAATTTCTCACTAGCATTCCTATTCCCCTAGAGAACGATATCAATCCCTGAGGCTTACCCTAATACTACACTACAACGGTTAGGTTCAGTGCCTAGGTGGTTGAAAAACTTGCTCGAAGAAAAGAAAGTTTCCTTTGACCCCGAACGCTCGTTGTACGCGTATCAATTTCATCTACATCAATTCACAACATTCCAAGTACTTCACAGAGCATACCTCAAAATGTTGATGAGCAAAACCAGAATACAACAATTCAAGAAGAACAAGTTAAAATCAGATGATGCAGTGCTAGAATAGGAAGTGTTTAAAAATCCGTTTGCCACATCGACAACGTAATCGTCTGAATCATCTTCGCAATATCAAGATCCTTAAAACATGCACACATTCTCTCAACGATGCCCATCTACATTCCAATGGATTAAAGACCATCCACTGGAACAAGTGCTCGATGATCCAACAAAACCAGTACAAACGAGGAGCAAGCTAGCTACTGATCCTGAGATGTGCATATATGCTCTCAGTGTGAGCACAACTAAACCTAAAACCATTTGGGAGGCAATGGCAGAAAATATCTGGATAGAAGCGATGCAGGGAGAACTTATTCAGTATCACATACATGACGGTTGGGAAACAGTTGACAAACCGCTTGACAAAAATGTCATTGGACTCAAATGGATATGGAAGAACAAATTGGATGAAGAACGGAATGTGATTCGCAACAAAGCTCGTTTAGTGGTCGAAGGATACATACAGGAAGAGGGAATCGATTTTGAAGAATCATTAGCGCCGGTGGCAAGACTTGAAGCAGTGATAGATATCTTGGCGTATGCAGCTCACAAGAACTTCATTGTTCAACAAATGGACGTCAAGACCACATTCTTGTACATTAAGTCAACCAAAAGGCTTTGTCGATATGGAACACCCGACAAATTCTACGGGTTAAAGAACGTTGTTTATGGCCTAAAGCAAGCACAAAGGGCGTTGTATGACAAAATCTCTTCTTTCCTGGTCAGAACCAAATTTACCAAATGTATGGTTGATCTAACTTTTTTTTTATAAAAACATACGCCAATGACATCTTGTTTGTTCAAATTTTGTGGATGACATCATTTTTGGCTCCACTAATCCGAATCTTTCAACTCAATTTGTAAATTGATGTGTTATTTTACTTCTAGTTTTAAATTTATATTTTTCTGACTTGTTATTAGACTAACACTAACGAGCAGTGTACCCAGTCAATCATAGCTAGTTTGGGAAGTACGGGTCGTTCACAAGGAGTAGATAAACTTTGTAATTAACCTAGTGAATTTCTACAGATTTTAAAGGGGGTTTTTGCATTGACATTAATTAAACTAAAACAATAAAATAAAATAAATTAAATTACTAATTAAGCTACGATTGTGATCAAGTTGAGAAGAAAGGGCTAGCCATATTAATCCTACTACATTTTCAGTTATCCATTTATTAGTGCAATGCTTTAATGAATCATAATGGTGACATCAGGAACATGCAGACAACATATTCCTATCTAAATTAAACTAGGCTAGATGGTCACAGATACCTAGTTCTATGAAGGCAGCCTATATCCCTAAAGCAATTATCGGTCTAATCCGTTACATTCATGCAATAAGCTGTGTCAAGTAATCTATGTGACTTATCTGTGGTATCTCATTAGTCCTGGTGATACATACTCTTCTCACGCAGTCACTTTATTGAAAATCACTTATACTAACTTATGTGTTTTGTTCCTTTTCTATCTAACCTCGGGTGCCTAATCCACAAGCCTAAGGAAGGGCACTAATGAAGCCTGGTCAAGATTATACTGATATGGACTACCTACATAGCTAAAGAGCTACATTATGATAATCTAGAAAATATGCACAGAATGATAATGTTGATCCCAGTTGAGCAAACGATCTAATATAGAAGCTCACTTAATAAACACAATATATTAAACACTATGCGGAATCTAGTGCTTAATCTTAAGAAGAATCAAACAACAATTATTACAAAACACCTCAATATTTTATTAATACGAATACTCTGAATAGTATTAGGGTTTTACAACCTTGAAGTGTATCGACTTTAGATATATCTAACACGTATATCTAACTCTAACCTAGAACCTCCTTTTATAGGCTAAGGAGTCCTTTACAATATACAATACGTAACCTACAAGATAAATATCTTTACCATATTTATCTAATACAAAACATTAAACCGACATATCTAACTAGCAGTGCTTTGATTACATTAGCAGTAGTTCCAAATAACTACTAGCCGTGGTTTAACTTGAGCAGTGGATCCATTCCTTCTAGCCGTGGTTTTCTTTGTGCTGGCAGTGGTTCCATCCTTAGAATAATTCCTTTCATTGGAACCTAAAACCCAACAATCCTCCCCTTAACTTAATATTTACAACCAAAATCATCAAGTTTCTTCTTAAGCACAGAACCTCTTACTTGGAGGATGCTTCCAAACACTTATCAGGATTAAGTAACTTCTCATACTTCCTCAGCAACCTGTAAGCTTGATCATCAAAGGGTTTCTGCAACTTTAAACCACTAGGCTGTAACATCTGAGTAATAATTCCTGGATGATTATTCAGTTTAGGATAATCACTTTTTACACACATATGAATAACCTCTCCAGAAATAGTTAACACATGAACTCCACAAGACTGATATAGAAACCATCTTATAACCTTGCCATCGAAGAGTCCTTTCCATTCAGGTTCATCATGAGTAGGTTCAAACAAGATCTTCAAACTATGATACACAATCCTCTCATGATATTCATCTGGACATAAATCACCAAATTTGTCTTTGTACAGCTTCCAGATGGTCATCAAATCATCTCTATCCATGTAGTAAAGCATTTGTGAAAACTTAACAAAACCATAAATTTCACCATTGGTTCCCTTAAACTTCCAACACCCTTCACTTCCATTCAGTTCAAATGTATATGAGATAATTTCATGATGACCTGTAAGAGGTGATGCACAACTAACCTCTGGCTCCTTCTCTTTAGATAATTTTGTGAGAACCAGCAGTCTTTTCTTGTGTACTTCAATGTCCTCTTCAGTCTCTGACTCAGAAGTATAATCCACAGCTTTTGATCTGTCAGCCTTCCTTTTCAATCTTCCTTGAGACTTGGCTTTTATGGCTAAAGGACCTTTTATATTAGCAATCTTCTCAATCTTTAAGAACAACTGATCAATCATAGGATTTGTAGGCTTTGTCCCCTGTGGATCAAGTTTGGCTTCCAACATCTTTCTAGCTACATCCTTGGCTAGTGGATAGTCTTTATCAATGAACATGAAAAACTTCTCCTGTGTAGTTTGCACATCATGTACTCTGCAGGGTTGATATAACATCCAGTCAACTACTTCACAGTCTTCCCAAAATTTGTCTTCTAGATTGGGTTGACACAAGTTCTTCACAGCAGTTCATACAAACCTTGCTAAATCTCTAGTTGGTCCAAACTTACCATATTTGAACTCCATGATCTTCCACAGTTGTTCCAGATCAAATTTATTCATAAAAAAACAACAAACATCCAAAATTGAAGTATGTCCTTTTCCATCCATCAGCTCTTGTAATTTCAATCATCTCTCTATCATTAGCTGTGACTATCTGCCAATCTTTAATAGGATGAATGGATCTTACTGGTGTAGGATTGATAGGTTCAGGTTGATCACACACCATAAGATACTGATTCAGTCTTTCCTCCTTCTCCATCTCTTCATCCAGCTTCTGTTTCTCAGAACTAGACTCCTCCTGATTAGATGCTTTTCTCTTTTGACTGTTCTTTATCCACTCATCTTCTTTCTCAGAATTCATAACGATGAAGTCATCACATCTTCTTTTGAAAGCATTATAAATCTCTTCAACTTTCTCATAGGAACATTATTCAGATTAACATAAACATGTATCCCCATATGCCTGATGATCTTCATCATTTGATTTCTCTTTTCACCCTTAGTTGGAGGTTTATTGTGACAACTGGCAATTTAGGGAGTCTATTTTAGGTAACCGCATTATGTTAAACTAAACCAAGTTTTGCCTTTAACACTATTTTTATCAACCATGACTTGATTTTATATCGTCTATTGGTTTTTATGACTTATTTCATTATTGGATGAGTTATCATGTGAGTTTTAACTCTTTTTGATAGGCACTATTCGATTCGGCACTATAAAAGCCTAAAACGAGAAATAATGTAACTTTTAGACCGTAACTCAAAAATTGGCAAATAAATAGTCAAAACTCGTGGAAAAACATAAATAACGATAATAGAAAGTCAAATGAATGTCGTGGGACACTCGGGGGAAAATATATGAGCTCGGGAATGGGTAAACGGGATAGTTTACGAAAAATGACTGCCCCTTTTCCCCTAGCCGGCGCCCCTCTTCCCCTTTTTATTTATTTTTAGGTCCCTCATGCCCAAGTATATAAACCACCCTCCTACCATCATTTCTTCTCTTTCACTCTCTCACTAAAAACACACACTAACACCTTTCTCTCTCTAGCTCTCTCCCTCCTCCAAATTAAATAAACCCTAACCCTAAACACCATAACCGCCGCCACCTTTCCGGCGAGATTCCGGCCACACGCCAGCTAGTGACCACACACCACCACCACCATCTTAAAGATATTTCTCCCCTCTTTCCAACCATATATGGCACGCGCCATATAAACCTCCATAACATCTCCAAATCTTGAAAATACGATTCGGATCTTTAGGGTTTCAAGTGGGTTTTACAATTTGTGTTTGGAAAAGGTAAAAGGGACATGAATACGTCTTGTTTGAGCATAGAAAAGTCACATTCAACCCTTTTAGGGTTCGTATATGTGGCGACTTTTAGGGCTTTTGGTTCAAACATGGGATTAAGTCTAATTAACACTTAAATAAACATGTAGCTAGTGTTTTGGTATCATGTGGTGTATCATATTGTTGGGTTTTTGCATTTTAGGTTATGTTTTATGTTTTTGGTTAGGATTAAATGATGGGTTTGATGTTTTGTTAGTGATTGGAGGTTGATTGATTGTGTTTGGAGGTTGTGGTATTGATTTGGGAGTGTTTGGAAGTGAGACATGGGGTGTACGACCACCAAGACCCACAATGGGGTCATGGGTGATGGTGTACATGACCCACATGGACCAAGGGTCTGGGTCGAGTTGTCGTGGTAGCTTGTTGGTTGATATTGTTGGTGTTTGGGTGAGAAGCGTGGAGCCGAAAAGCTTATAGAGCTTGTTTGGTTCACGTGGTATTAACCGTGACCATGTCATGACCATTAGGGTCATAACATTGGTTTCAGGTACATTTGGTTGGTTGATTGGTTGGCAAGATTGATTAGATTTGATTTGGGACTGAATTGCGCTATTATGAATTTTATTTGGACTTGATATATATATTGTCAACTTTGAGCAACGTCGGTGTTACTTTGACTTTTTAGTCAATAGTTGACCCTGACAACGCCGTAACATGGACTTTAGTATAGTTTGGACTATTGATTGATTAAAAGCCGAGAAGTCATGACTCGTGCTTGTGGACTCGAAACGAATAACGATATGAAACTAATATTGGAATTTGATGAAATGTATATATGAAAATGCTAATAAACTATGAAATATTAATAATAAAAAGGCTTTTATACCAAAAATATCGATAACAAGACTTATCTTATTATTTACTATTTTAAATAGAAACTAACGACTAAAAATGGAAATTGTGGAAAACTAGAAGGGGGGTTGAATAGTTTTACCAATTTAAAACTTCCTTTTAAATATTTAGATCGACTTATGTCAATCCATTTGATTGTTTATGTTGGACGTTGATAGATGGATATATAAACGTGAAATGAAGTATAAAGAGTAAGAAGCACATCACCACAACACAAGTTATTTATAGTGGTTTGGCTACAAGGACACCTTCCTTGCCCTACTCCACTCCCCGAGTCACCTACTCGAGAGTTCGTAAGCACTACACCAATTCCTTGTGGTGGATAAGCCTTCACAACGTCGCTTAACCTTTTTCCGGTACAAAGCTAAATACCGAGTTCTTTCACACCAAGGCGAACCACACCTAACACAACGTCGCCTACCCTTTATACGGTGCTAGACTAACCACCGAGTTCTTTCACACCTTAGGAGAACTAATCCTATCACAACGTCGCCTACCCTTTATTAGGTACTAGGCTAAGCACCTTAGTTCTTTCACACCTTAGGTGAACTACACCTTCACGACACAACACCTAATCTCAAGGAGATCTACTCCTTGTTACAACACCATCAGGGATATCACCATCCTTGTAGATAAACAAATACACATATGTATAACGATGCACCTCATCGATTATACGACCTAAGCATTCTCCCCAAATGCTACTTGATTTGATCCTTTGGCATCCTTCACTAATGCCTTTGACACAACGCTTGGCACCCTTCACTAATGCCTTCGTCTTGACACCTTTAGCATCCTTCACTAATGCTTTTGACACAACGTTTGGCACCCTTCACTAATGCCTTCGTCTTGACACCTTTAGCATCCTTCAATAATGCTTTGACACGGATGATGAGCACCTTTCACTAATGCTTTCATCTTGACACTTTCGGCATTCTTCACTAATGCCTTCAACCCAACATCTATGGAGAAAGGAAGAACTATCAACAAGAGAACCTTAGTAGTCTTGATGATGACGAAGCATGGCAACTCATGGACTTGAGCTTGCACGTCTTCAAGAGGTGGTGATCTCTCCTTTAAGAGGAACCTAGTAGATCACACAAAACAAAAGACAAACTACATAGATCACTTAGATCTGAGGTTAGAGGGTTAGAATACTTTGGGAAGTATGTGTGAAAAACCATGTGTAGAGAGAAAGAAATGGCTCTCTATTTATAGAGAAAATTCTCTCTGTTCCCCGGATCCCACGGATCCCTACCACAAGGGATCCGGCTAGCACAAAGCTAGGGATCCGTGGTCCGCCTCTTGCCCATGGGTATTTTAGTTATGGGTCATGGGTCATGGGTTATGGGTTGATCCATGGTTTTCTTTCTAGATACAATGAACTTGGTTAAGTGGTATATATAAAACCATGGGTTATGGGTCAAAACCATTTGCTAGTATTTTACCCATTTAGTATATACTTGTATTTACCCATTTTAGCATACACTTAGTTTTTACCCATTTTAGTATACTTAGTTTAAGTATATGTTTAACCCAATATGTAAACACTAGTTGTTGTACATATGTATCTAAATCATAAAATCACTTATACTTGTTTTAGTGTTTTATGTGACAACTTAATTGTGTTAGAAAACTATTAACTCAAACTATTTACGTTATCTATTTGTTTCGTTAAAATGATTTTACTTTTGTTATCGACAAAACATTAGAAGATCGTAAAATATAAATAAACGTTTTACGGCTTATTTGTATTAACAATCTCCCCTTTTTGTTGATGACAAAACATAAAATTATTTTAAGGAAAAAGCTAAAATTCGTAAAATTTGAATTTGTAGTTTTTACTTTTTCTCCCCTTTTGTCGAAACAAAAGTGTTAAAGAAACTAACACAATTTTTATAAGAAAAAAAAATGTAAAAGAGAGCAAGTGACGGGAATGGTACTCGTCTTAACTCCCCTTGACGAGTCCATCCCTATGTAAGGGCGTCAAGGACATAACGTAAAATAAACTAATTGTGTTTGCAACTAAGTTTGCAAATGGTTCGTCTAAGTGACGAGAATGTGCTCCCCTTGAATATTGCAATGTTGCAATGGGGTGTCATGAAGTGTTAATCCAAAATTGAATTAAGTTGCAAATGATTTTGCAATGTCGTTTGACACAAAGCTCCCCTAGCTTTATGGTGTCAATATCTTCATGTGTATTTTGAATAACTACAAAACAAAGATTAGAAAACAAGAGTATAGTGCATAATTTTCTGCAAAAGAGACTCAAGTTAGTATAAATTTGTGCTCCTGTACCACGGATCCCACGGTTCCTTTAAGAAGGGATCCGTCTAGTTATCTCGAAGGGATCCGGCTATCTGTTGACAATATCTTCAGCAGTGAAGAAATGTCAAGGAATGCTATTTTGAGAGAATGAGATATATGTACAATATATCAAGCACAACACAAAATAATCATAGCATATAAGTATTCATTCAATAAAACAAGAGATACACCACCAAATCTCTAAAACTAAGAGAATGAACTAGCCAAACAAGTGCTACTAATGCTAATGAATTACCCCAATTCAAGGTTCAACTAAACTAAATGATGATCAAGGATAAAAAAGGTTTCCTAAACGTTCTAAGTTGAGTTTTTGAATGTGATGCTCATTGTAGTTTAGGCTTATTAACCTCTTCGAAATGTTTGAGGAGGTGATAAAACATGAAACGTTGCTCTTCACGTAGTTCATGTATCAACCTTTCAACATGTTTACAATGATAGCAATCCTTGTCATGGTTTTGAGTTTCTTGAAGTGAAAGTTCAAGTGAAGTGGGTTGAGGATCTTCAAATGAAGGAGGATTTGATGGAGGTTCATTAAGTGGTGGTCCTACAATGTTTGAGGGTAGAGGTAAGGAAGCATCAACTTCCATTTGGTTGGGTGGTTGCCTTTGATGTTTTCTCATAATCCAAAATGGATTATTGGGAGGAATGATAGAGTTTGCTTTTGGAGCAAGTGTTGATTCAACACTTTGATTTTGTTGCTCAATCTTTTCAAGTGAACTAGTTGGTAATGGTGAAAGATGAGATGGCCAAGAGGGTAAATCTTCTACATTGTGAGAGTGTGGAGATGATTGTGAGGTGGCTCTAGGCACTAATGATGTTGGTTGAGTTGTGGAGGGTATGTTTGGTATAGTAGAATTTGGTGATGAAATCTTAGTGGGAACACTCTTCTTGGGGATTAGTTTGATTGGTTTCCTTGGTGTAGGGAAAATCCTAGCATTGGTGGACTTAACCGAGATGATTCGGTTGAGGAAACTTCGTGTATGATTCTAGCAAGTTTCTTTGGTGGTTCTTGAGTGAATGAGTAAGCACTAGGAGCTTTTCTCATGATGAGATGACTAAGAAGAGTGTTTGCAATTGCTGATAATTATGTTGGTTATAAGGAGAAGAGTTTTGCAATTGCATTTAAGACTTAATCCACTAATGTTCTTGGAAATGTGATGATTAACATGCACAAGGTTGAGATTCAGAGTTTCACTGATCTAGGAACTCATTTAAGATGAGATGGAGTGTTTGAGTTAGGAAGATGAGTTGAGATGATTGTTTTAGCTATGTTTGACATAAACTGTCACACGGATCCCACGGTTCCTTCCTTGAAGGGATCCGGCTCTCAGCAGTTATGACAGGTTTGAAATGAGGTTTCTAGGAGCTAAAGCCTATCTTATTTTGAATGTTTCAGTTTTCCTAAAGGTTTAGGATGAAAGGGTACTTGAATGATTAGAGGTAATAAGTGTTGTAGCAAATGATTGCTTTTTATGGAAGGGGATGGGACAAGATGACTACCAATGGTTGTCTAAGGATAACATTAAGAGTTATGAAGGTGTCAAGTCATAAAAAATGATCCTAGTGATCAGATTTAGGCTTGAGGTGATATTAAGAAAAATTCTTAAAAACTACAAAAATTGAAAAACTAATTTTTGTCTTATCTTGAGATATAAATGACTATAAGCAATTTCCTAAAATTGCTTAGCTTATCTTCTTAAGTGTTTTGAGAGGTGAGAAATAGTTTGTGAGTAGTTGAAGCGGAAATATGGTGAGTTTAGATGTGTTGATAAAATAAGACTAAGATCTTAAGTAAGCCTTTAGTGAGTCTAAGCCTTTCTCATCCTAGAAGTGGACTTAGTTGGGTTCTAAAATCATATGCTAAGCTAATGTGATGTTATCTAGAAAGCATTTTTGATGTATTGAATGTTGTATTGTTGATCTGATGTCACGGATCCCACGGTTCCCTCAAGGGAGGGATCCGGCTAGGCTAATCCTAGGGATCCGGCATGCAGATTAGAACCAACACAGAACCTACACAAAAATGATGCGCAGTTTATGCACACTAGTAAATCCACAGATAAACAGTAGAAACAAGCATGTTTATCACAAAACACTAGTTAAAGACAATATCCAAGTAATCATAAACCGAAAGAGCTAAAATGTAATCATTTAAACATAAGATAAAGAAAACAAGCACAATCCTATTGTCTCTTTAGTCAATCCTTTGTTTTCCTTTCTGACGGCTTAGTGAGGTTGTATGCGAGGTTTTGAATCATGCCCCTCAATTGCTTAAATTCCACGGTCTCGTTTGGAATGGTCGGAAGTTGTTTGTGGTATTCAAGGAATTCCAATTTGATATTGGCTACGGGGTTGACATCTTCTTCATCTTCTTCTTCTTCATCTGCCGAGGAGTCCGAGAGAGCTTTCGGTTGCTCTCTATTGACCATGAACCGTTTAGAGGGTCGTTTGGTAAGAGGTACCATGACGTAGTCGGAAAGATAATGATCATCGTTGATAGAAGATGGTTGCAATGTACCAACATACTTACAAAGTCGTGTTAGGAGCATACCATACGGAAGTACCATGTTGGAAGCTTTGAATACCCCAGCCATTCTCCTTACTATGTAATAGGCAAGATTAAATGGCCTTTGATTGATAAGATAATAGATCATTTGCACAAGACATGCGTTTGGATGATCTTTGTTTCCAACTAGGCTAATGACATTTTCCCTAAGGATTTCTTCCCATTTTCTAAACATGGGGTGCATTTCGGAAAGTTTCATTTGAAAGGGATTACGGTGAATGAGCTTCTTGTTTCGGTCGAAACGGGATTGGTCGGTTCTTATTTTGAAAATAATGTCTCGGATGGTTTCGGGTTCATCAATAGGAGTGTTATAGAGAGGCTTAGGATCAAGTGCAAGGTTTTGAGCGTTAATTGCCCAATCTTGAGAGTACATACAAATTCCTTCACAAGGAATGCGAAGAGTTTGAGCAAAGGTGTTGAGAGGAAGAGTGAAGTTTTGTTTATTGATGATGAAAGTGATTGAAATGCTATCATCGACGTTTCGAATGATCCTAAAGCTTTTGTAAAATTCAAAAATGAAAACCGGACAAATTTGTTCATCTATGTCAAGGAGACAATCAAAGTTGATTGTCGAGAAAACTTGACGAATGTCGGTATCTTCAAGGAAACATTCCTTGACTACACGACCTTCGTGGATAAGTCGTTTTACAAGGCTTTTGAAAATTTTATGGTCGGTTTTGGTCAATCCCTTTTTACGATAGTAATGAGTAAGGTAGTGGACGGTGTCATGATGATCTTGTTGAGTAGCTTTGGGCATGGTTGGTCCTAAAAATACAAATTTTCCAATTAGGTAAAGTTAGTTGGGATGGGTTTATGGTTTTGATTTGTATTAACAATGTTGTGAACACAATGTGATTTTGTTGAAATCCCCTTTTCATGATTAATTTAAAGAGCCCTAATTAAATTAATTGATTAAGAAACCATAAACCCTAGGATGAGGATGATAAAAATTAGAACAAGTTAATGTAATTACTTACAATGATGTTCTAGGAAGGAATACTTGAGAGTATGGAAGCTAATGAGGATGGATTCAGTAGCTTAGTCGTTTTGGTGTTATGTGAATAGAGGGAAAAAGATCAGTGGTGAATTTTTTTTGAAAGCGTATAGCTGAGTTCTGTTCTACGGTTCCCCCGGATCCTTTGTATTTGGGATCCGGCTAGTACAACTAGAGTGATCCGGCTACTGTGGACAGAAAGGGAGTTGTTCGGTATTATTTTTGTAGTAGGCTTATAAATTAGCTTGCCCAAAAAATGGAGGTATTTGATGAGGATTGTTTTTGAATGATGATTTTCGATGAATTACATATCGAGGGTTCATATGTGATGACGGCGTTAGTTTGACGAAAAAAAATAATATCATCCCCTATGTTGAAAAAGACTAAAGGTGACGAAAGAGACTTCTAATGATGTTAGTGATTAGTTAAGCAAAGATAACTTATGACAATAAATGGGACTCATGTAACCTATCTAGTGAAGAGTAAAACATACCTCTATGCTTCTTGATTTGGTATAATGCCAAAAATACTTCATGAGCTTTTAAAGTAATCCTTTGTACTTGGTGTACATAGGTTGTGATTACTTTTTAGATCCTTCCTTGAATGTTGACTTCATTAATCTTTGAATGAAGACTTTGAAGAGATTCTAGCACGAAGATTTCTTAAGAGCAAAAATGATTAGAATCATCTATCAATGTCCAACAAAATGATTTAAAAGAAAATATGACCAACAAGAAAAATCCTTCTTTGTAGTTTTCAAACATACACGGATAATATCAAGTCTTTTAAAGTACAACATACTTTAAGAAACTTGGTAACGAAGCTCTGATACCAATTGTGGAAAACTAGAAGGGGGGTTGAATAGTTTTACCAATTTAAAACTTCCTTTTAAATATTTAGATCGACTTATGTCAATCCATTTGATTGTTTATGTTGGACGTTGATAGATAGATATATAAACGTGAAATGAAGTATAAAGAGTAAGAAGCACATCACCACAACACAAGTTATTTATAGTGGTTCGGCTACAAGGACACCTTCCTTGCCCTACTCCACTCTCGAGTCACCTACTCGAGAGTTCGTAAGCACTACACCAACTCCTTGTGGCGGAGAAGCCTTCACAACGTCTCTTAACCTTTTTCCAGTACAAAGCTAAATACCGAGTTCTTTCACACCAAGGCGAACCACACCTAACACAACGTCGCCTACCCTTTATACGGTGCTAGGCTAACCACCGAGTTCTTTCACACCTTAGGAGAACTAATCCTATCACAACGTCGCCTACCCTTTATTAGGTACTAGGCTAAGCACCTTAGTTCTTTCACACCTTAGGTGAACTACACCTTCACGACACAACACCTAATCTCAAGGAGATCTACTCCTTGTTACAACACCATCAAGGATATCACCATCCTTGTAGATAAACAAATACACATATGTATAACGATGCACCTCATCGATTATACGACCTAAGCATTCTCCCCAAATGCTACTTGATTTGATCCTTTGGCATCCTTCACTAATGCCTTTGACACAACGCTTGGCACCCTTCACTAATGCCTTCGTCTTGACACCTTTAGCATCCTTCACTAATGCTTTTGACACAACGTTTGGCACCCTTCACTAATGCCTTCGTCTTGACACCTTTAGCATCCTTCAATAATGCTTTGACACGGATGATGAGCACCTTTCACTAATGCTTTCATCTTGACACTTTCGGCATTCTTCACTAATGCCTTCAACCCAACATCTATGGAGAAAGGAAGAACTATCAACAAGAGAACCTTAGTAGTCTTGATGATGACGAAGCATGGCAACTCATGGACTTGAGCTTGCACGTCTTCAAGAGGTGGTGATCTCTCCTTTAAGAGGAACCTAGTAGATCACACAAAACAAAAGACAAACTACATAGATCACTTAGATCTGAGGTTAGAGGGTTAGAATACTTTGGGAAGTATGTGTGAAAAACCATGTGTAGAGAGAAAGAAATGGCTCTCTATTTATAGAGAAAATTCTCTTCTGTTCCCCGGATCCCACGGATCCCTACCACAAGGGATCCGGCTAGCACAAAGCTAGGGATCCGTGGTCCGCTCCTCTTTGCCCATGGGTATTTTTGGTTATGGGTCATGGGTCATGGGTTATGGGTTGATCCATGGTTTTCTTTCTAGATACAATGAACTTGGTTAAGTGGTATATATAAAACCATGGGTTATGGGTCAAAACCATTTGCTAGTATTTTACCCATTTAGTATATACTTGTATTTACCCATTTTAGCATACACTTAGTTTTTACCTATTTTAGTATACTTAGTTTAAGTATATGTTTAACCCAATATGTAAACACTAGTTGTTGTACATATGTATCTAAATCATAAAATCACTTATACTTGTTTTAGTGTTTTATGTGACAACTTAATTGTGTTAGAAAACTATTAACTCAAACTATTTACGTACTCTATTTGTTTCGTTAAAATGATTTTACTTTTGTTATCGACAAAACATTAGAAGATCGTAAAATATAAATAAACGTTTTTACGGCTTATTTGTATTAACATAAATGTTTTATAATAAATAAGTAATTAATGTTTCGAGTGCACGTTTATCGAAATATGCCAATTATGGGCATTTAATACTAGTTTTAAGTACTTATTTACTTACGTTGTGTGCATGGGTTACGGATAACCTAACATTAGTAGTGTTGATCCACATGGGTAGCGAACTTATTAGGTTGACGAATCTAATAAGAGCCCGCTACGTACATTGGGTAGCATTATTAATGGGTGAATTATCCTTATGACTCTTTAGGATGCGACCTGTTTATGGGATGATAAGCGACACGAATAGATAATTGAGTTTATCGAGTTGACGAATTCGATAAGGTCTACTATTTATTCTGAAACTTATTGGACTATGGAGCTATCGCTTAGATGTCTCATTGTGTTACATTGAGTCACATATTGGTTATTTGAGTGCATTCATGGCATCATATTGAGTCGATACACCCACATGAGGATACCAAACACTAGGATTAAACGGTGAAACGAGACATTTTTGGAAATAACAAAATGGAATACATTGGGGTAGATAACGTTGATTTTGGGAAATATATATTAAAATTGGTTTACATTAATAGGTTGTGCCGAGTCGATAGTTGCTGAGCCGTGATTGCCTATTATCTTCTGCTAGTGTTTATTTGTGCGTTGCTTGCTTGAGGTGAGTTTCATAGCCCCATTTTTATCTATGTTTTTAACTAAATTGGGGTGAGAATCATGCTACTATTTTTGGACCTTTAAAACTATTTGGATTTGCTTATGTGCTTGACTGTTTAGATAGATGTGTGGTAGTCGTTACCTTAGACTAGGGTAGCAATCCTAATTGCTATAACTGTTGCCTAGCTAGGAGTAGACTTCTACCTCAACCTAGTCCGGGGTTGGCAATTGTTCTAGACTTTGCCACGACAAATGCTGGACTAGAGTCGTTGGGCCCGTGTGATCACTGGATGCGTGATATGGATTGTGATTTCGGATATGAAATGGTTTGTGAATGATGTGTATCTATCTTAAGTCTCGCGTAGCAAATCAACTCCTACAGGTCCACTATGTTTTATTGAACTTAAACCTATAAACTCACCAGCGTAAGCTGGCCTTTTAGCATGTTTTCTCAGGTATTTAAATGATGTTTGGAATATGTGTTTGGTGGAAGCTTGGCAAGGAGGCATGGTTCAAGGATCATATTTGACTCTGATAAATTATGGGGACCTATTTTATTAAATCATGTTTTGGGCCTAATATTTATACTTTTGGATTAATGTTTTGAATATTTAAATTTGGGATTGGTTTTGAATGAAAATGACTATCTTGTTTGCTATACTTGTGTGAGATACCAATCCAATCATAAAGCCCCAAAAACTTAATTAAGTCTTCCGCTGTACCGAGATTTGAGGGTGTTACAGATTGGTATCAGAGCTCAAGGTTATAGAGAACTAGGTATTTAATAAACCCTAAACTATAACCACTTTTTAAGAAAATTGATCCTCGACCGACGCACGCACGCCCGCTTGCCAAGCCGAAGCTTCTTATTTGATTATGGTATTAACTGCAATTTGAATTATGAGACGTTACATTTTGGGATATGATTATTGATTTTGGGTAAATGTGGTGCGATTATCGAGATATTACGGATTTGATTTGAGTTATCGATATGTTATGATTTTGGGATTCTGAGCTCGATTGATTTGATATGGGATTATGTGATAGAACTGAACTTACATGTTTTATTTAAAGGCATATTTTGAGTAATGCGGTACCTCTATTTTTAAAACTTTTATTATGTGATACATGTTTTGGTTGAGTTGATGCGCTTATTAAAACTAGTTGTTTTCGAACACTTATACCTACCCTATGCCATTGTGTTGGAATCACTCCAAAACCATTTCTCAAGTGTTAGTAATCAATATGTAATAGTTAGCTAAATTAAGGCTTTTATGTTAGTACTTTAGGTAAGGCTTATGTAGAAAGCCCATAAGCCTTGGCCTAAGCCCAATAAGAAAAGGAAGGGAGCTTGTGTGTTGCCCTAGCTTCTTCCCTATAAATACTTTTGTAACTCTCATTTTAGAGTTGGTTGTTCATTTTATCACATTTCCTACACTTAACTTTTCTTTATTCATTCTTGTGTGTGTTAACTTGTTCAACCGATCACTTCTTCATCTATATTTCTTATATTGATGCTTGTGTTACAAACATGGTGACCTAACAGTGGTATCATTCGTCAAATAGTTGGGTGAAACGGTTTTGTTTTTGAAGTCTTAAAAGTATACGCGTGGGTTTCGGTTTATAAACTTTCATACGCAAAAAGCTTTCATTTTTACACTTTAAAACTCAAGATTCTTGTACATTAAAAGTTATTTGGTGTTAAAGTTTAAGTTTTTGGCAAAAAGTTTGAAACTTTACGTGTATTTCATTGTTTTTTAGCTTGGTTTTAGTCGTGTGGTCTTTTCTACGAGTAAGGTGCATACGAGTTTTGGATCATCAAGTTTCACACTTTTGTGTTATTTTGGTGATATTGAAGCTGTTTCGTCAAAAAATCTGGTTTAGAAACACTTTGGGCAGAAAAATCAGTTTTGGCAAAGTTTTTGGTAAATCCTACGCATAGCAAAACCCTAAGTTTACGCGTAAGCTCCAAAAGGTTTGATCGTAAGTGTTATTGGTTTACTCAGTGTTTTCTTGCTTGGATAAGCCTGAAAACACTTCGACTTTGGATATCTTTTACACTTGAATAAGTGTAAAGGATTTTTGGGCAAAACCCCAGTTTTACGCCTAAGCTAAAACTTACACGTAGCATACTTTACGCCTAAGCATTTTCTTACGCCTAAGCCTGTCTTATGCATAAGAAAATCTTACGCATAAGCATATTACTACTAAGCTTTTGGATTACGCATAAGCTAAGGTTTCCTTAACCCTACGCGTAAGCTCTATTCTTACGCGTAAGGTGGTATTTTTACGCATAAGCTATTTCCTTTGCATAAGCTGGTTTTCTACACATAAGGATACATCATCAACAAAGTTTCATTCGACTACAAAGATCCATCATCAACACAAGTTTCAAGATGTCTCAACCACCATACTCTAGCTACTTTCCTCATATGTATCCTCAACAACAACAACAACAACTCCATCAACAACAACAACTCCATCAACAACAACATCAATTTCATCAACAATTTCCTCAAGGAGCAATTCCACCTCAAATGATTCAACCACCACCTAGTCTACAAGTACAACCTTACATAAACTTTCAAAATCAGCATCCATCCAAGTATGTGTGAAGCTTTAAGTAGCCAATAATCCATTCATGAAGCTGGATCCCTTGACAGACCTCCAATGCTCACTCCCGGAAACTATGATCAATGGGTGATAAGGTTATTTAGGTTTTGTGATCTAAAGAAGCCACATGGAAAGTTCTTAAAGAAGGTCATCCTTGAAGGTCTATTTCAGATGCCTACTGTCACTGTACCCGGAGATCCGACTGCCAATCCACCAAGAGATGATATCACCAACATTGTCGATATTGATCAACTTACTACTGATCAACTTCTTCACTTAGAAGCTGATGAAATTGCTATGCAATATATCCTTTTGGGATTACCCAATCCGATACTCTGTAATGTTGATGCTCAGAAGACTGCTAAAGCAATGTGGGAGCACATTCATCTTCTTATGGAAGGCACTAAACTAAATCAAGAAGACATGGAATCTAAAATCTACTTAGCCTATGAACACTTGATGATTGAACCAAGGGAGACATTAGAGTAATATCATCATCGGTTCTCAGACATCATCAATGACTTGGATAAACACAATATCATTATGCCAAGAATTACAGTCAACACTAAGTTCCTAAGTAGTCTTGGTCCTGATTGGGAAAAGTTTGTTATTTTCATCCGTCAAGCGAAGAATCTTCATTATGCTACATACGGATTGTTGTACGACTATTTGAAGCCTCACCAAAAGGAAGTTGACAGAGAAAGAGTCATCCGTGGAGCTCCTGTTTCACCTTCACTCCCGGATAATCAGACTCTTGCATTGTGGGCTCAAGCTTGTTATCCTCAATTTCCAACTTTACAAACTGTTTTCACAAATCCTCCACAACCAACTGCTACACTTACCCCATATGATCCATCACAGCAACAAACCCAAGAAACTCAATTGGTTCCTTACAACAATAATGATCAAGCACTATACAGTGAATCTAATGAGGATGCTGAAGCTTTTGATGCATTGCAATAAGGGTTTGTCATGATTGCTAGAGCCTTCGGCCGATACTCTAACAAATCCAACAATCACATTCGTACCTCATCAAACACTAGGAATCAAGCTGTTGTTAACAATGGACGAGTTGAAGTTCAGAATCGTGGTAATGTTCGTCAGATGGGAGGTGGTCAAGGGTTTAATGCTAATGGAAGCAATAACAAGGGTGCTCCACAACAACGGGCTCAAGTGGTTGAACAGGGAAATGCCCAGAATGGGGTTAATGGTCTTCGTTGTTATAACTGTAATGAGAAGGGTCATCTGGCTAATGCATGCCCAAAGCCGAGGACAAGAGGTAGCGCTTACCACAAAAAGGCTTTACTCTTGGCTCTCAAGGATGAAGCTGGCGGAACTCTTACCAACAAGGAACACAGCTTGATGGCAAATGCAGATTCTGATGATGACATGGAGGACTTGCAAGCTAATGCAGCAGTTATGCTAATGGCAAACATGCAAGAACTCTACATGAGTGACACATGCCCAGTGTATGACACTGACGGCATGTCTCAGGTACCGGATCAAACTACATTCATTTCTGATCTGATATCTCCGCCAACATCTGCATCCGACAAGGCTCTGAGTGTTCAACATGAGCCATCTACAGCTCATTCCGATGATAATCAAATAGATCCCGTAGTTATATTTGACGATCAAGATGACCTTATGGTTAATACTGATAATCAAGTTGACTCCGTGGTTATATTTGAGGATCTAAATAATGATCATGTTGAGACTCACATTGAACAAACTGAACTTCGTCTAATCCAGATATTGAGCTCATGACCTTACTTACGGACCAAAAATCTCGATTGGAAAAATGTCTTGATATCAATAAGCAATTAAAGGAAAAAAATGCACTGCTAACTAAGGATAATGAATGCTTAAAATTTCAACTCAACATTTTTTAAACACAAGAAAAACGTGAAAAAAGGTTTTTAGGGTTCTTTTGCTAAATCATACCAAAACGAAAAATCTTTGGAAAAACATATATGTGATCTAGTTGCATCTAAGAATGCTTTGTTGTCTTAAATAGAACAACTGAAATATGATCATAAACAACAACTTAACGCTCTCACTTTGGAAACTCAAAAAGCCAAGTCTGAATTGTTAACTTGCCAAAAACAGTTCTATGAGTACAAAAAGCATTCAAATAAACGAATAGATGACTATCTTGAAGAAATTGTCGACTTACAAAACAAAATCAAAGAGTTTCGAAATGTTTTTTATAAACATGGTGAGTCAATCACAACTATTCAAAAGTTTACTTTTAAACCAAATCCAAATGGATATGGACCGAATCTTGCTGATTACAAACCTAAGTTTTCAAATAGAGCATTCAAGCCAAATCCTCAAGTTTACAGTGCAGAACATAGAATTGATGATTCCATTATGACTGTTGTTGAATATAATCGCATGGAGGAATTAGATGCAGAAGACGAGAGTCGGTCAAAATTGGAAAATGTTGTTTATAACAAACCATTTAACTATTCAAAAGCCGTTACTTTCGTCACACAACAGGATCATTCTAACATACCTTGGGTTATCACACATACTTCTGAGTCTTCTAATGAGGGTCCCCTTTCCAATGTTGCATAAATTAATGGTCCTTTACCTTCACTCAGTGAAATAAAGCCATTAGCTGAACAATGTAAAGTTTTAAAATATTTTGAAACATTCTTATCGGACATCAAACTTTTGGAACGTGAAATAGAAATCAATTCTGAAATAAAAGTTGAACATTTTCAATCGCCTCAAGCGCGAGCACAAAGAGATATTTTTCAGAAAAGAATTTTACCTCATGTCCGAAATTTGAAAATGTGTGCAATATATTGGGAAAGAGATTTTCACAAGGAGCTTGGACTTATGAAAAGAGTTTTTGAACAAACTGAAACAACGATTTCTAATACTAAACGTAAAAAGAAAATGTTGAGAAAAGATGTTGATCAACTCTTGGAAGATGTTATCTGTGTTGATACCATAAATGTTGTGTTACTCCATACTGTTGCATCTGCATTTGATTATATCACTGCTGATTCTGTTGAAAATGTTGAGAATACTGATACTGTGTCACAAATCAAGTCTTTAAAAGTTTAAAATGAGCGTTTGTTAAACGATCTTTCAAATGCAAAACGTCGTCTTCAATGGTGTCAAAAAGATTGTCTAAATCGAGAACTCGCTTTGCAAAACAAACTCAACCAGTTGCATACCAAAACTCTTAATCTAAAACTTGAGCAACTGGATGATGAAAACGTCTCTTTAAAGTGTCAAATTTCAAAATATGAACAAGAAATTTCCAAAGTTAAAAAGGAATATGGTGTCATATTTGATTTACTCAAAAAGACTCGTGCTCAAGCGTCAAAAGATGTTGATAATCATCTTGCATATACCAAAGATGTTTTACGACGAGATGGACTCACTCGTTCTGAAAATCTAGATTTGTTACACACTATCCATGATCTAAAAGCAGAATTGGTGAAACTTAAACAAGATAGGGATAGTAACACTAATTTCATTGCACCAGGATTTCTTAGACTACCAAATGACAAATCACAAGAATCTAATGTGCTTCCCTCTACTGAAACAGGAATAGTTGCCTCTTTTCCCAACGCTAGCACTTCACAGCTTAAGAACACCACAAGGAAGAATAAGAAGTTGCGATGTAAGAAAAGAACAATAAGACCTCTGAAGTAGAAGAACACCTTAGGACTTTGAATAAGACTCAAGTTGCACCCACTTTAGATATTACGTCTAACAAATATAATGGAAAAAGTGATGTAACAAATGCTGAACCTTTAAGTACTTTAAATGTTAAGTTTGAAGCTTCTTGTGTTGGTTGTCGTAAAAGTATGTTTTCTGGATGTCATGACAAATGTGTTGCTAAGAATATTTTATCTCGTAAACGGAACAATAGAAGACGGAATACCTATAGGCCCACTAATGCTTCTAAGTCTGTGCTAGGTAAACCGCCTTCTAGTGCTCATGCTTTAATCATTGATGTACCCTTAGAACCCACTTCACCTCCTAGGAAGAACTTATCACCTAGTGCATTCACTAAGACCAAAGCTAAGACTAATTGGAGATGGCAGAAATGGTTACATAATACACTTGGCTTTACATGGATACCTAAAATCATAAACATGTGTGTTTCACCTATCACTGCATCGGAACCATCTAACTCTTCGGGTTCCACATCTACTTCTATTCCATCTGTGTCGTCTGTGTATAATGCAAGTGATACAGATCATCCTCTGGGTTGTTGATAGCGGATGTTCTCGACACATGACAGGCAATCTTAAATTGTTATCAAACTTTGTTTCAAAGTTCATTGGCATCGATTCGGAATGATCACTTCGCGACTATCATAGGCTTCGGAGATTACATCAATGGTAACATCGAAATTAGCAGGGTTTATTATATGGAAGGTCTCGGTCACAATCTCTTCTCAGTTGGTCAATTCTGAGATGGAGATTTGGAAGCTGCTTTTCTGGAGAAAACTTGTTTCATTCATGATCTACAAGGAAACGATCTTATGTCTGGTACCCGCACATCAAGTCTTTATACAATCTCAATGCAAGACATGATTGCTTCATCTCCCATCTGTCTACTTTCAAAGGCAACATCTACAAAATCTTGGATATGGCACCGTCGTCTCTCATATTTAAACTTTCAAACCATAACCAATCTTGCACGATACAAACTTGTTGAAGGTCTCCCAATATTTCGGTATTCTAAAGATCACCTATGCTCAGCTTGTGAACAAGGGAAAAGCACTCGTGCTCACTTTCCTTCAAAGGTGGAACACAACTCACAACATGTGCTTCATCTTCTTCACATGGATTTGTGTGGCCCGATGCGTGTGCAGACGATTAATGGCAAACGCTACATCTTGGTAATTGTAGATGACTACTCAAGATGGACTTGGTTTTATTTTCTTCAAAGTAAAGATCAAGCTCCACAGATGATCATCACCTTTCTCATGAAATTTCAAGTTCAGCTCCAAAACACAGTCAGACAAATCAGAACAGACAAAGGAACTGAATTTGTAAATCAAACTCTTCGTGCATATTATGAGAAAGTGGGAATTGAGCATCAAACATCAATTGCACGAATACCGGAACAAAACGGAGTTGTTGAAAGACAAAATCGTACGTTAGTGGAAGCTGTAAGAACGATGTTGATAAATGCAAAACTTCCAGATTACTTGTGGGCTGAAGCCGTGTCAACTGCATGCTACACTCAGAATTGTTCAATGATTACCAAACGCCACAACAAAACACCTTATGAGCTTATCCACAACCGTAAACCGAATCTCAAACACTTTTATGTATTTGGATCCCTTTGTTATCCGACTAATGATCATGATGACTTTGGTAAGCTCAAAGCCAAAGATGACATTGGAGTCTTTATTGGATACTGTGAAAATTCTAAGGGCTACCGGATCTGTAATCGCCGTACAAGGGAGATTATGGAAACGATTCATGCCAATTTCGATGAGCTTACAGAGATGGCTTCTGAGCAAAACAGCTTGGAACCCGGTCACAACCGTCTAAACTTTCCCCAAACCCCATCATCAGCTGAACCAAGCCTCCAGCTTACTCGTCAACAAATGGAACATCTATTTGCTCCTCTGATTAGTGATGATATTGATCAACGTGCTCTAGATGTATCAAATGTTTCACGCTCAACCCGATAATAATCCTATACATGATACACCGAAACAACAACAACCGTCGTTGAAGAAGCACCTCCAATTGACTCTACAACAACAAAGATAACAAACCGCATCCAATGACGCTGAACCAGCTGATGATTTTCTGAACCAAGAAGTACCACAACCTGCAGATTTTGATCCAAATGCGTTTTTCAATCCTTTTTCTAATGAAACTGCCACTTCTAATGTTGCGGAATCATCTACAAGCCATTTGAATCCTCCCAATCTGCACAATGTATATCAACATCAACCCTCCACACATCGTTGGACTAAAGACCATCCTCTTGCGAACATCATTGGAAACCCGAATCAACCAGCCGTAAATAGACAACTCCTTCAGACTGACGGTGAACATTGCATTTATGCACTTACCGTTTGTCAATCTGAACCCAAAAACATTAAAGAAGCAATGACTTACGACAACTGGATTGAATCCATGCAAGAAGAACTTAATCGGTTTAAACGTCTTGAAGTATGGGAATTGGTTGAAAAATCAACTGGGGTCTATGTTATTGGTCTGAAATGGATTTGGAAAAACAAGTTGGATGTTGAAGGTACGGTTATCGAAATAAGTCACGCCTAGTGGCTAAGGGTTATAGACAAGAAGAAGGGATTGACTACGAGGAATCATTCGCACCGGTTGCTAGACTTGAGGTCGCTCGGATTTTTTGGCATTCGCGGCTCACATGAACATCACGGTCTTTCGATGGACGTCAAAACCGCTTAAATGGAAAACTGAAAGAAACGGTCTATGTCGGCCACCGTAAGGATTTGTTGATCCGAGTTCCTTAATCACGTCTACAAACTGAACAAGGCTCTCTACGGTCTCAAACAAGCCCCCCGGGCGTGGTATGATAAGTTGTCATCCTTTCTTATCGCTAATAATTTCGTCAAAGGATCGGTCGACCCTACACTATTCATACAATATCACAAGGCACACATTTTAATCGTTCAAATTTATGTGGATGACATCATTTTTGTGTCAACACATCTAAAGTACTCAAACGCTTTTTCAAAACTTATGAAAAAACATTTTGAAATGTCCACGATGGGTGAACTTACATTCTTTCTAGGACTGCAAGTTCATCAATCACCTCGTGGTATTTTCCTGAGTCAGTCCAAATATGCTCTTGACATTTTAAACAAACATGGAATGCAAACCTGTGATACCTATGGCACACCTATGGCACATACCAAAAAACTGGATGCTGATTTACATGGGAAATTGGTTGACCCTACCAAATACCAAAGTATTATTGGGTCTCTCATGTATCTAATGCCATTAGGCCCGACATTGTATTTGTTGTATATCTTTGCTCGTTATCGGTCCGCGACCAACTGAAACCCACCTCTTCGAGGCTAAAAGAATCCTCCGATACATCAAGGGAACCATTAACTTGGGGATCCGTATCCGAAGGATTCGGTTTTGAACTAATAGCTTTTTCGACCCGATCACGCAGGTTGCTTAGATTCTCGGAAAAGTACTTCAGGAGCTTTACAATTTCTTGGTGATAAACTGTGTCATGGCAATCGAAGAAGCAGGATTGTACATCGCTGTCCTCAACCAAGGTAGAATATGTAGCCATGTTGGCGTGTTGTGCTCAAGTCATTTGGATGTGAACACAACTCAAAGAATATGGTTACGTATTTGACAGAATCCCGATGTACTGCGACAATCGAAGTGCTATTGCGATCTCGCAACTCTGTTCAACATTCGAAATCAAAGCACATCGATCTTCGATATCATTTCATCAAGGAGCATGTGGAAAAGGGTGCCGTTGAATTATACTTTGTGGGTAATGAATACAAATTGGCAGACCTTCTCACAAAAGCCTTAGCTCCTGCTAGGTTTACTGAGTTGGACCACCGGATTGGTATGAGGTGTTTGACTCCAGAGGAACTGGATGAACTTTTAAAACAATCTTAAAACTAGTCAAACACCAAAACCTCTTTTATAAATATTTTTCAAAAACAAAATACAAAAATATAAAATTTGATAAAATTCAAAAATATTCTTCTATCTAATTTATTTCAAACATGGCATGTACAAATCTTCAGTCAACACTTTGTTCTATCAAACTTTTCACAATTTTCCCGAACGAGTGTTGAGGGGGAGAAAGTAAATATTTTCTGCTTCATAAAACCTTGTACTTGCATGCTACCTAATACCGGTTGTATTTTTGATAATGGTGGTCACGTTTTTATTGACACTCCCCGGACCCAAATTTGTAAAATTTATTTATTTTTAAAGTCAAGGGGGAGTGTCGTCAAGTTTCTTTCCAAATATCATGCTTTACGTAACCTAAGTGGAAGTTATGGGCGTTGGATGAAAATGATTGAGGTGGAGGGACCAATGTTGCTAAAAGTTTAAACTCATTTTAAATAAAACCATCCCACCTAATTTTTTTCAAAACATTAAATTCACACATTAACTTCTCCAACTACCCATCCCACGCATAAGAATCATTTCACAAATCCGTGCTTTAAACTCCTAATCTGTAAGTGTTTTAAGGATCATTGAGTTATTATAAACATTGGTTTTGATTTTTAAATATATCCAACGGCTAGATTTTGTGTTTGGGATGATTTTGTGTTCTACGCGTATGCGTATGAACATGAAATCATCATTGAGTGTTTGTGATGATAAATTTTGTGTCAAAATGCTTGAAAACAAGTATCATAAACATTTTCAACATCAAAATCCACCTAGAAAACGTTTTTAAAGAATTAGGGTTTATGCGTGGTTTTGGGGTTTTTCATTTGTGATTGTTTCTGTGTAATTAGTTGGTTGTAGGATGTTTGTTACATGCTTAATTGACCAAAACCACATTTGACTCATACCCAGAAACATGAATTGTGTAAAATTGAGATTTAGGGTTTTTGAACCATACGAATTGGGTATTTTTGATTCATAAGGTTTTTGATGTTAATACATGTTGCAACATAATCATATAGCCTCTAAGACATCCCAAAATTGATTTGGTGCACTTTCTATGGTTAGATTCCTTAGTCGTAAAAAATCAAACTCTAGGGTTTTAACTTTACACGTAAGTGAATCCTACGCATAACTGTGGATTATTGTGATTACATGTGTGGATGAATGGGATTGAATAATGTGTTAATAAATGTGTTATGATGAATTTGTTTCAGGTTATTACGCGTGAAAAATTCAGAATCAAGGTTAACCATGGATTCCTACGCATAAGGATTATCTTACGCGTAGAAAGTTACACGTAAGAGTAATCTTACGCGTAACTCTTACGCGTAAGATTCAACAAAGGGACTACGCGTATCCTGTGAAGGATATGCGTAAACATTGAGTCTAACGCATAAGGTTCACTCTTACGAGTAAGCCTTACGCATAAGCTCCCTCATACGCTTACGCGTAAGCTCCATGCCTAGGTCTCTCTTTTTCTATGTGTAATATTTCTTACGCATAAGATGAGATCCTACGCATAAGCTTATGTTTACGCATATGACCACAATTGTTTACGCATAAACTTGCTCTTTACGCATAAGCCAAAATTTTAACCATAATTATGAATTGTTACGCGTACAAACCTGTAAATAAATTACTCATAACGTCACGAAACCAAAACGTCACTAATAAGCTAAAATGGTTATAATATTGTGTGAATAAGTGCAAATTTGGACTTCAAAATTCAAAATTAATCAACTCACGAAACTTATCACTTACTACTTTGGACTATCAGACAAACAAGTGACATTGGACTCGTAACATTCATTAACATAACATATTCAATAATCGGACAATAAAATCAACTTTTGACTAACGTGATGTCTTTCGATATGTTGGTTCTTTTGGCTCAATATCTTTCGTGATCACAATATGGATGTCACAATGGAAAACGTTGATGCAATCAATGTTCTCACAATGGATGACATCTTCCCCACGGGTTACCAGATGAAGATTGGGAAGAACAATCTCAGAGTCGATTTTGATAACTTCACGCGTTCTCGAGTCTTCTTGTCAAATTGCCGTGGATATTCCGAGGACTCATCCTTACAAGAATATGCTCACTAATTGCAATCGTGCGAGATTTATGTTCACCACCTCGCATACCATGCAAAAGGTCAAAGGTCAAGAGGTCGTACAAAGGACACTCAACGACAAACAAGTCACCACACTCCAAGCAGACTTAAGGTCTATTCTCCTTCTTCCTACCATCCACCTGCTGTTACATTGCTACTCCTTCGAATAGGTCACTCTCCAGTTCATGGTCGACATTGGTCGTGATGAAGCCGCTGGGATTATCACCAAACACTCTTCGAAGATCTTAAGAATATTCCTCACCCATGGAGAACCCTCTACATCATGATCACCAAATCGGACGGACGTGCAGTGGTTATGAGCATCCCACGCTCATGGAACTACAAGTATTTTGGGGCATGGTCAACATGATGCACATCGATTTCGCAAGTCTAATTTGGGATGACATGATGTCTTATTTCAGGAAACCCGGCACCAAAATCCCTAACATCAAATACACAAAACTGTTGATCCAAAGGATTCTCGAGAATAATCCTGATATTCCTTTGAGACTTGATGACCCCAACCATCACTCCGTGCTGTTGGAGCCTACACTCAATGTCGTCAGATTTAAAGAATCAACAACGAAGAAACAAGGTGTTGTTTTGCCAGATTTCCTTCTTACTGCTCAGATCAAGGAACTTCAATCGTACAAATGTTATCTGGAAGCAGTGGCATCAGGCAAAGTGGGGTTCATATATGAAAAGTCTTCCGGTGTACCTGTCAAGAAGACGAGGAGATCGGCAAGGATCTGAAGTGTTGCGAGCACTGAGAGTACACGTAAGTATCCAAAGAGGACTCACACACTCAAAAAGAGAGTTCCATCAAAGGATGCCATCCCTATTCCCAAACCTGAACCAAAACTGATGGACGAGGACTCGGAGGACACGAAACGATGAAGAGTTTATCTACTCAGAATCTGCAACAGATCATACACTAACAGTTGCAAAACCTCTCAGTCCCAAAACTGACAAAGGAAAAACTCCAGTTGCTGAGCAAGAGGAAGAAGAGAGCTCAGATGAAGAGCCACAGGATGAAGACGAAGATTACAGAAAGAAATTGAAGAATCTCAGACTTCAACATGTTGCTAAGGAGTTCAACCTACAACAAACTCGTAGTCCTGGAGGGTCAAGTGGTGGTGCACTAACCACACCAGTTTCCGATGCGGTTAATCAACCCGATAAGAAAACTGGTACCACCACCCACGAATCAGAACAACAACAACTAGAGGATGAGCTTATCTTTGACTTTGAGGAACCAGAAAATAAGAAGGAGAAGACTGAGAAAATTACTGATGAAGATGTTGAAGCAGCTGACAAGGAAAGAATTGAAGAGGAAGCTCGAGCAAATGAAGAAGCTAGGGTTAAGGCGGAAGAAAAGGCTAAAGCTGAGAAGGAAGCCGATGATTATCTTCTAGATAGTCCCGTACGTAGCAAGGAACAAAATTCTGAGCCACCAAAGGACCCTGAGCCTCCTCATGACTCATCATCATCAGACTCATCTTCTCATTCATCACCACCACCATCCAAAGCCACCACCAGATCCGCATCCAAATCGCTAAAGAAACCGACCGATACTTGGATATCACGTGCAAAGAAAAAGATTGTCAAAGCTGTCAGGCAAGTAAGGAAGAAAGACGTGGTAAACAAGAAACTGAATCAACTGGCCGACATATTTAACATTCTTCAAGACGTGATAAACGAGTTTTCAGACGAAAGAGAACAAATCCAACAGTTTCTTAACAGAGATATCCAAGGGGAAATGGATAAGACACTCAGAGAATACACTCACAAGTTTCACCTGACAACTTTATCCAAATCTCATGCAATTGGTCAAGCAAACAATGCAATCTACTCCTGTAGCAATGCAAATCAATCCAATTGAGCCTGCGGTCGTTTCTGACGCAGAATTGATTTCCAGACTTGTTCTACAAATGTCCAAACGATCTGCAACGTTTACTTTTGACGAAGCTAAACTATTTGAAGCATTTCTGGAATATCAACTCAAAACTTCCTACAAAGCGGCAGCTGAAAGAGCTAAACGTCTAAGAGACGATGATGATGCGGATAAAGATTCTGAAATGAAATGAAAGAAGAAAAATGATGATTCATCTTCTATGCCTCCACCACCCGAAAGGACCTCCACAGCTAGAAGATCTCCACCACATTCTCCTGCAATAGACAAACCTCATGACTCTAAGTCACCACCACAAACAGAGAAAACCAGTGATCACTTTGAATACACTGGTGGTGACGATGAAGAAATTCCTGAGCCCCAACAACAACCTACTTCTTCTACATCAACAAATAAACCAGCATCATCACCAAAGCCTAAGAAGAAGAAAAAGACCAATGTTGTGTCATGGCTAGATGAAGATGATACTGAAGAGTATGACTGGTTCTCTAAACTTGTTGATGCTACACCTCAGTTACCGGAAGGACAAGAACCGGTAGATGGTCGCACAATGGAGCATGTGAAGCTTATACAAGAAAAGTTCAAAGTGAAGAAAATTACTAAAGCAGAGTTGAGGAGAATCAAGAACGACGCCTTTCAACTACTGAAGGACAGCTCGATTGCCATTGAAGTTGAATATCATCTCGACAACATTGCACGAGCCATGTCCAACAACATTGATTGGCTCAACTCGAATCAAACATTTACTTTACTGCACTGCACAAAGCTCCATACTACACCGATCGGACCAAACCACTACCTACCATTGGCCGACCGGATCAACCTAAGATTCCTTACCGCTATTTCTTCAACAACGACTTGGAATTCCTTCTACACGGTAGCGATGTCACAAAGAAATACGCTACATCACTCACCTTCCCTTTCCGACAAAGAATCTACTCTAACAATATAGCCATCGAGGAAGAAGCCACACACATGTTTGTTGACAAAGTGGAAAAGTATGACCTCGATGCACTGTATGGGATTCATCATTGGCCTGAACGAAGACAAATCTACTATAGAAGCTGCCAGGTTCTAAAGTCAAAAAAAGGAAGTGTTCAGTGACAAACGGATCGTTGCAATTATGCATGTTACCCTGTCGTCGAAGTGGGACTACACATTCCTAAAGAAAATTGTGGTCAAACGATAAGACGAACAGGAATATGACTTTACAGAAGCAGATTTCCCGAGATTGTTGCTCAATGACATTGAAGACATGTATCTTGCCAAGGTACAAGGAAGAATGCGACAATTCTCTACAAATATCCAACGCGAGTACATCAAGTCATTGCTAATATTCATAAGAAGCATCGTGATCCAAGAACGTGTAGAAGATATTCAACTTGCCGTGGAATCATACCAGAAGCGTGTTAATGTCACAAAACCACAGCTAGACCTTCCCAACATAAACCAACTTGCTCAGTACACCCTTATCAAGAAACCATTTGGCGTAGTCTACCGTAGTGAACTACACCACAATTGCTTCATGGCGTGCAAAGAGCTTCATAAGTTTGGGGATCACACATTAAAGAAGGTTCGGGATGGGTTAGCATACAGGTTAAAGGAGATCCATGACGGCATAGGGTCACCGAAGAGATGGAATTCGAGGGATAGGAGGGATGTGAAAAAGATCATCACTCAGATTGATGAAAGGTTGTTCAGACGGGATCAGATAAGAACGTTGGAGAGTTTCAGAGGTGGTCGCCCAAGCATATCTCTCACAAATTACCAATGTCCAACGCGTGCGTCTAATCACACAAGTTTAAAGATTAAGCACAAATGTCCCGTTATGTCCCAAGGAGACTCAATGGTGTGTCAAACAAACTCAGAGGATAGAATGATCACTAAGGATAGTGATCTTTAAAGGTTTTGATGAATAATTATACTACTGAAAAAGGTTTATAAATTAAAGCGACTTAAATACAAATTAAGAAAATTAAAAGATAAAATATATTAAATAAACGCTATCACTATATTTACAATGATGTTTTTATGATTTTATAAAACCTTAAATAAACTATTTTAACTTAAACTTAAAATATCTAAAACGTTTAAAATGAAAACGACACTATATACAAAATTACTGCGCAAGATAAGACGAAAATATGAAATAAAAGGCCTAAAGTGTAAAACTAATTTTCTTACGCACTATATGACAAAAGAAAATTTTAATAAAAAGATTTATATTTTTTAGACTTTTATATTTTTTATTATGAATTAATTAAGATTTTACACTAATTAAATGTTTAAAAATACTAAAATTATTTGCAATTTTTATAAAATACTTTATACTAATACAATTTTATAAAAAATACAAAAACTGAAAAAGCTATACTAGATAAGCTAGAAATAAGCTATAAGCATAAGCTTGTTAAGTATTAAGTTGTGTAAGATTCTCCGAGACAAGTTAAACGGTAGAGCCTGGGTTCAAAGAAGGGTCTTTTGCTAACTATTTTTTTTTTCGGCACAACTAAATAAGCAAATTTTATAACTAACACTTTTTATAAAAACAACTAATAAGCTCTGTATGAGCTTATTAATCTCAACAGTGGACAAAATAAGAAATAAGCACAAGATTTTAACCAAATGGCTATTAAGCTTTTCACTAAGCTAAAGAAAATATGGAAATAAGCTTAAAAATTGTTAATAAACTAAAATGAAACTTGAAAAAAGCAAATTAAATACGAAATAAGCACTGAAACCAACTAAAATAAGCACAAGATGTAAAATCACTAGGCACTTTTCTAGCTACTTTTAAGCACTTAAATAAGCTACGAATTGAAAATAAACACTGGGACTATCAAGTAGACCAACTAAACTCTCTAAAAAGCTAAAGTACTAACTGTGGTGCTAACTAATGAGCTTATAAGGAGCTTATTGGTGCTCAAAATAAGCTAACAAATAAGCACTCTAGATTAAGATCTAGTAAAGGCATTTAAGCTAAAGAGCTCACAATAAAATTCTAAATTTTATTCAAAAATGACCTAATGCAAATTTGACTTTTTGTAGAAGTGAACTATTTTGACTTTTATGAGTTTATAACTGATTTTACTTACTAATTATGTTATTATAAGCTATAATAAAGTGAAATTAAGCTATTGTATCAAGTTTTATGCTACTTTGATGAGAATTGCCATTTGAAATCTCAAACAAAGAATTGCACATTTAGATTAGAAGCTATGTTGACTTTTTATTAAACTAGGACTAGATTTTATGCTTAAACTAGACTATTAGGAACTAATGTAACAAGTATCAACCACAATTAACAACTCAAACAACCTTAGATGCAGTAAACAAAGCAAATCCAAAACTTTTAACTTACAAATGATCAATGCTCATGCAAATATTACATCCAAACCAACCCATTCTAAACCTATATCCACCCATAAAATGATCTCATAACCAACCATTTTGATCTTCTTCTTGAAAGGCAATTTTAAGAGTAAAATTTGAGTAGTGATTTTTCTTCCATACACTTAAATGTTTATACGTGCTTAAACTCGCATAACATCAAATACAAACAACATTCACATGAACTGGAATTTTGAAATTTCAAATCATAAAGTAATTGCATCTAAAGGTTTATAAAACACCAAATTATTACTTTGAAACTTAATTAATCAAAATCTTAAAATATTAAAAACGACATTACGAAAAATAAAATCTAACTCATGTCTTTTGTTAGCTTTCCTCCTTCCTTTTATACCCATCTTCTTTTCTTTTATAGCATATCCCACATGCTTAAGAGCATTTGGCTTTGAGGGATTGAAAACATGGATATCATGGAGGTGAGTAAAGAAGGAATGCATTTAATGATTGTAGTTGTGTGGAGGTGGGGACAAGAGGAGATGATATGTTGAGGTGGAGGAGGGTGTGCTGATGATGAGGAGGACTTGAAGTCAAAATGCTATGACAGGGAGAAAATTGAGTTGGCAGGGGTTGGGTTTAGATAGGGTCCAACATAGGGACCAATTGTGTACAATAGAATTCGATTTCTCCAAGGACTAAGTACTGTGGACTAAACTTGCCATTTTCAAACTTTCCAAGGACCATAAATTTTTGAAACTTGGAGGACCAAACTTTTCTCAAACTTTTTATATTTTTCACCAAAGGACTAAATTTGACAACTTATGATGGGCCTTTGGTGATTTTTCAAATTTTGACTCGTGGACTATTTGATAATTTTATAAACTTGGGGATCAAACCGGTATTTTTCATCTCGATTAAACATTTTGATTAAACACATAAAATGCAATTTTGGAATAATAGCATTTTAAACGCTTTAGCTCAGATTTGACTAAAAATGATGAGTATTTACACACTCATCAGTACCCCTTGATTTGTTTCTCTTATCTTTATTTGGATGTGTGATTTATACTTAACAATGGCTTGTGCACATATAACAGTGTACAACTCGTACTTGTAATGAAAGGACCCTGTGGTACACTTCGCCACATCCTTATAAAAGGAGTAAAAGCTTCTTACTTTTGAGTAAAACTAATCAAAACTTTCACTTTCAAAGAAAGAACAAGTACTTCCCCTTATGATGTTAATATCACTTATTAAGGGGGAGTATTTGATTAAAACTTTGTTCACAAATTGTTCTTCGTGGTAATCTTCTCACAAAACTAAATGACATATTCGATATCAAAATTTTATCAAAAATAACATTTATATGCCATTTTTGAGGGGAGAAAAATTACTATTGAATCGAAAGACCCAATGAATTGACAAGCTCTTAAATGTTAGTAACTCAAAAGACATGGGTAATAATTTCAAACTAGTTCGCTAGTGATGTAACTCGTAAAGGACTTGTCCGAGTAGAATGTACCATTCGAGAAACTCTTGGTAGACATGAACCTTGACGGGTCAAACCTCCTATCCAAGGAGTGTTTACAACTTCAAGTGACCTAGTCGGTGATGTAACCTTGTCTTGCAGGGAATTGATTATCTTGAGTTAATCAATTCAAAAGTGCGCGCTCTTCTCTCACCGTGTAGATTTCTGTCAAAATACTTAAGCACGTGTGGAGGGGGATTATTTCTGCAAAATTATAAAACTCTTTCAGTGGTACAAAATGTTTTTACTCATAACCACTTGGAGAGATTTTCATTAAAATGGTTTACGGCAACATAGGTTAGTCATGAGTTATAAGGTGACTAAGGTTAGGAATAACCGTCCTATGATCCGCCAGAGCCAGAGGGATCTACCCAAGGATACCACCAATAGTTAGAATTTAGAAGTCCTTAGGTATGATTATAAAAAAGGAGAAAATGAGAATCGGAGAAACAAGGAGTTGAAGAATTAAAAAGAAACGTAATAAAAAGGGTGAAAAGAAATAGCCCTCCAGATTATTCAACTTAGGCGCATAACGGGTTCAACTCACATGCTACCGGTTGTCACTTGATGACACCGGTATTGAAGATTAAAGTCGTCATGGACCCAGTGACGCATGCACTAAACCTTCTTAGCCACTCAAGTTTCTCTCAACGAAAGCTTGTTTCATTCTCACAGGGAACCCTACATAAACTATCGGCTTTTTCTTAGAGATTGCTGGTATTGAAGAAGGAGACCTTCTCCCTAGTCTCCGCTCAGGAAAACCAAAGCGCACCATCGAGTCTAGAGCCACGAGATTCATCAAAAGATCTCTTAGGTACACTTGACAATTCATCGCTTGTTGTTCAACAAAAAGAACACAAGTGATACATTATCGAGTCCTTCACAGATCTTAGCAATCTGTCGAGAACATTTATGAGGGGTTCACAACTGTGATCCTCAGTGATTGAATGGAAACTCCTGCCAGGTCAACATGAAATGCCCTAACGCAGGTCACTTCGTAACTCCTTGTGGGTTACGCTTAGTGTGTCTCAAACGGTCTCATGGGGTGATGCTTCGTGTACCTCAACGACTCACCTGAACTGTAGGTGTACTTCGGTACGTCGCGTTATCTCACTTGTGGGAATACAGTTCAGGAACAGCCTTTGTGAGAATTAGAGACGTGTTTTCACACTATGCTGTTAACACACTCGAAGTTCAAACTTGTAAGCACTGGATTATTTCTAAACCATGTTTTATGTCTTCTTCTTATGGATTCTCGCAGGAGGAAAAGATCGTGCAGATTCTTCACATGCTCATACCAACAACATCACTAAAGAAGTTCTCTCAAATATCAAAGGCAACACAAAGTCACAATGATTCTTCATCAAATCAAAGAATCTAAAAAGTCATAAAGACTCGAGAACTACACATCTGAATTTCACTGTCATATGAGCGTGTGAGCATGTTGGAGAAAGACGTAGAGACGCTAGAGCAACGAAGCTGACAAGAATGACAACAACATACTATCACAACCACCACAAAGAACAAAAGAATCTAAGAACAAAGAAATCAAAGACGTCAAAGCAGAATACTTCAAAAGTAACAAGATCCTTACATTGGGGAGATTGTTCGAATCAAGGCACTTCTTCTCACAAGAAAGAAGAATGTCAGAAGACGTCAAAGCTACTATTACATCTGCACCAACAACGTTTCAAATTAGTTAAGTCATCAATTACTAACACTTAGGGGGAGATTGTTGGAATCACTCCTAAACCATTTCTCAAGTGTTAGTAATCAATATGTAATAGTTAGCTTAATTAAGGCTTTTATGTTAGTACTTAAGGCAAGGCTTATGTAGAAAGCCCATACGCCTTGGCCCAAGCCCAATAAGGAAAGGAAGGGAGCTTGTGTGTTGCCCTAGCTCCTTCCCTATAAATACCTTTGTAACTCTCATTTGAGAGTTGGTTGTTCATTTTATCACATTTCCTACACTTAACTTTTCTTTATTCATTCGTGTGTGTGTTAACTTGTTCAACCGATCACTTCTTCATCTATATTTCTTATATTGATGCTTGTTTTACAAACATGGTGACCTAACAGTTTTTGATGTGTCTGAGGATGTCCTTGCTGCTGCTAGTTCTCCAGCATTGACTCTCATGACGGTTGTGCAGGGTGATCCCTATGAGATTAACCGTCCGGTCTAGTTCATCATCATCATCGATCACCCTAGCTCATCTAGGCTCACTTTACATCGGTCTTAGCACGAGCCCGGACTCTAAACTTGCTCATAGTATGGCCGCATGTCCGCGACCACCATTATCACCTATCCGCTAGCGCCCCACTCTCTGTCATCACCACCAGATCACCATGTCTTAGAATACCTAGATCCCCACTGTACCACCTTAGGATTTACCCGCACGAGACTCGACTCATGGACTCTCCCTCGAGGATGAGGCAAGGAGGAGATTGAGGAGCAGTATGTAGATGAGGATGAGGATCCTCAGGAGGAGGATGATGAGGATATCCTTGTGTGTACTCCTCCATTGCAGAGTCCTGCACATTCTCCAGACCAGATCTCCTTGCCCGAGCCCGATTCTCCTAGACGACCTTTTGATTTCGATTCACCTCCACATTCACCTGAGATAGGTAGCCCGTTAGGATCTGAGATACCATCAGAGATTGCTTCAAAGCCCGAGGAGTATGGAGGTACGGGTCTGATCTGGAAGAGGATTATATCCTAGAATATTAATCTCAGTAGGTTGTCAGATCGATTAGACGGAGTGACAAGGACTGGTGTAGAGGATTTGAGGATAGATTTGAATAAGATGGAGAAGAAGTCGATGGCCTTGAGAGAGGGTCTGTCGGGACTTTATGAGTAGGTAGGAGACCAGCACGCAGAGTGTTCGATAGCCCAGGAGGGAGACCAAGAGCTTCGGCGCAAGGTCGATGAATTGGAGAAGGAGGTCTTGAATCTTAGGAAAGATTGTGACTCTCAGCGTTTGGGGATTTTGTCACTATGGAGAGTGATGGATGATGTTTGGAGATCATTTAGGAGTGCCCGTAGTCGTGGCTAGATAGTGTTAGATTCATGGCTTTGTACCATCTTGAAACTAAGTAGTACTTGGTTCGAGATGTAGGTTTATCTTAGTTATCTTATTAGTATCGTTGTTAGGATCGTTTTTGATTTCTCTGTATCCTTTCATGTATTCCACCTTGAAACCTATGAGTTATGGTTATTGGAACGTGCATCCTTTAGTTATGATTCGGTCTCTGATTGTTTTGTTTCGGTATAGTGTATTCCTTGTTGACCTCGATTATATATTCGAACGTTATTTGGTGATCCTTCGAACCATCAATAGGAGATAATTAAGGAGTAATAAAACCTAAGTAAACACATTTTTAAACTATCATACGAGCACACAATAATTAGACATAGACTACCATCACCTTAGATTAGATAATTAGATAAGTAGAGTAATCGGTAGAAATACCAAACCCCCAAATCCAAACCCCGAGATTCGTACCTTTCCATTTCCTAAAAAAAACATAAAAAGATAAAAAAATAATCTTCCTCAACCCCAACCTTAGCGTAGTAACTTCTCACTAGCATTCCTATTCCTCTAGAGAACGATATCAATACCCGTGGCTTACCCTAATACTACACTACAATGATTAGGTTCACTGCCTAGGGTGTTATAAAACTTGTTCGAAGAAAAGGAAGTTCCTTTGACCCCGAATGACGCGTGTAGCGTTATCAAGTTTTGGCTGCCGTGCGGGAATAGAATAGCTAGTTAGGAGTCCACTTCACTTAGGTTTCTTTGCTTGATTCCTATCAAGTAAGCCTTTTTTTCTCATTTTTAGCTTCCTTGTAGTCTATCCCCCTTCTTTGTGTTTGTGTTCGTAAAACCCTTTTCATTTGTCGCTATGGCAAGTGAAGTTGCATTTGAATCATTAACAAATGAGGAACAATTGAATTTCGCAGATTGGATTGCTTTTTATTGTTCTAATGAATTTGTGAGTGATCTTAGAGATATCCAAAAGGAGACGGGTGTAAGGTTGGATGGATTTGATAAATTTTGTGCTTGTGTGACTTCTATTCAACGATCATTGTTAGGATCAACTCCTTTTAGTAAGACCATCTGGAAAGTTTTTGAGAAAAGCCTCCTAAGCATAAACCATCAGTTGTCACAACTTAAGGAAATGGATAAGGAGGATTTATCTAATCTTAGGCATCATGATCAAAAAGACCTAGTTTTTAAGAACATGGAACCTAAACCCGAACAAAATTTTGAGATGGTTGAAGCTAAAATACTTAGTTGCATGTGTGGGATAGATTTCAAAACATATGACACACGTGAGGAATCCTTTAGGCAAATAGAACATAGTAGTCAAGTTTTTGAGAACAATTCTTATGAATCGGACCAAGAATTTGAAATGGCCAAAGAAGGATTTGAGATGCTTAGGAGTTTATTTGGGTCAGATCATACTAAACATTCAGGAGATCTAGATATAATGGAAAATGAGGTGGAAACTCCAAGCCCACAAGCCCTACCATCACTTGAGGAACACACATCGCCTATAACTTACCCGGAAGAAGTAGAAGAGACTATAGGAACCCCAATTGATATAGAACCTTTAGACCAAACGCCACTAGAGAATGTAGGTTTAGATGCTTGTTGTCATGACCTCTCTCTTAGTCCTAGGGAAGTTCCTAATTTTGATGAACCGGAGCCTCAACCAAAAACCTTACCCAATTTTCCGTCTTTAGATGTGAATCTTGGAATTGAATTAGGCCCTAATCCACCCATCAAAATAAATAGTCCGGGTAGTTGCTTGATAAAGGTGGTAGACTCTAGGCCATGTAGAGTGGAAGCTAATATAGGAGTAACCCATGACCTTACACACTTATATCACCCATTCATGGTTGATAACAAGAAACATTATGGGTTTAAACCGGTTTATTAGGTCAAGATGGATCCTTAACTAAGAATCTTTTGAAGTTGATAGAAGATGATCCATTTTAGGAGAGAGATTTGATTCACCCGCTACACCAATAGAATTAGGTAAGGTTATAATGAATGGAGCACACCCTTTGAGCATATAAATCACCCATCACCCTCTCCTCACGTAGCAAATTTCCACCCTAAGGGTGTGTATTGCTACAATCACCCGCACTTAAACTTAAGTGTAGGGAAAACCTCCCCTTTATCTGTTAAATAAGGGTAGAGTCAAGCTCGTGACTCGAACAAAAACAAGTGCTTCTTGGGAGGCAACCCATGTGTATTTGTTTTTCATTTTTATTTGTGTGTCATATATCTTTAACGATTGTTTATTCTCATGTTTAAATTTGTAAAAATGCTTTATTTTGTTTTTAACCTCGTCTTAATCACATATAAAGGTATTTTACATAAGGGATAAGTGTAGGGAGGATTACACGCGTTTTCAAAAGAAACGTAAACATGAGAATAGCAATTCATTAAAAGATATATATGTGTGTTTGTTCGAGTCAAATGCTTGTATCGAGTTATAATGGATGTTTTGCAGAAATTTTTCCAGATTCTAAAGATATAAATTTTCCGAATTTTTTCCGAAAATTGCAGACCGCTTTTGTCGATAACCCGACGGCGTAGGGTCGAACCATGACATAAGTTAGGAAGGAGTAAAAACAACAGATTACTTTTTTTTTCTCGTTTTCTGAACTACTTATAAATTTTTGGAATTTTCCAGGTCTTAAATTTCCAAAAATTCAGTAAACATCCATTCCACAAGCATTATATCCTAGTTTAGTAGAGTCTTATATATATTATTACCACGATTTTACGCAGGTTTCGTTTGTTTTCTTCGAATGTGCAGGTTTTATTTATCAAGAAGAAGAAACAAAAGATTGGTAGGAGCTTTTCACGCATGCATTTTTCTTGGAAAGGATTTAACCACCACTTTACACGGATCCTACCGAGCTAATCGGGGGAGTACTAGTTTCTTTCGTTTTAATTACCTTCCATTATCATAACTTTGATACTTTCGGGGAACATTGGGGACAATGTTCAGTTTAAGTGTAGGGAGGGAAAATAAAACGGGAACTTTGAAACTATGCTTATCCTTGATTATTTGCTTTGTCCAATTGCAATTGTGTAATAAACCAAGAGAAAATGTCGGTTAGGGTAATTTTGGCACCAAATTTTAATTTTTCATGACATATAGGAGTGGGCCATTAGTCTTAACAAAAGTGTCTCATGGATAGGAAGTTATATGACTAGCACAAAAACCCTTTACCACCTAAATTCCACCCAAAATGTGAGGATCACCCTTAGATTAGTAGGAATTAAAGCATTCATCTTTAATGCTTAGAGTGTGAACCGGTAGTATATTAGATTCTAGAACTTGTTTTGTGATGCATCCCGAGATCGCTAGTAAGACTACACTTGTGTAGTTAGGAATAACTAAATGATAAGATGCATTAGGATAACCCTTGTTTGATACCCGTAATATAATTACTTCTTCCACATCAGTTGAGTAATTCCCCCACACCGTTGCGTTGTACTCATCTTTAGTACACGATACCCCTAGTTAACCCCTCAAAGCCAATCCTTTTCGCGGTTCTCTTGATTTTTCGGTTTTCCGGAATATCAATGAAGAGCATTTTTTACACCCCACCCCCAAATATTCACCTAAATCGCCTTAGCCTACCATGTATGCACTCACTTTTAGTGTTGTTATCACCCCAAACCCTTAACTCAATTATCTAGTTGCTTGCATGAGTTGCTAAGTCGAGTCATATCCTTTGTATACAGTTTTGGGACGATTGGGACTCATGGGAAAAAGTTAAAGTTTAAATGATTAGAAGGGAACGTTAAATTCCCTTATTTGCGTAATAACATACCCCAAGTGTTTTGATCTTTTCAATTCGGGTCAAATTAGTGTTAGAGTAATAAAAACTCAAGTGTAGGTATGTGCCTATAAATCCCTATCATTTTGATGTTACAGTAGAGGATGGTAGAGTAAAAGTGTATGAAAAAAAAATCGAAAAAAAAAATAGAAAAAGAGAAAAGAAAAAAAATAGAGTGTTAAAAAAAATAAAAAAAAAACATACGGGCTACCATCCTACATCTATCCTTTAAATTTATGTTTGTTTGTTTCAGTAATCTAGAGTTTAGAGTGTCGAGTCTTGGCTTAGCAACGCCATTCTTCGTATGCTTGTAACATAAAGATTTTTGACATGCCACCACTAAATAGCCTATCCCACCAAACCCTTTGTTTCCCTACCGTAAGCCTAACATTACAACCCTTTAAAGACCTCTTTGATAGTCTTTCCTAGGTGCTTACGCCAAAGTGATAGAGGTTTGATCTAGTCTCAAGCCTATTGTAATCTATGTACTAGGACCGGTTAATGAGTGTTTATCTTCCATTTCCAACTTGTTATATTTCATATACACCGAGAGATGTGAGTATCCAAACACCCCTTGTGAGGTGCTAGTATGTAATTTCCGTGCTTGATATGACTTTTGCGGGGCTTATATGTGTTGTGGACTGTTTTAAACCAATGCTTCATGACCCTAACTTATAAATTAATTGCCTAAAAGCACATTTGCTTAAGGACAAGCAAATACCAAGTGTAGGGATATTTGATAAGGTTTTAAAATGTACCTTTTTGAGGGGTCATTTAAGCCCTTATTTGATCACTTTTGTATCCGTTATTATTTAATATCGTTCCTTTTCACTTTTTAGGTCTCTTGAAGGCAAATTGCTGTAATGGCACTTATTTGGACGAAAAGTGCCAGATATACGTAAGAAAATGGCCAAAGTCAAGAAATCGAGACACTCAAGCTTCAAACACAAGGTGGCCGCCATCGCTTAACTCATGACGCCGGAGCATTTTGTGACGGGACGAAGTCAAATTTCTTATTTTCAAGTGACGGTGTCAAGTTTAAAGAGTAGGCCGTCGAACTCGACGCCTAGATTTGATCCAGACGGCGTCATAGGTCGAAGAGACGTCACAAGCACAAGATGACGCCGTCGCAAGACTAACGTGGCCAAGACGAAACCCTAATGACGGCGACCCGACGGCGTCACAAATCATAAGGTGACGCCGTCGCATATGTAATCTTATATATAGAATCCAAATTTTTCAGTATTAAGAGTAGTCTTTTGGAGTAAAAACCTAAACCAAACCAAGGCTGTCTTGTATAGTATTTTAGGGTTCCAAACCCTATCTTACATCAAGATAAGTGTTTTACTTCATTAATTCAATTATGTCCTTGATTATTTGTGTGTATGCTTGCATGTTCTCCATGTCCGGCTAATTTACTTGTGTGTTTGCTTAGGAATTGTGAAACTTAATTGTTGAATATTGATTGGTTGTCTCTTATCTTAATTGATTAATGATCTAGTAATGTGATATGTCATTCGTTGTGTAGTTAATGCTTGATTAATCTTTGTGAACCTTAGACTATGACACCTAGACTAGTTGTAGGCTAAATCATACAAAGAGTGCCTTAGAGTTAGAGTGTATAAATCCTAGAGATTTTGTAGACGAGACCTTTTTGTAAGTTCAAAGAGTTAGGGATAAACGCATACCCTTCGACTTTAGACACACAACGCGGTAAAGAATAAGGACGTGACAATTCAACCATCAATAGGAGATAATTAAGGAGTAATAAAACCTAAGTAAACACATTTTTAAACTATCATACGAGCACACAATAATTAGACATAGACTACCATCACCTTAGATTAGATAATTAGATAAGTAGAGTAATCGGTAGAAATACCAAACCCCCAAATCCAAACCCCGAGATTCGTACCTTTCCATTTCCTAAAAAAAAACATAAAAAGATAAAAAAATAATCTTCCTCAACCCCAACCTTAGCGTAGTAACTTCTCACTAGCATTCCTATTCCCCTAGAGAACGATATCAATTCCTGTGGCTTACCCTAATACTATACTACAACGATTAGGTTCACTGCCTAGGGTGTTATAAAACTTGCTCGAAGAAAAGGAAGTTCCTTTGACCCCGAACGACGCGTGTAGCGTTATCAGCGACACGAATAAATAATTGAGTTTATCGAGTTGACGAATTCGATAAGGTCTACTATTTATTCCGAAACTTATTGGACTATGGAGCTATCGCTTAGATGTCTCATTGTGTTGCATTGAGTTACATATTGGTTGTTTGAGTGCATTCATGGCATCAGATTGAGTCGATACACCCACATGAGGATACCAAACACTAGGATTAAACGGTGAAACGAGAAATTTTTGGAAATAACGAAATGGAATACATTGGGGTAGATAACGTTGATTTTTAGAAATATATATTAAAATTGGTTTACATTAATAGGTTGTGCCGAGTCGATAGTTGCTGAGCCGTGATTACCTGTTATCTAATGCTAGTGTTTATTTGTGCGTTGCTTGCTTGATGTGAGTTTCATAACCCCATACTTATCTACGTTTTTAACTAAATTGGGGTGAGAATCATACCGCTAATGTTTTGGACCTTTAAAACTATTTGGATTTTCTTATGTGCTTGATTTGTTTAGATAGATGTGTGGAAGTCGTTGCCTTAGACTAGGGTAGCAATCCTAATTGCTATAATTGTTGCCTAGCTAAGAGTAGACTTCTACCTCGACCTAGTCCGGGGTTGGAAATTGTTCTAGACTTTGCACGACCTATGGTTCGGACTAGAGTCGCTGGGCCCATGTGATCACTGGATGCGTGATATGGATTATGATTTCGAATATGAAACGGTTTGTGAATGATGTGTATCTATCTTATGTCTCGCATAGCAAATTAACTCCTACAGGTCCACTATGTTTTATTGAACTTAAACGTATGAACTCACCAAATGTAGTTTTGACCTTTTAGCATGTTTTCACAGGTATTTAAATGATGTTTGGAATACGTGTTCGGTGGAAGCTTGGCAAGGAGGCATGGTTCAAGGATCATATTTGACTCTAACAAATTATGGGGACCTATTTTATTAAATCATGTTTTGGGCCTAATATTTATACTTTTGGATTAATGTTTTGAATATTTAAATTTATTTTTGGGTTTGAATGAAAATGACTATCTTGTTTGCTATACTTGTGTGAGATACCAATCCAGTCGTAATGCCCTGAAAACTTGATTAAGTCTTCCGCTGTATCGAGATTTGAGGGTGTTACATTTATTCTTCTTAGCTTTATGTTCTTTAACAGTTCTCTCATGTCTCATCTTTCTCATCCTCTCAGCCAAAACTTTAGACCTTGTATCAATGTCTAATTGTCCCCATTCAAGAGCAGTGTACTCTGTTCTTATGCTTTCAACAACTTGAAATAGAGGTTGTTCATTGTTCCATTCTTCAATCAATTTCATAGAAGCTTCCTCTTCCTCTTGTTTTTACTTCTCTATAGCTGCTAATTCTTCAGCTTGCAACCTCTTAGAAAGCTCTTCATCATGGGCAATTTGCTCTTGCTTATTCTTGAACTTCAGAACTAGCTCAGCAATACCTTTCCCCTTTCCGATATCTGGTTGAACCACTTTAGTCTTTACAGGCTCACCAATTTTCAAACTTCCCAAGGTTTTAGGTTCAGTTGGTTTCAGAATAGGGTTTGATGAGGTTTTACTTAAGTTTAACAATGTACCAGAAACCTCCTTCTCAACTTCCTTATACTTGGGTGGTGGTGTAATAGTGCTTGTGATTATGGTAGCAGTGGTTGTAATAGCAATAGGTGTATCTGAAGTAACAGTGGATAAAATTACCTCAGAGGTTGTAGCAGTGGTTTCATTTGCACTAGCAGGAGATTCAGCAACAATAGCAGTGGTTGTTGCCTGCACCACTTCTTTCTCTTTATCTTCAACTACAACCTTCAAAGTTTCAAGCACTGCTTCTTTTCCTTCCTTGTCAGTCACCACATAGTCATCACCATGATCTCCACTATCCATATCCAGATCAACATCTAAGTTTATATCCTCCTCTGAATCCATTACTCTTCCCCTGTTTAGATGCATCCTTCAAACTTTGATCCTGTGAGGAGCTAGCCTTCTTATTCACCTTCTTGACTCTCCTATAAGCAGTAATCCTTGGTCTCCTAATTCTTTCCAATACAGTTACCCTGTGGTTCAGTCTTCTGATAGTTCTAGTTTGAAAGACTGCAAGTTCCAGAAGACCAGTGATTGTATTTTCCATTGTGGTATATTTAGCTGTCAATTCATTTAGTTGTTCAAGAATATCCTCACCACTTCGACTTGTGTGACCTGGTCCGAGAGGTGGATCCTTGGAAAAGTCATCATATACATTATCAGTACCCATCAATTCATTATCATGTCCCAAACTACCCTCATCACTTCGAGATGTGTAACCTGCTCCGAGAGGTGAATTGTTGGGAATAATCCGTTACCACGGATAGTATGTGGTTTACACTACTTGGATTAACACTAGCAGTGGAAACGTATTCCCACTGCCAGTTTATTATTACCACTGCTATCAGTTTATGTTTAGTTAAACGCGTCTAGATAAGTATAGAATAGATCTTGTGTATATTCTATTATGTTAGTTTTATACTTATCTTGTAAAGGACTCCTTGTTGTATAAAAGGAGATCCTAGGTCATTGTCTTAGGTACTTGTTAATTATCTACGTATTACACACAAGAGCTTCAAGGTGTAACCCTAGTGATAAGCTAAGATCACTCGTATTATTTATCAATAATATTGGAGCTTAAGTTTTGTGTTTAATCTGTGTTTATATACAATACATCATACAATCCATCTTCTAAGTATTACTAAGTAAATTCCGCGTGCTTAATAATATTATACAAAATATCATTGACACAAGGAGTGTGCCCAAATCCATCATGAATCATGGGGTGTATAAAACATGGCATCAGACCTAGCCTGATCATCCATGTACCCTGAGTTAGCCAGTTGGCTAGGGATTCCTCCACTTGTGTTAAGCTCAAGAGAACTCTCCACATTAGGAGTTGCCAGTGGTTGGGGCTTACTTATGTTTTCACTGACCTGTTCAGCACCTAGGCCTGAATCAGTAGTGAAATCCCTTCCACTCATGTCACCTTCACCTCTTGTGACATCCTCATTAACTACACCACTAACACCAGCCTGAGGTAGCTTGGTGCCCTTCCTCCTCCTTCTTTGTACTAAGATCCTTTTGGGTTCAGTTGGTAAAGGTAAGGGTTCAATAGTGGGTTCAGGTGGGTTAGCAGTGGGTTGAGATGTGGTAGCAGTGGGTTGAGCATCAGTGGTTTGTGTGGGTTGTGATTCAGGTACCTCTTCATTCTTAGGAATGTCTGGCAAATTAAGCATATGATGGAATAATGGTGTAAGAGTTCCTGAGAAATTTGGATTTTGTTTCCTCATGTGTGAAAATACCTTAGATAACATATGAAGTACCTTATACTCCCTTTTATGAGGAATGGGTTATGTGATCTGTTTGTCCACTATTAATTGAACAAACCTAGGATATAAGTATTATTTCCCCTTTTCCTTAATGTTCTTCATAAAACCATCAAAAATCATCCTAGACCAATTAAAGACTCTCCCTTATGATAGACATATGATAGCAGTTACTATTTTGGAGGGAAACTCATCAAAGCCAGTAGTCTTATTGCTTACACACATAAGCAAAGTATGTATCAAAAACTTCTACTGAGGTGAAAACATACCTTTATGAAACTTAATTCTATCCCCTCTTTTCTCATAACCCATTCTTTCCAACCCCTCAAAAATCTCATCATTAGACAAACTTACAACCCCTTCAACATCCTCCAGCTTCAAAACCTCCCTAATCACCTCCTCTGTGACTAGAATCTCATTCTCATTAACAACAATCCTAAGAACCTCTGCTCCATCTCTTTCTTGAATTTCAGCATACCACCAAAATTGATGAATGTAGGATTTAACAATGATAGGTTCTACAGTTAAAGCATAGTGAATAGGAGTGTGTTTGATGAAATCAATCATCTCATGAAACCCTTCTGAATGATTGTTCTTGATTAGGTATGCAATGAGATTGTGGGTGGTGGAATATTCAGTCGGCATTGTGTGTTTTAGATGTAAAAGATGTGGGATTTGTGTAATTATCAGTTGGGAGTGGTTAGGGTTTGTGTAGAGCTCCAATTGGAAGTGTTTAAAGATCAATTAAATGATCCGGCGGTGATTTGGGGATTAAATACGTTATCAACACAATGTTACAAAACAGCCCCTTAAGTTTCCATTGTCCTCAAAACTGCTCTAGCAGTGGTTAGAAATGTACTAGCAGTGGGAACTTCACCAACACTCCAATCCTTTGACTAAGACTTCTGCAACAAAATCTAAGCCAAAAATAGTGATATCATGCATTAATTTGAAGGATTACAAAAGATACACATTTTTTTTAATCAGCTACTCCTACAGCTTCAAAAGCTCCATAATATACAAAATCTTCCTTCAAACCTGCGTATCACAAACACAAACCAAACACTTGAAACTTTGTTAAGGTTAGAAGTGATTAGAAATAACTGGAAGTGGTTACATTATATATACTGGCAGTGCTTAAACAAAATGCTAAACACCCAGTCAAATGGTCAACTCCAAGTCATTACTCGTCCACCTAAGTGAAAAGACTTCATTTACTCCTCAACAACTCACACCTTCCACACATTTAACTCTCTGATTTACCCTTTAACTCTATTTAAGAGCAAATCACACACATACCACACATATCTTTTATATTCCCAAAAATTCTTCTCTCTAGAAATCTTTCTTTCAAAAACCATTCCAAAAACAATACCAACATGAGTGGCTCACCAAACCATCCAATGGAGATCTCTTCAGATTCTTCTAAGAGTTCATCCTCAAACAATACTTGGGAGAACTATCTTCCTCCAAGAAAAACATCCCTCACCTTTATGAGGACAAACCTTGCTCCTGTTGGACCTTCTTCCATCCAACCAGTGCCCCAACAAGCTATCATGACTGGTACAAGTTCAGAACTAAGCTCAATGCCCAGCTATGTATCACCTTATGAGGACACAAATGATGAAGCCTCCTCAAGAGTGTTGATAGTTCTTCCCCTTTCTGAGATACCACCACCAGAACCACTCACAGCTCCACCTCTTCAAGCACTTGCAGCTTCACTACAACCAGCTGGTCCATCCTCATCAGCACCCCCCAAAAGAGAGAGAGTGAGGGGACTCCCTTGCCCAAAAGTGTGGGATGTTATTGAGGGACAAGGAGTTCAGAAGAAGATGCCAGCATGGGCCATAACAAAGAGGCCATAGTTGGTTTAGGTGGTTATGTTGATGTAGTAGTCTTTTGATAGTAGTCCTTAGTGGCTGACTGTTGATGTACTCATGTGATGGTTGTATGAATGGAAATGGTTGTACTACTGCATCCTTGGATGCAGTTTTATAAATTAATGAATAATTTCCATGTTTCTTTAAAGCACCATTGCTACTTACTGATTGTAATTGAACTTTGATCTGCCGAATAGTTAGTGGGAACAAAAATAACAAGCAGTGGATAAGACTAAACAAGCAATACTAAGATCTACCAATAACAGTACATAAATTTTACAAACTTTTACAAAACAAATTTGAGATTTAGAGATTTATCATACCAATACTAACTACAAGGTACTGAAACCTTCCCACATCAAAAGCTTTAGTGAGAAGATCAACAACATTGAAGTCAGTTGGATTTTAACCATTTGTATTAACCTTTTCTCATTACAATCTCTAATAAAATGATGCCTTATTTCAATATGTTTAGTTCTAGAATGTAAAACAGGATTTTTAATAATGTATATTGTACTATTATTGTCAATGTAAATCTTAGTATGCATAAAATTGTACCCAAAGTCCAACAATTGATTCTGAATCCAAAGCACTTGACCACAACAACTAGCAGCAGCCACATACTCAGCTTCAGTGGTGGAATTGGCCACAATTTTCTGCTTCTTACACTGCCATAAGATTAGCCTGCTTCCCAAAAACTGACACCCTCCAGTAGTAGACTTTCTATCTAAACTAGCTCCAGATAATCAATGCGTCAGATAGGCCACTAAATCAAAAGCTGAATCCTTAGAATACCAAAGGCCCAATTTATGATGACCTTTAAGGTATCTAAAGATCCTCTTCACAGCATTCATGTGTGATGTGTTTGGTGTGACTTGGAATCTTGCACACACACATACTGAGAACATAATATCTGCCTAGAAGTTGAGTGATTCTGCTAAACCGTCTGGAAGTTTTATCACAAGCCACTTGTGAATGGCTAACCGTAATAAACTTGATACACCAATGCAATGAAGTCCGGAGAGTATAGTGTTTCCCAGTCGTTAAGTCCCAAACGAGAATAATCAAACGAATAGTGATCGAGAGAATTTGAACAGAAAAGGATTGTGATTGATTTATACCTAAAGAAAAAGTTTATAAATTACAGGGGCTTAAATGCAAATTAAAGAAAATTAAAAGATAAATTATATTAAATAAACGCTATCACTATTTGTGAAATGATGTTTTTGATTTTTCTTTTATAAATTTAAATTAAAAAACTACGACGCAAAAAGAAAATGTGAAACTGAAACAATGTTAATCCTAAAAATATAAAAATGACATTTTTACAAACCTAATGATAAGAGAAAATTTTTAGAAAAATAAAATTATTTTTATTACTATTTATCTAATTATTATTAATTAAAAACTATTTTTACTTATTCAATAATACCCTAAAATACAAGAAAATATGAAATAAAGCTAGAAAAATGAAATTATGACTTAGAAAAATCTAAAATAACTAAAGAGAATTTTAAAAACTAATTTTGTATTTTTCTGGTTATTTTTCTATTTTTTATGAATTAAAAACTATTTGAAACTACCTAAATTGCTAAAAATTACAAATTTAACTAAGAAAAATCTGGAAAAATATTTTTTTGACTTTTTATATTTATCTTAACCTAGAAAAAATGAAAACTTATTATTTTGAAGTTTTTCTGATTTAATTGTATTAAAAGCTAATTAAAATTGCCTAAAAACTGTTTTAAATGAAGAAAAATAGCAAACAGTGCTGAAAAATTATGAAAAATTCAAGAAAAGTCTAAAATAATATACTGAATCTAAGAAAAATATGAAAACAGTAGCTTGTGTGTAGGAATATGAAACTGCAGTTACAAGTGCTTATAAATAAGCACTTTGAATAAGCAAATGAGCACAAAAGACCACCAAATGATTACAGAAGCTATAATAAGCTAAAACTACTCAAAAGCAACTAGATACAACTGACCTAAACTTCTTAAGTGCAAACTAAATAGATTTGAGGATTTGAAATTAAGTGCAAAAACAGATTTTTGGGTGCTACTTTTGAAGCTAATGCAACTGCTTATTGGACAAGCTTATGTGAAAAACAAGACTGGAGACTTCAAGTCAACCAGCTTAACTACCTCGAACCAAGTCTCACCTTAAGGACCTAAGACCGGACCTATGCAAGGCACTGCAGTAGGTGCCTATCTCACACTCAAGATTAGCTGAGTGTGCACAGTGGCACCTTAATGATTGAGTAGCTTATTTGAGGCTTATAAGAGCTTACAAAAGATTTCCAAAAATCACTCTTAAATTCTTGACCAGTTGAACTTATTGAATCCAAAATTTCACCGAACTTGAACCAGAATGAGTTAATTAAAAATCATCCAAGTTGGGTGAAAACCGACTTTTTCAAATTTGACTTTTGACACAGAAATGAAACTTTGACTTTTGTGAGATTTGAGCTTAAATAATGAACTGATTATGATGTTTTAAGGTGAAATAAAACTATATTAGACTACTCTACTGATTTCTAAACATGAATCAAGCTTTTGATAATCTTAAATTCCAAATATGAGATGAGGACAGGATAAAATGGATTTTGACTTTGAGCTTATGCAGATACAAATGACTAACCAAAATGACTCAAGTGGTCCTATTAGAAACTAAGTAGACAGGTTTTAGGCACAAGCAAGAGCTCAATCTCAAACCAACCCACTGATCCAAACACAATTTAAGACACTGATTTTAACTTAACTACTATTAATCCACACATCCAAGTTATAATTATTATTAGAATAGACCTAAATTACCTATATGTTGCAGAAAACAATGACTACAATTATCAAATATCTACTAAACTATTAATGCAATCATGGCAGTAATGAAATGATGTTCAGACACTTACACAAGTCCCAGCCACAATGGCTTGCCAAACAACACAGGGAACCACTGTCCTAAACCAATTACCAACCCATATCCATCAATGCATCAAACCAGGCCCAAACTTATACCCATTTTGCTTCCTCAGTTGACTTTTGTTGACCATACACCAAAGTGCTTAAAACTTAATTGTAAGCTTACCAAAAGCTATGGACAGCTTGAATAAGCTTATTTGGATTTAAAACTAAGCTACTAGAAGCCTGAATTTGGGTACATGAAACTGAATTTTTCAACAGTAAACCATAAAACATGAAATGTTAATACAACTTGAATTGACACTTGAAAACAGTTTTAATACACTTAAATAACTTAATTTGATACAATGAAACAAAAGATTACAGCTTAGAGCTTAATTAGAAACATAAACATAAAAAACGACATACATATGAAATAAAAAACTAAGTACTCCTTCTCTCTAGCTTCCCTTTCTTCTTTTATACACCCATATGCTTTCCACGTGTCCTCTGAGCAAATACCATCTTCAATTTGGGCCATTGGATGAGTAGAGAGTATATTGGCCATTTGATCAATTTTTGGCGGAAAGTCGTTTTTGATGTGGGCTTCAATTTGCAACTAGGGTGGGGGGTGGCATTAATTGTGGTGTGTAAAGTTGGTAGATATGATGATGAGGGGGAGGGATAAGGTGAGAGGTGATGGGAGATGCCGAGTTGCTGGGCTAGTGGGAGGAAAGAGATAAGTCAGTGGGAGGGAAAGGTATATAGTTTGACTGGGTGTTTGACCCAGGGTCCAAAAAGGAGGGGTCAAGGGTTGGCAAATGGTACAAATGGCAGGGGTCAAGGTTCACAAAGGGGTCATGGCTTAAGACTTAGTAATACAAGGACCATTTTGTAATTTCTGCCAAATTGAGGGACCAGTTTTGCCAATTTCCCAAAGTTGTTTCAAGGGATCAAAATTGACAAGTTTCAATTGTACAAGGACTATTTTTGACATTTTCAAACTTCTAGAGACCAAACTTGACATTTTTGAAAGTTTAGGGACCTAAGTTGTAAATTTGCAATTTTAAATCTCAAGGATCAATTTTGACAACTCAAGAATCCCTAGGGACTTGAAATGATATTTTTCTTTATTTTGATTTACCAGGGACTGTTTTTGACAACTTTTGAAACTTGGGGGACTAAAACTGCCAATTATGCAAACTTGATATGCGTTTTCACCGATTTTGATATTTTTGCTTCTAAAACACATAAAACACTTATTTGTGATATTTTTATCATTTTGATGTATTTCTGAGTGTTTTCAGATGTTTTTGCAGTTTAATTGGTACAAAAATGATGAGTATTTAGACACTCATCAGTGAGATACATCAAAGATCCAATCATTGATCTATAAAGCTTCAAATCAACTTTGGGACTTCCATCATCTGGTAGCAGTGGTTTCTGTGTTTCCATGGGTGTACTAGCACTCTTGACATCCTAAAATCCAAACTTCTTCAAAACATCTGCTACATACTTGTCTTGACTAATAAAGATACCATCAGTCCTCTGTTGAACCTGTAGCCCCAAAAAGAAAGTGAGTTCACCCATAGAACTCATCTAAAACTTATCATGCATAAGTTTCTCAAAATCATTGCACAGCTCCTTATTTGTTGAGCCAAAGATGATGTCATCAACATAAACCTAAACCAGTAATATATCATCCTTGTGCTTCCTTATGAACAATGTCTTGTCAATCAGTCCTCTTTAAATCCATTGTCCAAAGAAATAAGTAGAAAGGCAATCATACCATGTCCTTGGAGCTTGATGCAATCCATACATAGCCTTCTTCACCCCTGAACCTTATCGATGATCGGATCTTCAAAACCAGGAGGTTGACAAACATAAACCTCCTCTTCAATAGTACCATACATAAAGGCACTCTTAACATCCATTTGATACACCACAAAGTTTTTGAATGAAGCATATGCCAAAAACAATCTTATAGCTTCAATTCTGACAACTGGTGCAAACACTTCATCATAATCCAAGCCTTTAGTTTGTGTGTATCCTTGAGCAATCAACCTTGATTTATTCCTCACCACAATACCCCTTTCATCTCTTTTGTTTCTGAATACCCATTTAGTTCAGCCCGCTTGCCATTAGGTAGATCAACCAAAGTCCAAACCTCTTGAAGTTTGAATTGTAACAGCTCCTCTTGCATTGATTCGATCCAACCTTCTTCTCCTAATTCTTTTTCAACTCTTTTGGGCTCCTTCAGACAAAGCGAGCAAACAAACAGTTTTGCAAGTCTTGATGACTGCCTTTTCGAAGTGATCTTGCAAAGAAACCTTGTTCAAGAAAGGTTTTAGTGTTCTGAGTCTTGCTTCTTGTTTGAACTGGAGTATTCAAATTTCCAAGTATTTGTTCCTTGGGATGATTTTTATGAACTCTGGTGGTAGGAATTGGACTCTCTATGATGATCGCTTCCAAATTAGTAAAATCAGAATCTTTGAAATAGTCATCCAAGTTCTCATCATTTGTGGGAGTATCCCTTTCTTCCAAGTCAAGCATGTCAGGGTCAGTTGGATACTCCTCTGAATCAACTAGTGGTCTAGCAATGTTTCCAAAGAAAGGACTACCATCAGAACTTGCAGCAGGGGATTCAGATGAACTAGCAGTGGTAGAATTTGTCTTAGCAGCTAAGCTTCACAATTTTCTTCACTTCTCAATTTATTCTTATAACGAAGTTATCATGAGATAACTCTTCTTTATCTTGATGATGATCACCTTTGCTTCCTGAATCTAAAACATCATCATCTATGGGACTCTGCTTTTCAATAATGGGTTTGACAGGACCAGCTTTCCACTTCTCAACCAAATAAAATTCCTTTGGAGTTTCAGCTTCCTTAGAAGTTGTTTCTGCATCAGAATCCTTTTGTGTACCTGCATCAACATTAGTGGATGTACCTGCATTGATAGGCTCATAATTCATAGACTTGGTTAGCATATCAATATTAAACAGCCACTCTGGTCCTTTTGTCTCAACACTAGGAGTTTCTTCATTGAACCTAACATGTATATTCTCTTCAACTATCATTGTCCTCCTATTGTATACCCTAAAGGCTTTACTACTGAAAGAATAGCCAATAAAGTATCCCTCATCTGCCTTTTCCTCAAACTTGCCTAGGTGGTCTATGGTATTCAAGATAGTAACAGGACATCCAAAAGGTTTTAGGAAATCTATCATAGGCTTCCTACCATGTAACAGCTCATAGGGGGTCTTGTTATGAGGCTTTACTACCTTACTTCTATTCTACACATAACATGCAGTTCCTACGGCTTCAGCCCAAAAGGTAGTCGGTAACTTAGATTCAAATAACATTGTTCTTGCAGCCTCAATTAGTGTTTTATTTTTTCTTTCAGCTACACCATTTTGTTGAGGTGTCCTAGCAAACTAAACTGTCTTAGATTCAGATAACATTGTTCTTGCAGCCTCAATTAGTGTTTTATTTTTTCTTTCAGCTACACCATTTTGTTGAGGTGTCCTAGCAAGCTAAACTGTCTTTCAATACCCTTATCCACATAGAACTTATTCATGACATCATTTTTAAACTCAGTTCCATTATCACATCTGATTACTTTGACCTTATGGTTCACTCTATTTTCTATCTTAGTGATGAAAGTATTAAGAATCTCACTAGTTTCACTCTTAAGTTCCAGAAAGTAAACCCAAGAAAATCTACTATAATCATTAGTGATAACTAGGCAATACTGCTTATGGTTCAAACTCTTAACAAATGTGGGACCAAACAAGTCCATGTGTAACATAAATAGTGGTTGAGTAATGGTGTTAACAGTCTTGGTCTTACAAGAGGCTCTATGTTGTTTACCTTTTTGACATACCACACAAAGATCTTTACATTCAAAAACCTTAAAAGGTAGACCTCTAACTAAATTCTCCTTCACCAATTTATTGATTGTATTAAAGTTTAGGTGACCTAGCCTTCTATGCCATAATTTTGACTCATCAACAGATGCCTTAGCAAACAAACAGTTTGGGATCTATTAGGAATGGCATCTTTCATATCAAAACAATATATGTTATCCTTCCTAGGAACCCTAAGTTGTACAAACTTATCATTAGGCATTTTAAGTCGAGATAACACCACACATTCAATTTTCCCAAAAGTACCCAGCTCTTTTATCATACATCCGAGAAACACCAGATTGTACTTTAGTCCCTGCATTTATAGACTTTTCAAAGTCCAAATTTCCCTCAGATTGTTCCTCTCGCCAAGTATCTTCCTCCCTTTGGATCATTACCAAATGCCACATAGCTCCATCAAAAGCTTCTGTCCTCAAGGTTGCTCCCATCCCATGTCATGTGCCCAGCAACCACTCCCAAAATTCCTTTGTCTTGTAGCTCATCTTGTAAATTGCCCCTCATGAAATTAGAAAAGTTAGTTCCTTAACCCAAGTCAACACCACTGGGCCCTTTGTGCATCAAACATATTCAAATTTCTTTAAGTTCATTTATGACCATGACATGTCTAAGACATTGGTCTTTGGTTTCCATTGCCAACAAGCCGAGGCATTTACAAAGATAGAAATGGCTTCCAACCACCGGTCGCTTATCACCTTGGGTATTTTTAAAATTTCTTTTGTCTCAAGCATGACATTCGCCAGCTGGAATCATTTTGCTTAGCAGTGGTTGGAACCCATTTGGGTGAAGATTATTGATTGAAGTTGAGCCATTTTTCATTAACACGCTCTGGGAACCATATTTTTATTAGGATGAGGGATTGTTTCCTTTGAAAAGTTTTGATGATTTACCCTCCTCCAATGGTTCCAAACTTGTGGTTGGTTTTTATACGCTTTGTAGATGTTCAAAACTACCGATTTAAAACAACAAGCCTTTTAACACATTGAAACTCACTCCTAGTCTGCTTGAAATTATGCTATTAGTTTCTTTGATTACCCCTAGGTATGTATCTTTTTATATGTTCCCTAGGTACCTCATTGAATTCAACAACCTTCTTAGAAATCAGCCCAATCTAGTACCAAAGTTAGTGGTTTGAGTCAACATTTTAATATTTTCTAACTTATCGACTGTTGACTGCATCTATCTTCCTAACCACTCCCAATCTTTCAATAATTGGACTATCGATAACCTAACAGCTTTCCTTAGGTGACCGCCTTAACTTTTTCATCTGCTTGTTAAAGTTAAGTTCATCTGAATGACAATTCAAGCATCAGATAGTGCATGTTTCCATTAGGCAGGTATGGCATATCATTGTATCCTATCCTAAACCTTCTTCATTAATTGACATCCTATTGATTTATGTACTAAATCATAAGCAAATTGTTGTTTTTCCACCCTAACTATATGTTTCTCCTTTTCATCTAGGCTTCCTGCTTACAATTTCTAAAATAGCTCGCAAGCACCTTAATCTCTCTATCTTTGATGTCAATTGATATGTGCTTATTCACATATCTTTTCATTATCAAAACAAACCCAAAACAACCAAGGAAAGCCGCTTATTGCTAATATTTGTGGTTTTCGAGTTTGTGCTGCAGTACCTATATGCAAAAACACGCAAAAAAGGATCCAAATCCATGTAAACCGGCACGCACGAGAGATCAAGAGAGTTTTAGCTGAGCTGGAAGGTCAAGAATTGAGCATTTATGATGATTTTATTCTCCGAGGATGATTTTTGGAAGAAATGACCAAGTTTGAAGAAAAGTCAAGATTAGTCCTTGCACTTTCAGTATTTGGCAGATTTGATCCCTCAAGTTTCGTGATTTTACAAAATTCACCCTTGGATTATTTGAGATTGACAAGATTGGTCCTAATGAGATTTTCTGAAAGTACACATTTGGTCCCTTGGAACCAATATGCAAGATTAGTCCCTTTAAGTTACTTGGGTTCAAATGAACTTTAGTCCAATCCATTAACTAAACCTCATGGCCCAAATGTTATACCGGTTTTAAGCCCAAAAACTAAAACACTATCCAAAACCAATACCGTTTAGTATGTTATCCGAAAACCCAAACCAAACCGCTATTTAAACCAGTCAACGCCGCTTCAGTCAAACGCCTCAAACAATAATAAAAAAGAAACCCGCCAAAACATTTACCCCTTTACCCAATTACCGCATCACATGAACCCTAATTCACCCACCTTGTAATTAATCAAAATAACCACAATTAAGGGTACTGGTTTTCCACACCCACCGACAAAAGTGGA